>LPNX010916254.1:335232-361668 GCA_001517045.1 Pseudotsuga menziesii | reverse complement strand
ATGTGATTTGTTGGATAAGTTTATCCAAGAGATAGGTCCACAATATGTTGTCCAAGTCATTACGGACAACGCTGCCAATTATGTTGCTGTTGGGAGGATGTTTATGGAGAGGTATGCAAGCTTGTATTGGACTCCTTGTGCTACCCATTGCATTGATTTGATGCTAGAGGACATGGGCAAACTTCCTTGGATCAAGGAATTCATTGAGTCAGCTCAAAGTGTGACAAAATATATATACAATCATACATATGTTCTTTCACTCATGAGATGCTTCACGGGGAACAAGGAGTTGATGCGGCCTGCAATCACACGATTCGCCACTTCCTTCATTTCTCTTCAGTCTATACATAAGGTTATGATGGAGTTACAGCAGATGTTTCTTTCTGATGAGTGGGATTCTTGTGTCTATAGCACCAAACAAGATGGGCAAGCCATTGCTCAAATGGTGCAATTTGATTTGACTTTTTGGGCAGGATTGGAGGAGGTATCAGCCATCAGTGAACCTTTGGTAAAGGTTCTTCGTTTGGTTGATGGTGAAAAGCCCACAATGGGCTACTTGTATGAAGCCATGGATAGGGCCAAGGAAGCTATCCATCGCTACTATGAGGACAACGGGGAGGTGGGACTAACAAGACGAACTGAACTCTGGAGTGTGATTGATGAACGATGGAATAATACTCTCCATTGTCCCATTCATGTAGCAGGGCTCTGCCTCAACCCTGCTTTCTCTTATGCATGTGGATTTCAGTTTGATGCTGAGGTCATGGATGGCTTTCTCCAGTGTGTTTAGAGGATGGTGTTAACTCCCTCTGAGCGCACAGAGATTTCTAGACAGATGGAGATCTATAGGATGTCAGGTGGCACTTTTGGTTATGACATGGCTGTCCGGGATAGAACCACAAGGATGCCAGGTACAGTTTAAAACTTTCAAATTTTGATCTCTTAGATTCTTAATTATTTACTCTTTCATTTCTAGTTTTTTAACTTGGTAGAAATTTAATACATTGTAATTTGTAATTTGTCTTTCCTTGTTTTCTTTGTAGATGTCTGGTGGACTAACTATGGTCGCAGAGTCCCGAAGTTGCAAAAACTTGCCATTAGAGTGCTAAGTCAAACTTGCAGCTCATTAGGGTGTGAGCGCAATTGGAGTGTCTTTGAGAAGATACACTCCAAGAAGCACAGAAGGTTAGAATTTAGAAATGTTAAAGTTTAAAGTTTAAATGTAAATTTATAATCTTCGCTTCTTTATAATTTTATTAATTTTAAATATAATTCATTACAATTTTGAATTTGAATTTATCATCATTTATCACCCCCTAACTATTGATCTCTTACTAATGCAAGTTACTTTCTCAGTGCCTTAATGACATGGTTTATGTCTACTACAATCTAAGGTTGCAGGTGAAACAAATTGAGAAAGTACCCAATTTAGATGCCATTTCATTGGATGACATTGACACTACCAGCAAATGGAGGGTGGAGATGGAGGATCATGTGATGGATAAGGCACCTAAATGGTTGGAGGAAGAGGAGGAGGATGATGGAGATTTGTTGGAGGAGGAGGGGGCAGAGGAGGATGTTGATGTTCCACTTCCAGAGGATGACTATGAGGACATTGAGGAGGAGGTTGATATTCAGGTGCAGTGTCGACCAATTCCAATGCCACCACCTGCATAGAGTCATACAGTTGGGACTGGGAGGAGACAACTCACATTTGCCTCCCCCTCATCCACATTATCTACTCGAACAGTTGGAGGTTCTAGTTCCACCCCAGGCTCATTTGGACCACCTCTACGACCACCTACTACTTCTAGAGGAAGAGTGGTGCCTTCTACCTATAAAACGGGTAGATTGATTAGAGGATCATCCTCAGGGAGTCGATGACTTGATTCCTATTATTTATCATTGTACTATCATACTATGTCGGTGTCCTATGTCTAGACTCTATACACTATCTACCTGCCTCATGAGTCATGATGATTCATCTCTTGAGAGACATTTATTTTGATCATTTGATGTGATTTTCTATCATTCCATCAAGAACACATTTCAGTATTTTCAGTTTATAGTCGAAATTTGATCATGATCCACAATTTGACATATTATGCATCTTATATATGAGCTGTATTTTAATATTTATGTGGAAATGTGTTTATTTGATGTTGTTGTTGCTTTAGATGTTGAAAAAATTGAAAAAAAATGTTTATTTTTGTATTTTTTAATGCAAAACGACATTTGTCGATATTTTCCGATATTTTCGTCATTGCTGCCGATAAGTTTCATTCTGAACCCCCGGCGATATATTCGTCGACACGATATATGTAACTATGGCGGGACCAATTCATTTCTCCTCAACAATATGGCTGGAGAAAGGCTTACCTTGCCAGTAAATGGGCAACACTTGAAGTTGCTCTTCAACGAGAACATCTGATGCCCATAAAGGGCATCTAATGTATCAGGATATTCCTAAACCTTTCCTTTTACTTATTTTTTTCCTTTCTTTTATACATAGTGTAGCTTATTCTTTTGTAGATATTTTTTGTATATTAATGTTTTTTGTACAAGTTTTGTATACTAACTTGTATCGTAGTTGTAATTTATACATGTGACTTACACGTTTTTGGTGTTATGCAGAAACCAAAAGATTCTAGAGATCTCACATGGCTTTCTGCTTTACAAAGATCAGATCAGTCACATGTCCCGCAGTTGGAGCTAGATGTTATCCACTAAGTTGTACTTAGGGGATTTCCTGTGAGTCACCAAGGATCAGAACAAGTAAATTGTTCCTACTCAGTGCTCAGAATTTCCAAGGATTCATCAAGACCAAATGTTGGTCCCTTCATATTTTTTACATGTTCATACCCTGCGGGGATTTTGTAATAAATGACTTAGCATGATGAAAATTATGTAAAACGCTTGGCTTTCCTAGGATTTAGTTATCAATACTTTACTCTAGGGTGTTTTTCCTTGGGAATTACATGTCATTTTTTAATGACTTGCAATTTTTGAGTTTTTCATCCACTCCTCCTAAGCTAGAGTAAATGCCTTGGTAAAAAAGTCTTAGGAGGTTATTAAAACCTAGGTGTCAATGTATATTACCATGCTAATCATTGTTTTTGAGTCATATGAACACGTATTAAGTCCCCCATAGGTTTTTTTTAATTTTCGGAAAAAATAATTTTTCCGTTTTTTAGGCTTATTTTTAATAAGTTAATTAAAAAAATTTTAAAAAGCATAAGTGTGGTCAAGACTCCGATTGGGGCATGGGGGTGCTCATTTTTCACTTAATTAACTTTTAGTCAAAAAACCAAAACAAAATGAGGAAATAAAAGAATTTGGCAATTTCCATAAAGTAAAAAAACATGCCAAAAATGAAATTTCTGAGTTGGAAAAGCTATTTGGAATATTCCTGACCCTCCCGAAACATGTTGGAGCATTTCTCTCATGCGTAAGAGGCAACATGACATTGCCAATTGAAGGGGGCGCACTTCCTCAAGGAGAGGGTGCATTTCCCAGGAAATTTATGGAAAGAGCAGATGTAAAGTGGAATGGTTGGGTTTGGTTTTGGAATGAGTCGTGTTTGTTTTAAATTGTTTCCATTTTACAAGCTCATGCCAAGTTGGTGAATGCACCACCCTCTTCTTCTCTATTTTTCTATATAAGCAAGGCTCTTGCTCTTCAATTTACATGAAGCAAGTAACCTCTGCTACTGTAATGATCATTATTTTTTCTAATTTTGAATAAAAGTCAAGGATTTTGAGGTCTGAATGGTGTGTAAAATCTTGTTGATGTGAATGCTGCAATTAATCAAGGTGATATTTGGCTAAGCTATTGTTCATTTCTTACAAGTTTTGCAGATCTGATGTCTAGCTTAAAAATCCATTATGGTTTACTGAGTAAACATTTAAAGTATTAATTTGATTACTTGTATTTGGTTATCTGAGATTAAGAAGCAACATTTTGTAGTTGGTAATACTTGTGTTCTTCTAATTTCATATGACTGAATGCACTAGATTGGATCTCACTTGTTCAAAGTTTGTGTGTAGCTTGCAAATTATCTCAGGTGAAGGAGAAGTGGGAGCTCGGTTGCATCCTTTCTTTCTTTCATTATTTATCTTAAAGATCTAACATTTCTTGCATTTCAGGCACTTCTATGTCTTCACAAAGATTCTAGCCAAGCTTGAGGGTTATTTCTTCATCCTTTAAAAATTGAATCTTTTTCTTGTTACCTTTAAAAGAAAGCTTAGATTTTTTCTTAGCTTGATTATTTAACTAGATCTAAAAGCATTTACTTTTAACCTGTTATCATTAGCTTAGATCTAGTGAATCTCATAGTATTTGGAGTGGTTTAAATTCCTTCAACTTTCGCAAATACTAAGGTGTAAAATTTTGATTGTATTTCTATGCTAATCCACTAATTTATAAAAGATTAGCTTGCTGGTTTTTGTATTTTGTTGACAGGTCAAAAGGAAATGCTGGCGAAATTTTCAAGTTTTTAGCCTCCCAAAGCATCTCCAAATCCCCCCTCTTCAATGGATTTCTTCTGGCAATTTACTGTAATCTTTTTGGCCAAAGTATAAGGTCAAAAGGCAGCCCTTTATTTAATTATCAGCAGTGTAACAATTTAATAAAAGAGCAAGTGGAATTACGGCTCCCACACCCCTCTTCCCCTATTTGGAGGAAGACTGTATCTGTCCTTGAAGTGGGTTGGATTTTCTTATTCATTTATATTAGATTTGATTACTTCAACTTTTAAATCAATCAAGTTTATTTCAAGATTTACAAATTTTATTCAAAGTAATCAAATACTAACCCGACATTTATTTGTCGTAGTAATTAGTCTCACAATTTTTTTTGTTCACATGAGCACACAATCCGTCTTGAAGGGTTGTATCTTAACTTTACTTTGCTTTCATAAATTGGAAAGAACATTTGCCTACTCTGTGGATGCTCTACGCCTCACAGCTCAATCTGAATCTTCGGGATATCAAAAGCGGAATTGTGCACTTATTGATTTTCCCACATCTAATTAAATAACTCATTCTAATAAAAGTAATAACCCAAAACATTACAAAAATTTGGCGTAAACGGTTTTGGAGAAGTAGTGGGCAAATTCTTCAGGGAAAGCAGGAACAACTAGAAAGTGACCGTGGGGTCTCGTTAGGCTTCACTCTTGTGGTGTAGTGTTGAACACCCCCCCACGACTCCATCTAGCCCATAGTTCCCGTGCGGAGCCACTCTTCCCAAATTCCGGACATATTCCCAGTACCACTTGGTATATCGGGAATCCCCTTCCTTTAATTACTCATCATTCTAATAATTAAAATTGACCAAGTACATGAGCCAAATATTTCCCTTGTTTTCAACAGCATTCATTGTGTTGTGACTCCATATTGGCACTGGTTCAATTCTTGTACTCTCTATTTGCTTATAGTCATATTGTGATTATTGATATATCTTGCAAATGTGGTTGAATTTAGTTATATAATTTTGCATAGTGTCGTGTCAACAATTTATTCATTTCTAATTCCTTAAACAACCCAATCAATTGAAACAATTAAAACACTTAAGAGCCTTAGAAACTCTTTTGGTAGGGACTACCCCCTTTGGCTTCGTTAGGAATTAAGCCTAAACGAAGGAGTCAGGATCAGGTGACAGTACCTGACTCGAGACTTGCCCCCAAGGACGCACCAAGTAGCTTGAAGATTTCTGCTGCGTTAACCCAGGTGCGTAAGAGGCGGAAACATGTTGTTTTTGCAGGTTTGACGAAAAAAGAGGAGGAAGCTCCGGCAAAAAATTGAAAATTTGAAGTATAAGAAGAGTAATGGAGCTCTCCTTTCGAAAAAATTTCACTTTTTCAAGTTGTGACTTGTTGTAAGCCTTTGGATCCGGATTTGTTGGCCAAAGTGCATTCTTTCATCATAGTAAAAAGTAAATAAGGTTTAGAGTAGGCTCACCAGAGCCCACTCCTCATTCCCCATGGGGAGATCCGCGTCGATGCACCATTTTTCCTGATTTGTGATTTTTAGCTAGTTCATTTGGTTTTTTTTGTTTATGCTTTATTTCTTATATTTCTTTTGAAATAAAAGAAATACTTACCCCACACTCTCCCGAGTTTCCTAAAAAGGGGAAAGACATTCGTGGTAAGATTTAATTAGAAAATATTTCCTTCTGTTTTTGCAGGATTTAAAATAAATCCCCTTGCTTTCCCGAGTACGATTCATGGACAAGGGCTTGCCCTGTTAGAAAGCAGCAACAAGGAAGGTCTTCTAGCATTGCATGTGTCATTGCATGCTAGAGAGACATTAAACTGGAAGCCAAATCTATTAAAGTGATTTTCCTAAGTTTTGACTTAGGAAAATACTTTAATTATTCTAATTTGATTGACTTTAATGGAATCACTTTTATAAAGTGAAATGTGAAATATTTAAGTAATGGCTAATCTAATCTTGGCCATTGATTCTCACCGGAGGATCTCATCCATAGATCCATAGTGAGGGTTAGGGTTTTCGCTTAGCCAATAAAGTTAAAAGCAGATTTGGTGGAGAGGACACACACACAGACAAGATACCAACAGACAGAGAAAGTTAGACAGGGGATTTTGCTAAGAAGACGAAGGAATAGTTACCTGACAAAGTCATTAGGGTTCCAGGCTGAGAGAAGGTCGTACAAATCACGTTGGGAGGCAGCCGTACCATTCAATAGAGAGAAGTTGTACAACTGTACGGAATCCGTATAGCTGACATTAGCACCGTACGGATCTGTATAGTTGCGCAAGGGAGGTCATACTGTTGACGCAGGGGCCATACTATTACGTTGAGGGTGTGCTAGGTTGCTAGACTTGTCCAGTGTTTCTGCAAAGGTTCACATTCGCCAGGTTGGGTGAATATTTTGTTGGTTGTAAAAGTCCCATGATTTCTCAACAATAAAATTCATATCTAACTGCTACACTGGTTTTTGCATCTTGGGTTTTTTCGGGGGTTTCCATACCCAAAATAATAGTGTCTATATTGTGATGTGATTGTGTGAATGTTTCTCAGCATTTATATTCCACTGCAATACTAGTAAAGAAGTTCATGTGTGGTTTTCCAATAACAAATTAAATATATTGTTTAGCCCTAGATTGAACTTTAAAGGAAAATTTACATGCCCGAGTACTGAACCTGGAAAGAGATTATTGGGATTGCATTTTCTAATCAAACAAATTACGTTCAAAACTCCTTAAAATTAACAAAGCCCTTATCCTTGTATGCTCTACTTCCACTGCAACTTCGTCTAATATGTTGTTTGTATCAGAAAAGGATCTGGGTGACTAGTAATTAGTTTCATCTTTTAATAAATCTCCTAAACAACGAAAATCCAGCATTGTGTTTTGCTTCATGTGGAGAAAGTGTGCAGAGGAAGCGAGAACAACTAAAAAGCGACCGCGAGGCCCCATTAGGCTACATCCTTGTTGGTGTAGTGTTGAACATCCCTCCGTGACTCCATTCAGCCCACATTTCCTCGTGTGTTACCACACTTGGTGAGTCTGGACATATTCCGTGTACCTTCGTGGTATATCGGGAATCCCTCTCCTTTCTAATAATCTAGATAATTACCACATTAATAAAACCGACCAAGAATTTACCCACTCCCTTAATCACTCCTCTAATAAATCTAAAATTTACCAACCGAGACACTGCAATACTTTCACTGAGACTTCACTAGCAATCCACATTGGCAAAGCACTTTCTTCATTTTGGCATTGGTCTATTCTATTCTTTTTGCATAAGTTAATTTTACAATGTGTCTTGAATGATATGTATTTATTTCACTAAGGTTGCTAAGTGTAAATTTACTTGCAGCAGTTGGTGGGTAATATTTAATTTCATTCCATTTCAAAACTCATAGAAAATTTGTTGCTTCTTACTTTCATAGTTAGAAACAACCTTAGATTTATTTTTCATAGGGTCCACCCCCCTTGGCTTCGCTAGGAATTGGCCTAAATGGAGGAACCGAATATCAGGTGACAGCATTTGGCTTGAGCATGCCCCCAAGGTCGCACCCAATGGTTTGAAGATTTTTTGCCACATTACCCAAGGTGCGAATTAGGCGGCAACATGTACTTCTATAAAAATCATGCATTTTGAGTTTTGACTATTTAGGCAACTTTACATCATATTTAATATAAAGTTATTAGTATTTATTATTACTCTATTTAACATTACTATTTTATGTTGTAGTAAATGTAACTTCAGAAGATATTCTATTATTATTATTGTGTTTTGTTGTACTCCTCCATTCGGGGATGTCATTATATGTTTGGTCATGCAAGGTCATTGAGGTAAAACCTTCATTGTAAGTCGAGGAAATAGTCCCAGAAGAAACAATATAAAATGTTTTTTGAAGTCTTCCTAGGTAGGTCGGCCCCAATTAGAGAACATGGTCGACCTAGTTAGTTAAGTGAGTCACACAATTGAAGAATATAAATAGGTTGGCGCCCTCCCTCATTTGAACACACTCACTCACTCCCAAGTTCGCTAAAGAGAGAGAGAGAGAGACAAGTGCTCCTGTGCTAGAAGAAGAAGGAGTTGTCGAAGATATATTTCTATGGGTATTCTATCTTGGTTTGACATTCACTTAGTGACGAAGCTATTCTAAAGAAGTTTGTGGGGTTTTCTCCTTTATGGTTCCCTCGAGGAAAATTTTTGTGTCTCTTGTGTTTTGCTATGCTTGTTATTCTTTCAGTTAAAGATCCTAATCAAATTGAATCAAAGTAGAAAATCTAACATTTTATTATATGAATATATCCATTACAATGCCTCCACTGCCTCCTTCTCAAAAATGCTTCATCCTCAAAGTGTTAATAAAGAATTTCTTTCAACAATTTCATAACGTCACCCATAAGAACCAAAAGAGCAAATGAAACTACCCTATAATTGTATAACCACAAAGCAACACCAAGATCAATATGGAGAACAATACCAAGACTGAGATTAAGTAATTGTTACACACAATTCTCGTCACCATCATGTGTTGAGGCCTAAAACACCAGAAATTGCCTTCAATCCCCAAAATGTGAAGTTGGACCTTGGTCAGGATTCTTATTTTCATACCTAAGTCCACCACCGCTTCTGCCCTTTATGCAATAAGAGTTACCCTCTTCAAAAACGCCTCTTGTCTCTTGGCAATGAGCAGTGCCACCGCCTGTACCCTTTGATCAATAAGCAGTTTCACCCTGGTAACGCTCTGTCTACATAGTGAAAGAGCAGTGCTCGAGTTTTAAAAGGAAAAAGAGAAGATTCACGAAGCTTCTCAAAGGAAAGCTTCATGGCACCCTCATCCCTACTCTTGTGGACCACCTGGACTCGAGATCCCCCCTAGTAGGATCTCCCTTCCACCTCATCCACCATTTTCTCAACCATCCCTATCCTCCTAAGGGCTATAAGTACTAGCTCATTCTCCATGAGTTAGGGGGAGAAAAGTTATGCTGCTGCACTGAAGTTCTAGCCAAATCTAGGGTGAGCATAGAGAAGGCAAGTTGGAGCTTTGAGGACAAGACATGGCATGTGAGGAGGCATCACAACACTAAGGCAATGGTTGTAATCTCTCTTCTTCGTCTTAATGCAATGATGGTTTCTTTCCCATAAATGTATTGTGTTATGATCACTCATTCTATTATTGGATTCCTTAGTCACTGATATAGAACTGTAGATCATTTTCTGGTACTTTTGATCTTGTTTGTTGTTTGATGTGTTTATTGCAGATACACCTGTGGAGATCTAGCACCATAGAAAGCCGATACATCACACTGTAGAACAGATCAAAGACTCAGCCTAGATATCTACCTATTCTAGGGAAAGTGCTTATCCTTGTTATCACTCATTTGTTCTAGACCTGTACCATTGGGATCTAGGGAAACAGCTCCTGTCTGTAGGAACTAAGAATTTCCAGCAACAACATTAAATCGATCAAAGTCCTCAGATTTGAAAATGAAAGGGTAATGAATAAGTTTCAAGAAAGTTGGTCAAAGCAAGGGATTCCTCATAAAACAAATCTTCACAAAGTCCTTCAATTCCCGAGATGCTCCATACTCACTCAAGGGAACCAAATGTGTGCTTGTGACTATGTTAATGCACAAATTGGGGTCAAAAAAGTCAAAACTCCCATAATGCTCCAACACTCATCCCCAAACTCCAAATGTTAGTTCCATTGTGTTGAATGGATTCCTTAGGATAAAATAAGATCCTTATCTTGAGTTGCCAATGGTAAGATCATAACCATTCATGAGCCTTGACTCAATGAATAAGTTGGCACTTAGGTCTACAAGCATCAAGTCATCTCCAACCCTATAGATCAAAATATTCGTGAGCTCCAGGTCAAGGTGGGTGATGTTGTTTTCTCTCTAGTAGTTATGTGTGTAAAGTAGTTTACTCGCTATCAATAAAGGATCACTCTAATTAATTCCCTTGTGCTCTTTGCTGAGTTCATCCAATGTTCCTCTATGGGTATAATCGAAGAGAATACAATATATGAAGGTTGTGATACACTAATGCTTTGATCCTTCTAACTATGAGTGGATTCACATATTTGGAGTTCGAATTTTCTACAAGTCTATGCAGAAACCCGATTTTAGTTTTTAGCTGCTCTAAAACAACTTGGAACAATATTGCACATTAGGTTGAACCAGCTTTGTCTTCACCATTAAAGATTTCGGGGAGCCTCCCTTAACAGCCATATAAGGTGACTTACTAAGCATTGGACCATTCAAAGAAGGTGAATAACACTGCCTTAACCCTTCTATTGCTATAGAATAATGCAATCGCATATTAATCCAATCCCTCATGGGATGTTGTCCACTAACTATCAAAACATCCTTGAGTTGTGCAATAATCTCTTGAAGCATCCATTATGGATGGGTGTCTTCCCACATGAGACTCCATGAAAAGCATGTTATGCGATGATTGACAAGAATCTATAGTGGTTAAACTTTTAGGATCTTTAGAAGTGAATGCCATATTCAATTTAGATCAACATGCTTTCTTTTTGTGGGCATTGCCTTTGTCTTTTGGTATAGTTTCATTCAGATCTTGAACTGGTTTGGGGGTTTCCTCGGTTTTCAAAGCTTTTATGACTAGCGAGGGCTTTGGCTCTACTTCGTTTTTTATGTTTTCCTCATTAGAAACCCATTTGTTTAATGATTAAATCTATAAACTCTATACCCCTTCTCTCTTTGATTTAATCAAATTCTCGTTTTTCTTTTGTATGCATCTATATCT
Organism: Pseudotsuga menziesii; assembly: GCA_001517045.1. Lineage (NCBI taxonomy): Eukaryota > Viridiplantae > Streptophyta > Pinopsida > Pinales > Pinaceae > Pseudotsuga > Pseudotsuga menziesii. The sequence continues at coordinate 350,410 of LPNX010916254.1, read as the reverse complement.
CCAAATGTCTATGCCAAACTTTGTATTTCACAGTTCTTTGTGTTAGATTTTAAGATAGCAGCATATATTCAATATTATTTGCAAGGGAATATAAAATACGATCACTGAAAGAATAACCATGCCCAGAAACAATAGACAAAGATTTATTCGAGGAAACCACAAGGGAGAAAACCCAACAACCTTCTTATAGAGATATCAATACAAGATGCATAATACATCCAGATACATAGCACTCATTTATTGAAGATAAACCTCAAGAACAAGAGAGAAAACGCTGTCAAAGATAGCAACACCTGAAAATTGTCTTCTACTAGCTTGAGTGAACTTCCTTCTTATTGGAGACAACTTCCTTCTTCAAGTGGAGCGAACTTGCTTTAGGTGAGAATGAGGAAGGCGTCCTTCTATTTATACTTTTCATGTTTGACATTACACTTTGTGGTGGGGCCGACTTGTCCTTCTTGTGACATCATAATTATGATTTTAAGTTTTATTTTGGGGCCAACTTGGTTTGAGGATGCCTCACGCAACTGCTAGCTAGGGAGGCATCATCATACTGGAACACATATGGATATAATCTGAGCATCACAACTATCTTGAATATCTCTATATCGTAAAGAAAGTCTTCTGACACAACTCAGCCCGTCGAGAAGTGTCAATAACTCAACCTAGTCCATCGAGGAGTCAGCATGCAACAGCTCGACCCGATACATCGGGGAGCCTACATGTAATAACATGCACCAACTCAATCCAGTCCATAGGAAAGCCTACATGTAACAACATGCACCAGCTCAATCCATTCCATCGGAGAGCCTACATGTAACTACATGCACCAGCTCAATCCAGTCCATCGAAGAGTCTACTTGTAACAACTCAACTCAGTGCATCGAGGATGTAATATACCCCGATTTATACATTATTTGTAATATTAAATCTCCACTATATTTTTTGATGAGTTTGGCTGATTGCAGAATCTGTCCAAACGGTCCCTGGAGGACAGTTGTAATCGCTACATTTTGCCTTTAATGAAATTCTGAATCAAAAGGGACAAGTCACGTTAAAAGAGGAGACTATGCGTGCAAGAGGGGAAGACGTAGGGCAGTAAACCTCAGGGAAGTACACCAGGCGCCGAAACGCCTTCATGGCGTTGGACAAACCCTGGAGAAATCAGGGCGTAGTGGTTGACGAGGATTCAATGGAGAATAGACTGTAGCTACAAAATAAGATCGGACAAACCCTGGAGAAATCGAGGCGCAGTGGTTGACGGATATTCCTTGGGGAATGGACCGTAGCTGCAAAGTAAGCCCTAGGCAACCAAACTATAAGAGGGGCATATGCAAAGAGGCAGGACGCTGCTAAGTATGCTGGAAAAGAATGAACTCTTGCTGTGTGAGCACTCTGTGTTAGGCAAGAGTTGAGAGAAATACTTGTTGTGTGAGCACTCTGTGTTAGGCAAGTGATTTCTGCCTGGAATACTGAACTGAAGATTGTTGTCTCCGCTCTTGGCATGCATAGTTTAGCTCGGGGGTGATTGAGGACAGAGTAGATCTGTGCCTAATCTACGGTTGGGTGGACCGTGGGTGTTCCATTTTCATTGCGCTCGCTCTATAAACAGGTTTCATTACTGGGTTTATGTTTCTGCAAATCTATTGAGCTCAGAGTATATTTGCATATGTGTAAATGTGTGTTCAATGCTTCTGAAATGATAAATATCAGTTTTAGTTTTATTGATGAAAATGTTGCTTATGAGCTGTTGTATACTCATACTCGGTTTTGAACGACTCTAACTTGCATTTGTTGATATTGGTTGCTCAGATGGTGTAATATTGTTTCTATAAAAAGTTACTAGGATGTTATATGATTCCTTGTTAAAGCCAGTCTAAGGGACCCCTAGTAGGGAAGCCAATGTGCTCTCCTGGGTTTAGCCCCTTTCCTGTTTAGTGAAGCCCCTCTATAATACCTTAAATTCCTAAGGGAGCGAAAACTATGAAGGAGATTTTGGTTGCCGAAGTTCTTAGGAAACTAGCCACCGTACACCACCAAAAATACCTAAGCCTGAGCTTGTCTAAGTAACTCAATTGGCTTAAAGCCGCGAGTCTATCAAGGGTTCGCAACTCCTTAGTCTTGCTAAGAAAAACACAGAGAAGGTAGGTGAGAAAACCTTGGGGTCAGAAGGCTTGCGGAAGCCCAAAAAATGTATATAGAATTCAAGTGTTTCCGCAACCTGCAATCCACATCGCGGGAGCGAAAACAGAGTAAAAGTTATAAAAAATTGAGGTGTTTCTGCAATCCGCATTGTGGAAGCGGAAACATGGTTAAAAATATAATAAAGATAAGGACATTCCGCAATCTGCATTGTGGAAAGCGGAAATTGGAAGTCAAACTATAAAGGAATTTAAGTGTTTCCGTAAACTGCAATCCGCATTGCAGAAAGCAGAAAGCGGAGGATAAAACTGAGAAGGATATGAGTGTTTCCGCAACCCGCAACCTGCATGCAGAAAGTGGAAAGCGGAAAGGAAAAATCGTAAAAATGTTAAGGCTTTCCGCAATCCACATTGGGGAATGAGGAAAGCGGAAAGGAAAATTGATTAAAATACATGGGGTTCCGCAATCCGAAATCCGCATTGCGGAAGCGGAAATGCGGAAGGGTATGATTATAAAAGGATTAAGCAGTTTCCGCAATAAGCAATCTGGAAGCGAAAATGCAGAAGTGGGTTTTATTTGTGGAAGAGACCTTTGATTTGCGAAAGGGACCTTTTATTAGCGGAAGGAAATTTTTCTATGTGAAAGGACTGTTGCAAAAACGATTAAGCTTAGGAATGAATGTTAGAGGAAGATACATGGCGCATGTGTTAGAATAGTAGAGTCAAGCTAAACTAGTTAACCTATCTAAGCAACCAACAACATATCATAAAAGATAAGAACAAGAAAAGAAAAGGACAAGAGAACACCGATATACGTGGTTCACCCTAATGGCTTACATCCACGGGAAGGTAGTCTTCTATTATCTCCAGAATTTCTTCTCCAATCTTACAAGAGAGAAAAGCACAAATACCCCAAAGAATATAGATGATGTACAATAATGTCACAATAGTAACACTACTACATCAAGAATACCTTATATGTAGAGACTCACTTGACCCTATTATATACTAAGAGATGAGGAGGAATTACTCTCACATATTGCATGTGGGATAATATAATTCTCCAAAATAACATCTCTTAATACAATACCATGGACAAATACTCTACACAAATAAATACACCACCATATAACTATGGGTTAAATGTATTACTCTTTTACATAAGATTGTAGACAACTTCCGACATAATACAAAGACATTATTACCTTCCAAGGAATATAATATATTCCAACACCATGTCTTATGTGAAAGAAAAAAAAAACTTTATATATATTTTAGCAGGTTCTATGGGTATGTTACATATGGTATAAGAGCTATAGGTTTCAACCCTGTCGCCTTTTGGGAACATCTAGTTCCGTTGAATTATGGAAAACTTTGTTCTAATCATAACAATTTGCGTTGGATTGTTTTGTGCACATGCAAAATTGTTCTATAATAGGATACAGCAATGGCCTCACAAAGTGAGAATGCGGATCGACCTGAAGAAGGTGCACCAGCACCACATTCATCGCAACCAAAGCAGGAACACTCTGAAGCCATTCAAGTTCCAGAAACAATGAAGAACTTGATCGTAGAAATACAGAGCTTCAAAGCTGATAATGAGCAGCTAAAGAAGGCTCAGGAAAAGCAACAGGAGATTAATGAGATACTGTTGCAAAGTCTGCAAGAGAAGAATAATGGGGAAAAACCCCGAACAGAGATTGGGAGGGACCCAGAAGTTCCAAAAAGTGCAGAAATAAAAGACAGTTCCTCCAATGGAACTCAAAAATCTGCAAATCGAGCCAAGTGGGTCAGTAAAAGAAAAATCGACCACTTGGAAGGAGAATTTAAAAAGATCAGGCCAACCAGCTTCGACGAGGACTCCAAGAGCGAAGAAGAAGCAGAGGTTTGTCTGCCAAACATTAAGAAGTACTTTCACATTTATAATTACTCTAGCAACATGAAGGTGAGAATGGCCATCTACAACTTGAAGGGAAAGGCCAGCATTTGGTGGCAGGATCTGAAGATTTCTCAGGGAATAAAAGAGAAGAACCTACAATGATCGAAGTTCAAGAAGTTCTTCAAGAAGCAATATTTGTCAAAGAGCTACTACGAGAGAAAGACCAAGGAATTCTATGAATTGAAACTCGGTCAAATGAATATAGAGGACCTCATTAACAAATTTCTTGATCTGTTGCGGTTCGTGCCGTATATTAAAGAAGAAAAAGTGAAAGTGAAGAGGTTCTTGAGTTGTTTGTCGCGGTCTTATAAGGACCGGATTGAATTCGACAATCCCAAAACCTTGGATGAAGCCTTAAGAAAGGCAAGGTTGTGTTTTGAACAATACAAACAGAGAAATGACCTCTCCAAGGTCTGGAAGGGTAAAGAACAGGAAAAGTTCAACCAACAGAAGAAGGGCTTCCAGCCCCCACCCTTCAAGAACATGCCAAGGAATCCGCAAGGAAATTCCTACAGTAAAAATGAACAGCTTCCACAGAAGAACTATAAATCTGTGAACCTTGGACGGCGACTGTTGAAGCCTCTAAAGAACCCTTGAAGTGTTGGGAATGTGGAGAGCCCCACTTGCGAAGGAACTGCCCACGCCTCAACCAAACTATTGAGGTTGTTCACAACCTGCAAAAGGTGTTGGGGAAGTTGGGAAAAGTTACCACCAGATTAATGAAGCCCTGGAGAATCGACAAGCAGATTATCAATCTGCAATTGTGGAGATTGAAGGTACTATCTCTAACCGAAGTCTTTCTATACTGATTGATCAAGGGGCTACCTTAAGTTACATCACTCCCAAAGGAATGGAGGACTGCCAGCTCGCCAAGGTAAGGCATTCAAAACCCTGGTCAATCCAACTGGCTACTAAAGCCAGGAGAAAGGTAACTGAGTTTATTGTTGATTGTGAAGTTAAAATAAGGGATCATGTGATTAGGCTTAATCTGAATGTTTTGCCTTTAGGGACATATGATATGATTATTGGCATGGATTGGTTAGCAAAGTATAAAGTAATATTGAATTGTTTTGATAATACCTTTACTTATGTGGATGGGGATCAAATTGTTAGGAAGGTAGAAGGTGTCATTAACCCTGTCTCCTTAAGGAAAGTCTCGGCCATGATATTACAGAAAGGTATGAAAAAGGGTTGTAAGTAGTATGCCGTGCGGGTGGCTGACCTGCTCCTTAATGAAGGTCAAACACACGTAAAAGACCGCCCAATCTTAAGTAAGTTTATGGATGTATTTCCAAAAGAGATACCAGGACTACCCCTCAACAAGAAATAGATTTATCCATTGAGATTGTGCCTGGGTCTGCACCGATATCTAAGATGCCTCATCGTATGAGCATCCCTGAGTTAACTGAATTGAAAATTCAGTTACAAGAACTAATAGTTAAGGGTTTCATCAGACCCAGTGTGTCTCCTTGGGTAGCACCAGTCTTATTTGTTAAGAAAAGGGATGGGACTCTAAGGCTTTGCATAGATTACAAACAACTGAATAAAGTAACCATCAAGAACAAGTATCTTCTACCTCAGATTAATGATCTATTTGATAAGTGGGGGGGGGCTAAAATATTCTCTAAGTTAGATTTGCGGTCTGGTTATCACCAGATCAGGATTAAAGAAGAAGATGTAAGTAAAACAGCCTTCAGGACCCGATATGGGCACTACAAATTTGTAGTAATTCCTTTGGGCTTAACCAATGCCCCTACTACATTCATGTGCCTAATGAATAGTATTTTCAACAAGTACCTAGATCAATTTGTGTTGATATTTCTCGATGACATCTTAATCTACTCCAAGACAGAGGAAGAACATCAACAACACTTAGAAATTGTGCTACAGACCTTAAGAGGGCATCAGTTGTATGCTAAGTTCGAGAAGTGTGAATTCCTTAAGAAAGAAATTCAGTACCTAGGTCATGTCATCTCAGAAGACAGGATCGCGGTAGACCCACAAAATATTAAGGCTATTTTCGAATGGCCTGTACCAAAGGATGTCGTTGACATTCGGTCCTTCATGGGACTCACCGGTTACTACCGACGATTCATCCAAGGATTCTCAAAGATAGCCTATCCCATTACTTCCTTACAAAAGAAGGGAGTAAAGTTTGTGCGGTCCTTGAAGTTTCGGGAGAGCCTTGAAAACCTAAAAAGATTGTTAACCATGGCTTCAATCTTGAACGTGGCTGACCCCTATAAAGATTACACAGTCTGTATAGATGCTAATAAGGAAGGATTGGGGGAGTATTATCTCAAGAAGGGCAAGTGGTATTGAGCAGCACCCGCAGCAGTTGGGGTTGAAGACAATGTCTTCAGCTAACGAGGGTTCGTCAGTGAAATATTTGCCCTAGTCTCTTTCAGGATAGACCATCCAGGTTTATCAACAACATCCATTGTATTTATCCATATCCAGAGATTCAATATCTACCGGAAGATTGTTTGCAGGTTCATTCGTGCAGCTGGGGGAATTTAGCTAGAAAACGCCAAAGCATTAGCTGGGTCTCTGAATCCCAGTTTTTCCTCTGTATCTTGGCATCATCTTCATTAGCAGGGTAACTCTATTGCTTTGAGTGACTGTGAGCTTCTGATTTGCTCATCCGGGGCATCTACCAGCAGATCTGAGCAGTTGGGGGGCGTGAGCAGCAAAACAAGAGATCAATTCGCTAGCTAGGTCAGAAGGGTCCAATCTCATGCATGCTCCAGTCATTCTCTCTGTTAGGGGCAGACTCACATCTCAGCAAAGTTCCAGCTTCATTTGACGCTCCTTCCATCAAAAAAGTCACCTTCAGTGTAGAAGAGAGTTTCCTTGCTGCTAGGCCTCACACTGGAGGAAAGGAGCACCATTAGCCCACTTATCCGGAACTTTATGCATGCAGCTATCCCTAAAGTATTATCAGACGAGTTATTAGTGGTAAGTGTTAAATTCCTTTTTGTAAACCCTAGCCCTAATTCAACTATATTTTAGGGTATTTTTGCATGGCAATTTTGCGTGCACAATTATTTCGTATTTTTGCACAAGATTGAGGGTACGAGCCAGCATTATACACAGTATCAATAGAATATCAGTATTTGGGATATTACAGTGGTATCAAAGCATGTTCCTTGCCAGTTGTGGGCTTGAACATGAGAAGTAAATGAATACAGAAAAAGACATTTTTGTAACTTATAGGAGAAGGAAGAGTAGGTACACGAAGGAGCAGGAATTTGAGGATATCTAGCTAGAAGATACCAACTCAGACATGGACCCAACAAATATACACCTGACAGGGGGAAACGAACAGGAGAAGACGAAGACAGGATGGAGTTTCGTAGCTTGGTGAACGCATTGCATGATCTAGCCAAAGGGAAAAAGGAAGTCTTGCATGCAATAAACACGTTGGCGACGAAACTAGAACCAGGGCATAGCAGTATACCTCTCTCACCAATAGACAGAGGATCTACAAGCAGTAGTGGGAAGCATGCATACACCAATATGCAAAACACACCCCACATATATAACAGACCTTCCAGTAGGCCTACTATGCCTCACTTCCTGGCAGATGCAGTAGTAGGACCAGTCATACCAGTAGAACCTAATGACCCATTTGGAGCCTATCTATAGGAATATAGGGATTTGGGGGATGAGTTTCATGCAACCATGTCTTTCTCAGACTTCTGCAACATGAAGAGTAGGAACCGACCCAGGAATTTCAAGAGAGAATTTAATCAGAACTATGAGTTGCAAAAAACCTTGGGTAGATTGACCATCACAAACTTTGACGGGGCTCGCGGAGGTTCAGCGAGAATATGGGTTCAGAAGTTGCATACTTATTTCCAACTCAAACCCATGATAGAGAAAGATGCCATTAAATTGGCTACACTACACTTAGACGGAGAGGCTCATGAGTGGTGATACCACGGACTAGTGACATTGGGTCACAAGTACAACACCATCAGTTCCTATAGTGAGTTCACACAGAAGCTCATCGAGCGGTTTGGCAAGAAGGACCCAGACATACACTTTAAAGAGTTGGCTCAACTCAAGCAGACAGGTAGTGTCGAGGCCTTCATCTCTGAGTTCCAGAGGGTAGCTGTTATGGTGACAGATGTGTCGGAGAACAGGCTGATTATGTTGTTTACAGAGGCCTTGACAGAACCACTACGGGGGTGGGTGAAAGCCTACAAACCCTCCACTCTACAAGATGCAATCAGCAAAGCCAAAGATCTCCAAGACTCAATTTCGAAGAACAGGTTTCTACTCAAGACCAACTTTCCAGTTAGAGACAAAGATAGGAAACCTTTCCAGCAGGAAATACCGAAGAAAACTTGGTTAGATGATGACACAAGGAAAGATTTCAGACAGAAGAAATTGTGTTTTACTTGTCAGGAACCGTGGGTTTCAGGACACAGGTGCTCAGGAAAGGCCAAAGCCCGCTATATAGAGGTATATTCTGACAGTGAAGGGGAGGACTACAAGCCGGAAACGACAGAGGAATTGTAGGCAGCAGAGGAGGAATCACTCCAAGGGGATACACCAAAGGGAGTTATTGTTACATTATCCGGGGTACCTAGGTTTCATACTCTCAAGGTCAGAGGAGTAGTACAGGGCCACAGAGTAGGAGCATTGATTGATGGGGGAGCACCCCACAATTTCATTGATGCAACATGGGTGGCTAAGAGGGGTATTCCGACAGAGAAGTTTGAGGGATTTACTGTAGCAATAGCCGAAAACACTAGCATGGAGTGCAACTATTGGATTCCTAAACTGAATGTCACATTAGACAACTACCATATAACAGAATCATTTTATGTAGTGAATGTGGCTGATACGAATGTAGTATTAGGCGTCCAATGGTTTTGTTCAATAGGAAAATATACTACAAATTACAGGTCGATGTAAATGGAATTCCAGGGACCGAATGGGAAACGGGCAGTTTTGAGGGGCATGAATACTTATCCTCCAAAACTAGTATCCTCACAAAGAATGGAGGTCGTGCTCAAACAGGGTGACATAGAATGGTCAGCATAGTGCTTGGTCACCTTTAGGAAACCTCCAGAGAAAAACACCCAATAACCAGTGGATACTCAGGCATTATTGCAGAAGCACGAGAAGGTATTTCGAGATCTTCCAGCAAGTAGACCGCCAAATAGGGGATTTGAGCATATCATTGAGTTGGAGGAGGGGGCATAGAAAGTCATCACCACTCCATACAGGAATCCCAAAAGATACAAGGATGATATCGAGAAGACGATCAAGGAATTACTAGAACTAGGATATATTCGGGTGAGTTCTAGTCCCTTTGCATCATCAGTGGTCTTAGTTAAAAAGAAGGATGGCACATTACAAATGTGCATTGATTACAGAGCACTCAACAAGAAGACCATCAAAAACAGGTATCCCATCCCCAGGATTGATGAACTAATGGACGAGCTACGACGTCCCAAATACTTTTCAAAGATCGATCTTTGATCATGGTACCATCTGATCCAAGTAAGGGATCAAGACATTTCCAAAACAGCTTTCCATTGCCACTATGGTCACTATGAGTTCTTAGGCATGCCTTTTGGACTCACCAATGCTCCAACCACCTTCCAGTCTTGCATGATCCACACTTTCAGGGCTCAGTTGTGAAAGTATTTGCTTGTCTTCTTTGATGATATTTTAATTTACAGCAAAACTTGGGAGGAACATCTGAAACACTTGGATGAGGTATTGGGAATTCTAGAAGAGCACTCACTTTTCGCAGAGATGTCTAAGTGTGAATTCGACATGAAGGAGATGTTGTATCTAGGACACATAATCAGTGCAGAAGGGGTATAGGTTCATATGGAAAAGATTAGAGCCATCAGGGATTGGCCAACGCCGAAGACGATTACTGAACTAAAGGGCTTCTTGGGCCTTTGCACCTACTACAATAGGTACATAAAGGGATTCTCTAAATTTGCCGCACCACTCATCGACCTCACAAAAAAAGGGGCATTCACATGGACAAAATTGGGACAGCGAACCTTTGAGGAAATGAAAACCATCATGAGTTTTTGCCTAGTTTTGGCCCTACCAGATTTCTCACAACCATTCATAGTGGAATGTGATGCCCCAAGAGAAGGGCTAGGGGCAGTACTGATGCAAAACCATCACCCGATTGCATTTGAGAGCCAAAAACTGAAACACTATGAGAGCCACTACTCCATATATGACAAGGAGATGGTAGCCATCTTACATGCCCTCACTAAATTCAGGCAGTACGTGGTGGGAAGAAAATTCAAAATCAGGACAAATCATAACAACCTCAAGTACTTCTTGGAGCAGAAGGAGTTAAATGAGCGCCAACAGAAATGCGTCACCAAGGTGCAGGTTTATGATTTTGAGATAGAGTATGTGAAAGGTAAGAACAATGTAGTAGCTGATGCCTTATCTAGACGACCAGCGTCATTATCCCTCGTGAGTATATCCACAGATTGGAGGTCTCTTCTCTTAGTAGAGTACTCCAAAAACAAATTTGCTTGTCAGTTATTGGATGGACAGATCCAAGATGACAGGTACAGAATCATTGATGACGTCATTTATTACAAGGGCAGGATATACCTCGTCCCAGAATCAACTTTAACAAGGAAGATCATGCATGCATCACATGACTCGCCATTATCAGGGCATCAGGGTTTCTTGAATACCTAGAGGCAGATCCGAGAGAGGTTCTCATGGAAGGGCCTCAAAAGGGAAGTAATGCAGCACATTCAGGAACACAGCATCTGCCGTTACCGATACCGAAGCAGAAGTGGGAAAGCATCTCAATGGACTTCATTACAAGGTTACCCAAGGTACAGGGACGAGACTGCTTCTATGTAGTGGTAGATTGATTGACCAAATTTGCTCACTTCTTTGCTATCTCTTCCGATTATTCAGCAACAGAGGTAGCTGAGTTATTTTTCAAAAAGGTTTTTAGACTACATGGGCTACCCAAAACCATTGTCAGTGATCGTGACAGTAAATTCACCAGTGCTTCCTAGCAGGAGCAATTCAGGTTGGTAGGGACAGAACTCGCTACAAGTACAAGTTATCATCCGCAAAGCGAGGGGCAGGCGGAGATGGTCAACAAATGGGTTGAAGGGTATCTACGCAATTATGTAGCAGGCCAACAAAAGACATCGATTAAATGGCTACGCTTAGGGGAATACTGCTACCATATGTCTATCAGGATGACACCTTTTAAAGCACTATTTGGCTATGAGGCACTGAACTACGTGGATTTAGCTTTTGGAGACAACAAAGCACCCAAGGCAAAAGATTGGGTACAGGACAGTCAAGATATTATTAAGGTCCTGAGGGAGAATTTACACGCAACACAGAATCAGCAAAAGCTATACGCAGACAGACACAGGATTAAGAGGAGTTTTGAGGTAGGAGATCTGGTATATTTACAGCTACAACCCTACATGCAATCTTCCCTCAAGAAAAAAGGAGCGGAAAATGTAAAACCTCACTTCTATGGTCCTTACAAGGTAGTTCGGAAAGTTGGAGAGGTGGCTTATGAACTAAAACTCCCGGAGGAGAGCAAGATTCACAATGTGTTTCAAGTGTCCAATCTCAAGAAAACATTAGGACAACACATTGCTCCATCCACCGAGTTGTTTCCCTTAGATGATGAAGGGTTGTTGGTATGATTCCAGAGAGAATCCTACAGGTGCGAGAAAGGAAGCTCCGAAACAGGGTGATTTGAGAGTATTTCGTAAAATGGAAAGAATTACATATGGAGGATGCCACAAGGGAGGGAGAGCAAGTATTGCAGCATCCTAGTTTGCAATTGCTCGAGGACAAACAATTTCAAGTGGGAAGGACTGTAATGTCCCCCTCTAATTAAGCACCCAAAAACACCCGCTAACCTACTTAATTCCCATAGGTTCGAGCGGGTACTGCATAAGACGGATTTGACTGAGGGCATTTGATACTTAGAGCAGATCAAGACATTCATTCAGTGTTAAAGTCATCAGTAGGATAAAAGAAGCCTTATTTCTTTAGGCTTAAAAGTCAACATCAAATTAGAATTGCAAGCATGCAAAAGTGAAGCATAAACCCTAAAAGTGACATTCTCACTTACCAAGAACTTTATGCATGCAGCTATCTCTGGAGTCTTATCAGTCGGGTTATCAGTGGTAAGTGTTAAATTCCTTTCTGCAAACCCTAGACCTAATTCAACGATATTTTAGGGTATTTTTGCATGGCAATTTTGCATGCACGATTATTTCGTATTTTTGCACATGATTGAGTGTACGAGTCATCATTATACACAATATCAGTAGAATATCAGTGTTTGGGATATTACAATAAGGTTGTCAATATTGCAAAAAATATTTCTGAAGGAAGTATTTCGACTTCATGAAGTACCAAAGATCGTAATTTCTGACCGGGATGTCAAGTTTACATCAAACTTTTGGAAATGACTGTTTGCAGGGTTAGAAACCAAGATAAATTTCAGCACTAGCTATCACCCTGAGACAGATGGACAAACAGAACGAACCAACCAAGTCATTCAAGACATGCTGAGGATGTATGTCATGGAAAGGCCCACTAAGTGGGAAGACTATTTTGTTGATGAAATTGTCATTGATGCCAACATGGACTTGCAGTGGCCCCACAGGATGTCATTGATGCCACCAAGTTCCACCTACAGTGCCTTGATCGCCTTGATCTCTTACAGAGTGGGTTTGTATCTTGATGCCACCACCTTGCTGAAGATGTTGAAGACCCTGTTGATGATGCTGAAGACCCTGGGTTAATGGTCCTTGAACCCTTGAAGGAGATGATATGGTTACTTTTGGATGATGGGGTCCTTGGTCACACATGCCATGGTGTTGGGATTCTTTGATGAATCCCTTGATGGCTTGATACACCCTTGCATGTGATAGTTTGGGTCTTGAACCCACTTATTGGCAGCTTGATGATGGCACCAACACACAAGCCCACAAGCAAGTCAACTCTCCAAAAAGAATAAAGAAAGGTGGACAGGTCGGCTCCACAAAAGAAGATTGTGACAAGTCGGCTCAACAAAAATGATAAAAATAAAATACAACAAGTCGGCCAGCCTACAAAAGATTAAATTTCAAATTCAAATTTAAAAATAAAAATATTTTTTAAGGTTGGCTCCTGAATTTATGGTGGAAAAATCAGTATAAATACCAATGTTCCCCCAAGTTTCCGGGACGGGGGGACGTGGGAGCGGGGAAACGCACATTCGGGACGCGTGGAGACCACCCCTAAATTTAGGGATATTCGGGGGGGACGTGGGGACGACTCTAAAATTATAAAAATAAAATAAATTATCAAAAATAATAATTCATTTGGTGTATATTAATGATTGTACAATGTAAATACTAAATATATCGGTTTATTTTCTAAGTAGTACCAAGTAGGAATTGTAAAATGTGAAAATAATGGGAAAACATTAAAAAAAAATTCCCAGGGGCATGGTTGGGGAGATAAAGTTTCGCCCAGGAATCCCCAAGTCCCCGGGACGCAGGAAACGTGGAAACGCGTCCCTGACCCTACGGGACGCGTCCCCGTGGAACACTGATAAATACCCCATCAAAATTCATTTTGAAATGTGAAAAATTTTGTGGGAGCTCTGAGGAAATTCGGAGGTTTGACTGAGGCAAATTTTGGAGGAGCAGTCCACTGAGGAAAACGCAGGAGCAGTCTGTGTAAAACGCAGCAGCAGACATTTTTGAAGTCTGATATATTTTTTTTAGTTTTTTTTTGGAGATGAAAGCAGCTCGCTGAACTGAGGAAAAATTCACTGAGAAGGAGCAGTGTCTGAGAAAATTCAGTGGTAGCAACAGAGGTTGAACAGTCCCAAAATTTACAGCAGCAGCAGAGGAAAAACAGTTCCGAATTTTTCTTGAGAAGAATTTGTTTTGGGGTGTAATTCTTATGGTTTATGACTGGTGTTGGAGGATTTTCCACACACAGTCCACCGAAATTTTGATGAATCCTTGTGACAGATCTAGTACATAAACAGTCTGAATATTGACTCTTCTCAGTTATGAACAGTCCCAAGTTGATGAAGTCTTCCACGGTCCACAGTTCGAATTTTGCTTGCTTGATAGTGATTTGGGTTGAGGTTATTGCTCCTCTTTTATATGCTTGACAGACCGAGTTCTTATGGACACAAACAGTCCCAAACTTAACTTTGTTTTTGGGGTCATCCACAACTCACACAAAACAGTCACACAGTCCGAGTTTGTGGTGATTTGGATGATGGTTACTGCTGCTAAATCCTAGCCTCTTCACAGTGTTTTCTTCAGGATTGAACAGTCCAAATTTGAGGTCTTCTACAGACACAAACACAGCCCAAGTGTGAGTTTAGACATGCACTGCTAAGGTAAGACCATTGTATACTTTATGATATGATGCATACTTGTTGACACTGCTGCATGCGGATGATGATGATGATGTAAACTTGTTGAACACTCCATGATGATGATGTAAACTTGTTGATGCATATACTGTGATAATGCATACATGACTGCCCTGGAAGTTGACTAAATTTTGATGAAGACATGACTCCTCTACTCCTAGGATGATGATGACTGGAATTGACATCTAAGGTAGCTACAGCATCTCCATCCTTTTTGTGGCATGACATGAAAGCTTTGACCAGAAAGAAAGTGTTTAGCTCTGAAATTCAGACTTCTCTAAGGCAATTTCGGTGGTGTAACAAGGGCAATCTACAACAGCAGTATGGGTATTTTGTTTTACAATGACTGAGGCAACAATAGTTGGGGTCTTTTGGTTGAGTTCAAATCAGAAGCAGATCCGCAGAAGCAAAGGAGACTGAGGCAAACCTTTTAAGTCTTATTTTTCTGACCTTCGGGTGTACAGTCACTGAGGCAGAATTCGGGTGGTGAAGAGGACAGCAGCAGGCCTGATTTATAAAATATTTTAGTGTATACAGCTCTGAAATTTCAGTCCCCAGTCAAGCTTATAGGTATGACAGTCATCTCAAAATTTCAGTGATGAAAAAAGCCCAACATCAATTCTAATTTTGGATAGAGAAGAGGATACAATGGCAGCAAAG
>LPNX010916254.1:313144-325679 GCA_001517045.1 Pseudotsuga menziesii | reverse complement strand
TATATATGTATTTTTTGAAAATATGAATGTTTTATGTATGTTTGCTCAACCGGTTTTTTGATCCGGTTTGTTTCCCGGTTTTTGTCCGGTTCCGGTCTGATTCCGGTTCCCAGGGTCGACCGGTTCGACCACCGGTTCGGTTCTGATAACATTGAACAGTACTATGACCCTGGTGCACTACATTAAACTAAATTAAGTCTGGTTTGTAATTTCTTTTGAGTCAGATTAGAAGGTGGCTTTGCCTCAATAAGAGTGTTGCTAAAGCCTAGATAAAGGATTGAAGTTTCTCTTCATGTAATTTGAGGTCTGCACCCTTACTACTATAACCCTCATATATCTCTCTCAAGGTACGTCATTTGTTCATCTAGGTGACTTGTCTCTTCGGTGACAAGATCTGAACCTAAAAGTATTTGAGCATAAGGCTGATCCAAAACAATTCTAGACCAGCATTGTTACTGTTGAGTACTGTTGCTATTACTTTAAATTGCTAGTGTTTTATCAGTTATAAAATTGTTACAGTTCATGTTTTATACATGGCAATTGGTAAATCATCTCAAGGACCAACTTTAACGCAATGATCAGTGGAGTGTTAAAGTTGAAAGAGATGAAAATTATGAATTTATTGCAGCAGTACTATTTTGGATCTAACTTTGTTTCTTTTGTTCTGTTTATGCATTAAAGTATAATTTTTATGTCAAATCCTAACATAACCCTAAAACTTTAACAAATCATTCTCCTCTAGGATAATGAGTACCCTAGACTTCCATGAGTTGAAGTTGGAATCCCCATCAAGTCTATCTTCCACCTTCACATTGTTCATCTTGACTGTAGGTTGAACACTGAAACCTGATCCAAAAAACCTAGCAAGAGCTAGGGAAAACATTAAGTTTGGAAAATGGGAAATCCGATCCCAAGGAAAGATGCACCCTCCTTAGGGGATTTCCAAAACACTATTTTACAGTCAAATATGTGGACTGGACAGAACAGCTCAAGACTGGAAACCCTAGTCTCCTAATTCTGGCAGAGAATAAGTTAAAATTGAAAATTCTCGGATCTGAAATATGCATCCACAGATAGGTGTTCCCTCCCAGGCAAGTTGGATAAGGCTAAGGTCAAACCCAATCAATGGATAGAAGGGCTTAAAACAAGAATCCCTAGTTCTTGACCTCCACAGAAATTAAGCCAAAAATTAAAAATTCTTCAAACTGGATTTTGCATCCACAGATAAGAGCGCCCTCTTAGGGCGAGTTTTACAAGTGCTCTTTTCAAGTTGATCTGTGGAGAGAAGGATCCAAACTTGGATGCCCTAGTTTTCGACAATGGCATCTATTCAATGCTGCTTTAATTCCATGTTAGATTTTAAGATAGCAGCATAAATTCAATCTTATTTGTAGTGGAATATAAAATAGGATCACTGAAAGAATAACCATGCAAGAAACAATATACACAGATTTATCCTGGGAAACAACAAGGGAGAAAACCCAACAACCTTTTTTCTAGAGATATCAGTTCCAGATACAGAATACATCCAAATACATAGCACTCATATAGAGCTGAAGATAAACCCCAAGAACAAGAGAGAAAACTCTTTCAAAGATAGCAACCCCAGAAAATGGCCTTCTACTAGCTTGAGCAAACTTCCTTCTTGTTGGAGAGAACTTCCTTCTTCAAGTAGAGTGAACTTGCTTTAGGTGAGAATGAGGAAGGCATCCTTCTCTTTAAAGTTTATACTTTTCATGTTTGACATTTCACTTTGTGATGGGGCCGACTTGTCCTTGTCTGGGCCGACTTCTCTTTTCATGACATCATAATTATGATTTTAAGTTTTCTTATGGGACCGACTTGATGTGAGGATGCCTCACGCAGATACAACACCAACACTTTGAAGCTACCCAATGACACAATCTGTTGGAACTTTGGTGTGTCATTGATGTCAATGAGGAAGCCCATGTCAACTTAGTAAAAGCAAGTGTGTGAAGATGCCCTTGAAGACGACAAAGCAAGATGATGATGTGGCAGATGCATAACTACAAGTTTTGGCCAAACCTGTAATAGCTCTCTAGATTTCATGAAATGTGTCGATGAAGTTCAAGCTTGGTTGAAGATTTAATGGTTTCATGTGAAGAGTTTGGTCCACAATTAACACAAAATGATCTATATAAATATGTGATCATTTTGTCATGATGAGAATGGCTACAAGACCCCTGAGAGATCTCAGTTCTCATATGATCATGCCGGTCCATGTTTGAAACAAGTATGCCCTCTCTCAAGCAATATTGATCGATGTGGCATCATAGTGGTGGATGCGTTGGATCCACATGAGGTCCTTCTTGAACACTAAAGCCAACAAAGTGTTTGAACTCGTTGGGTCCTCATCATTCATAAAAATATTTTTTATAAAAAAGGAGAGATGGCGCTAATTCAAAACTGGGCACCCATACCACATCTTGGTCAACGCATTTGTCTACATGAAATATATATATAATGAATCGATTGATGAAGTGAGTGTGGTGGGAAAAGAAAAGGGAATATAGATCTCTGAATTAAAAATGATTTTCTGGGCAATCTTCTGAAGTGCGCAGTAGCAGAGTTAAAAGATGAATACATATCTGATCTTTTTGCTGGAGAATCTGGGCAGGAAATCGTAATATAAATCCTGGGGATGTGTTTTCTCAAAACATAGGTCTTCATTATGTAGCTTGAGAACAAGTTTTCCCTCCTCAATGGTGAACACTGATGCACATTGATTGAATTGGAACTCTCTCGCACTGAGACAGAGAATGTATCCGCAGCCTGGGTTTGATCAGAGTAATGTTTAGGGTTTATCCTTTTTTATTACAGGGGGGAAAAGTTCTTGATTAATACTTGAGCAAACGCAGACAATGAGCAGTAAATACAGATGTGTAATTCGATGGAGGGGAAAACAAATTTAAAAGCGTCTTTGAAATCGGGACCAAGCTCAGAAATTGTTTTTGTTTGAGACTCTGAAATTGCAGATCGTAGGGGTATACTTAGTTGAGTTCAGAATGACTGCGTTCATCCTTCAGCAAACTATGTGCTTGTGGATCATGATCTATTAAACAATCTTCTGGAGAAGTCAATCTAATAACAGTTAGTCGAAACCCAGCGTAAGAGAGATACAAATTAAGTTCTGAATATGATGCAGAATTACAATCCATAAAAGAGGGCTTCGGTTCAATTTCAGTGTCTATTTGCTTGATCTATTGCAGGTGAGATTCTTCAATATCATTTGCGATGGGTTCTTGAATATGATCTGCAGAGGATTCTGAGAATGACAAATAGAAGAGCACTGGACAAAACCAACAAGTCCAGTGATTTGGGTGCTTGCTTTGAAAGCTCTAAATAGCTGCTCGAAACAATGAATGCATGAAGTAATTTCCTACAGTAACAATGATAACCGAGTAAAACAGAGTTTCTGCTGGCTTTGAGCTAGACAAGTGAAGATATTGTCATTCATGGGTTGTCAGAAACTATATGAAGTATATGGACTGTGTGAAAAGGAATGGATACAGCTACAGGGACAAATTGTGATGGTTCAGAAAATCAGAGGATCCAAGAGTTGATTCATTAATATGCTCATGAATGAAAGTATTGAAGTGGAACTGTTTTGTATAAAGATTGTTTGGCTGCAGGAATACTAATGATGTAAAAGAAAAGAAAACGGACAGAGCTTATGAATTAAGTGTCCATGCTGACAAAGGACTTGAGGACTGTTGAATAGAAGCAGAGAAGATTGCTGTAGCAAAGGGAGAATTGAATGTGAAAGACAGAACAAATGCTGAGAAAATTTATGTCGGAAGAAAGAGCAGATTGACAAAAGAACGAACGTACCTGCAAGCTAAGGGTGGCAGGGTGGTGCTTGGGAGAGCAGGTTGTTGCTTGCTTGGTAAGTTGGTGCTTAAAGAAGATTGGTGTCCTAATCTACTTGACAGGTTAGTGCCTGCAGGATTGAATTGGTGCTCAAGAGGATTGGTGTCCTCTCAAAAAGTAAGAGCTTGTTGATTGCAGTTTGAAGCCTGCCAGTTTGTAAGTAGATGCTTAGAAGAGGATGGGTGTCCTCACAGGTGGGAGCCTGTTGTAATGAATTGAAGCTGATTAATAAAATGATCTTAAGTGGTTTTTCCCGTTTTGGTATCCACGTAAATCCTCGTGTTCTCTGTATGATTTATGTGTTGTTATTAAATAGCATTGCTAATGATTATGTTATATGATGTGCTTGAAGTTTTAAAAGGCAAAATGTGACCAATACTGATTCGCCTGCCTCTCAGTATTGGTGAAGATCCCAACACAATCAACATGGCTCTAATACCAAGTTAAACTAAAGTATGGAGAATCTGTAAAGAGACAAAAAAGACAGAAAGAGAGATATGTATTTTATATCATTGTGGTTAGAAATGGCATACAAGGGTTTTGTATATATATTAAGCAAGATTTGTTATTCTCATAAGGAACTGCTCACCTAATCCAAATAATAACATTAACTTAAATGCCATGGATTATATGACCTATTTCTAAATTTATTACATTCCAAAATTATTCTTAGATACATAAAATAATGATTGCAATGTCTAACACTCTCACCATGCATCAAAATATCAAAACCATCCCCAAGATGAAACAGCCATCCCCCAATAAAACCCAATATGAAAAGGAGAAGGCTTTGGCACCAATAAACGCCACATTTTATAGGATAATCATTACAAAAGAGAAACCAAGACAAATGTTGCTGTACACTTACTTGTAAAATTGCTCTCAATGCAGCAGCAAATGCATGATTTACCAACCCATGCTTGAAGTGTGACCTTGACTCCACATAGAGATTAATTATAATGTAGTTCTCACACAAAGGCAATATCCGCTTGGCTAATTCCTGCATAAAATATCATGCTTCATCATTGAGTAGACAATGTATGGCTTTGATGTTACCTATGAACAGGCTTTACTGTCCATGTAAATGGTAATTCTTTCCTCTGACCTGCAATGCCAAGTCCATTGATGCATCAACTTGAAAAGTAATACCACTTTCCTTTGCCCTACCCCTTTTCATCAATATATACCTCCCTTCAATCCCAACCATGGTAAACAGCAAATCATCAATGACAAAGAGTTCCTGCAATTTCAATTCAATATTCAGAATTATATTTCAATATTCAGTTTGAAATGCACAAAATTTGCTGCTAAAAATAATTAGGTTCATTCAAAACTAAGATATCAAATATGGGAATATATCATATCTATTTTCTCACATGGTAATCGGGAAACAACCCTACCATGATCCAAATTTTGTACCATAGATGTTGTAAACCGATATCTTTTCTTTTTATAATGAAACATAATTAATAATTTAATATGAACTGAGCTAATAATCACTTAGATAATATTAAGCTTTAAGTTTACTAAGCAACCAAGTAACTGTCACACTCTATGTTACATGAACCATGGGTGCAATTGGAATTAGCTAAAGAATCCGGTGCACCATGCAGGTGTGACACTCTTCCCAAAATTAGGAATCATGGATCAGAACCCTAGCCCTAATTTTTTATTAATATATCTTAGAATTTTAAATTTTATATTGAAAATTAAAAAACAAACAAATTAAACCTCAAATCTCAAATGATTCATAACATCATGGATTCTCTTGCTTGGTAGGCCTAGTAATGTAGGTACAGATCAACCTGTGTAGAAATTTGGACAAAAATTCAGACTTTTACCAATTACTTAGTTAAACCCAGATTTCAGACTTTAACTGTCATTAAGTAGAAATACTTCACATGCATAAAACTCAACAACCATAAAGCTGAAATACCGAAAAAACTAAGTCTGTAGCAGCGGAAAAATAACATAAAACAGCAGACTAATAAACCCATTAAACAGCAGCAAATTTGGTCAATGTGACCCTAGAAAACCCTCTCTGGGGAAAACCAGTCCAAAAGAAATTTTATTTCAGCACTTTTCAGGCAAAATATTGATTTACAGCAGCATTTAAATCAACATTTAATGACTGTACCAATGCCTCGATTTATGTTCCCAGCTGACAGTATGGCCTGTACAGCCTCCACAACAGCAACCCACCTCGAAACTCGTGCCCAGTTCCTCGAAAAACGTGCCCATCCAATCTGTACACTGTACAACCTCCTCGAAATTCATGCCCAGCAAGTACAATACAGACTGTATGGTACAGCAATCCATACAGTACGGCCCAGGTGATAAAATGTCTTGGGACGCATGCCCAGCTCCTTGGATTCGTGCCCACTTGAGAGAAAAATTCTCTCCTTGGGATTCGTGCCCACTTGAGATAAAAAAACAGCTCCCTCTCTCTCTCTGAAAATTAACCTAGCCAAAATGTTCACTCTTGGAAAATGCTTTCCCCTGTCTTGCACACTACCCTAGGCTCTCTCTTATAACTTGAGAGTTACTTTTCACCTTCCCCAATCCCTAAATCCAAAGGCCAAGATTTAGTCTTGCCTTTTCAAGATCAAAGGTTGAGAAACTTTCCCTCCAAAAGCGGTTACTTTTAATTTTAATAAAGTCACCATTTACTTTATGAAATAAGTGCACTTTATCTCATAAAGTCACTTTATAAAATTAAAACAAGGGAATACTTTATAAAAAGTCCCATTACATAAGAGTTACGTTAAAACTTTATAAAACACCATTACAAAGTAAAGTAGCCTAACTAGTGCATGGTCACTTCCGCATAAAAGACAAAAACATGCTGAGTGCCTCCAGAGCTAAATAGCTAACAACCTATTGCTTTGTCACATGTAAACTGTTCATCTTGTTCTAGTGTCCAAATTGATAAACTTGTTTCCATGGAACTAGGCTTGCAAGCTGCAGAGATTGTCCTTTGTAGCTTTTTTGTTTAAAACATGTTTCAAGAAAATGACAACAATTGCAAGCAGTGCGAATCCCATCTAACCCTTACCTGTAACTATTGAATTTTTCATATATCATATGAAAACCGATCTTCAGATCTGATAATCACTTCCTAATGATTTCAAACAGTAATTTCATCCCACTATTATCATCGAATAATTACACACTGGGAATTTCAATTTTAATTGCGAGCGGAAACAATAGAATCATAGAAAGATAGCCATGCATGCAACACAGTAGACACAATATTTTACCCTGGGAAACCCATCCTTGGGAGAAAACCCAGCAACTTTTCTTAGAAGAAATCAGTCCAAGTACATTACAAGTACATCATCACCATCAAGATGAAACCCTAGCACATGAGAAGTTCATCCTCTTTCATGAGAAAACCCTAGTCATCAAGTTCATCCTCTTTCATGAGGAAACCTTAGTCATCAAGATAACGAACCCTTAGCAATGCTGAGAACCTTCAACAAGATGCTCCTTTGTACCTTTGCTAGGTCTCTTTGAAAGTTGCGCAGTAGAGAAGCTGAGAAGAGATGTGAAAATGTGATGATGAAAAACAAAATGTTTGAGCTTTTATTTATACACTTAAAATCACATTTAATTTCTCTTATGGGGCCAGCTTATACTTTTCTTCTAGGGCCGACTTGTCTTCTTCTCTTGAATATTCTTGGGGCTTCTTCAATGCTTTCTGGATCTTCTTCAATGCTTTCTGGGCTTCTTCAATGCTTCAATGACTTTCACTTGTCTTCTTGGTATTTCTTCTTTACTAGAAAAGTTGTCCATGAGCCTTGTTGATGCCATTCTTCTCCACACATGCATGTCTATTAATATAGAGCTCTAATGTTGAATAGACACACTAAGAAGCCCCAAACACTTCTTAGAGTCTACGTCAATTCAACATTAGGCTAGACTTGTAAACAATTAAAACCTGCTCATATATAAAATAGATCACTTCGTCCTAGAGCACGCAATGTGAGAGCATCTCAAGCATATTCACCCTTAACCAAATCAGCATGGCTAAGAAGGTTACACCTGGGCCATTACCACTAGTCAAATCAGCATGGCCCTGTGAGTGAATGAATCATCCTCCCTTAGTCAAATCAGCATGACCAATCTAGGGCAATGTCTGCCCGATGTTGCTAACTGGAGAAACATCAACACTCACTCTCAGCAAGGGAGACATTTTGTATCTTGAGTCTTTCACTCCTAGCCAAATCAACATGGCTAAGTTGAAAAATATTGTGCCTACCATTCACCATTAGATAAATCAACATAGCCCCACGAGTGAATGTATCATCCTCCCTTGGTCAAATCACCAATCTGGGAGAATGTATTCCAAATGCTGCTCATCTGTGGATATATACTTGGAGTTGCACTACTCCCTTCTGCACCATGTCTTGGATGAAGTGATATTTAATCTTCTCACCATATAGTGTTGTAAGAATCTTTTGAAGCCACATTGTTTTACGACTTGTGACACTGGTTGCGATATACTCCACTTTTGTTGTACCAAGTGCTACATAAGTCTGCTTCCTGCTATACCAAGATATCATAGTTGATCCCCAAGTTGAAGCAGCAACCTAAGGTGCTCTTTCTATCCATTACACTCCCCTCCCAGTCAAAATTTGTATATTCCTACAACCTCACTTCACCACCTAAGCCATATCTCAAACCATATCCAACTGTACCATGCAGGTGTTAAAGATAATGCAGTTGCAAGAGCCATTCTTTGGGAAGATGGCACCCTAGTCAGTCAACTAGGGTTCCTGGTCAATTAACCAAGAAGTGTAAATCCCTAGTAGTTATCTAGGGCCCCCAACAGTCTACTAGAGTTCTTGGTCTAGGAACAAGCAGGTCATGGACCAGACAATTTCTTGGTCATGAGGACCAAGCAGATCTTGCATGAAAAGACAAAGACATCCTGGTCTGGGACCAAGTAGATTCTTGGTAAGGGACTAAGCCGGCCCTACAAGTGTATTCCCGGTCAGGGACTAGTAGGTTGATCAACATTCAATCTGGGACTAAAGCTCATCTTGGGACTAAAAATCATTCCTTGAGAGAATGGAGGACCTGGTCAGGGACCAAGGAGTTTATCAACATAATTCAATCTGGGATTGAAGCTCAACCTATAGCTAAGAGCCATTCTTTAAGAGTGGAGGATCTTGGTCAGTTAACCAAGATGATGATGTGTGATGCCCTACACTCCTAGGTCTTCGAGATGGTTGAGCTAAGGTTGTTTCCTCAAGGGACTTTCCACCCCTTGATGGAGTCACTAGCATTGACCTTAGGAGTAGTCATGAAAACCAGAGGATCACATCATCAAGTGCTAAGTTGTAGGGAATTGCTAGCTCCCCCAGCAAATCGCTCCCAATTCGCGCTTTAGGAGGAATCGATCCTGGGAACGCAATTCCTCATTGACTCCTCCTAGGATCGTTTTTGGGAATCACGATTCCTAGGGGAAAAAAACAATCCCTGCCCACTAACAGGATCGTTGAGGGAGCAATGAGGGAGCGACGCTCCCAGAGGGATCCCTCATCGCTCCCTCAGCGATCTCAAGCCAAAAAGAATGC
This sequence comes from Pseudotsuga menziesii, assembly GCA_001517045.1. Classification (NCBI taxonomy): domain Eukaryota; kingdom Viridiplantae; phylum Streptophyta; class Pinopsida; order Pinales; family Pinaceae; genus Pseudotsuga; species Pseudotsuga menziesii. The sequence goes on along the minus strand of LPNX010916254.1, from coordinate 316,206 downwards.
TCCCTAAATCGCTCCCTGAACGATTCCATGGGATAAGCGTTTTTTTTTCAATTTTCGCAATTTTGCTATCACGTATGAACAGTGAATACAGTTAATGTACAAGAGGAACATACATTGGTGTATGTAGTATACAGAAGACAATGTTGTGTGAACAAGAGTGTACAAGAGGAGTATGAACAGTATGATATATAAGGTATGTGTAATGTCGAGTGTTATACTAGTGTAATACAGTATGAAGATGCATGATGAGGATACAATGAATATATCGTGATTCTACAAACCTAATACATACTTCACAATGATAATGCCACCCTATACACCATATACACTGTAATGGTACTCTATATGAGGATGACTGCCCTATGATGATGACTGGAATACACAGTCAAGACTAAAATTGATGTACAGTAATGAAGAATACAATTACATGTATACAGTATATATAGTGAAGTATCCTGAAGTGTATAAACAGTGATGAAGATGCATATATGATGATGATGATGCATGCTAATCTATAATGATGCCTTGTACATAATGATGTGATGATACCATATGACCATACCCTATGATGTTCTTGACCTTGATGGTAATCTTGGAACCTTGATGACATATACATGCCTTAATTATATGATGGTGATGATGCTTTGATGATCAGTATTACAGCAGTAAAGAATGGTGAGCAGAGAAGAGGATGAGCAGCACAGAATGACCAACAGGGTTGACCTGCAGAAGAAGGTTTGACAAGAGCTTCATGAGCAGTAGTGAGCAAATGGACAAGATGATTGATGAGCAACAGTATTGATGAGTAGATTGATGACCAGACCTATGACCAGCAGTAGAGATGATGAGCAACGTTGATGAGTAGAGATGATGAGCATGAGCATAAATGGTTGAGTAGCAGATTGATAACAATCAGTGATTGGCATCAAGCTTGCAAGTAATGACTTGCACTTGAGGATTGGACTCCTCAGACCATTCTTAGTTGGAGCTAAGAAAACCAAGCTGGGTCTTGTTACAGAGTTGGTGCTCTTCTTATCAGTTGGTGCTGATTGTAATCGAGAAGATTATTGTCTTCCATATACAACAAATAAATATCAAAATTCCAAATATTCTTGTGTCTCTTGATGTGAAGACTGTATGATTAATTTAGCAGATGCATTTGATTCATCACATAATTATTGATATACTTTGAATTATTAAAGAAGGTAAAAAGGCTTAAATTGTTGGCACACTAATTCAGCCCCCCTCTTAGTGTGGACTTTGTGTCCAACAATTGGTATCAAAGCGGGCCTTCATCACAAGCCTTGCAAGCTTGAAGGAGATCCTTAGACACAATGGATGAACAAACAGGTTGTTCAATGAATGAAGTACCAAAGGAAGCACTCACAAAGATTGAAAGAAAGGCCCTCAATAAATTGAAGAAATCCAGGGAAAAGGATGAGTTGCAGCAAAGACTATTAGAAAACTCTGAGCGAACTCAGTAAAACCTCATGAGTCAACTTTAGGAAAAGAATGCAGAAGTTAGTTCTTGTTATCACCAACTTTGTAGTTGCCTGTGTGAGGTAGATCCAGGATCGATGGTAGAGGGACAAGCAACTAAGGAGATGGAACCAAGACTACCTAGACTCCCAAATGGATGGTTGTCACACCAATCAAGGCAGTCTTCACTTTATGTTATCTAAGTCCAAGACAACAACGGGGCAGACCCGGATCTACTCCGATAGGAGAGATTAGACCTAGACACCAGAACAGATCAAATGTGGCTTTGAGGTACGTAAGGTGTAAGGTAAATGGAAACCCTAGCTCTAGGGTTTAGGTACTAGCAACTGAAGAAGATGACCACTGTCTTGGGAAACGTAACTGTGACAAGGTGGGCAAGGACAAAGTTGGGACTGTCTAGTACCAAGGAGATAGACTCAGTGAAGGATATGAAAGTATCATGTAACCTGAGTTATCACGGCATGGTCAACTTTCGGGGAAAGAGGTTAGGAAAGGCTAGCGCTATGCTTGGAGATCAATGCATGTTCAGCCTTGGGTAATGGAGTCAGTATCAACACAGCGTTTCAATGAACCCACCCTGTATATGTCCTGATCTATGGACCCAGAAAAGGATTTGGCCCAGAAGATTCAGGTAACAGGAAAATCAGCAGAAGGAGAGCCAGCGCTAGGGTTTAGAGAGGCAGATCTACAGATCCAGAGCCACTAGGAGACTATCAGCTCAGCGTTGGAGTGGAAATGAGATCAGGATTACTCGATCTACAAACCTAAATCAAAAAATTTCAGGAAAAATTAGATCTGGAAAAGTTAAAATCTGATGAGGGGGGCTAGGAGGTTGAAAGTCAGTTTTTCAGATCTAGGGCAACCTGGCATCAACTAGCTCAGCGTTGGGGGTGATTTGGATAGTGTAAAACCCGATCTATCAGTCTATGAAGTCAGAAATCAGAAAAAGTCAAAACCCTAGCAAGTCAAATTTTTTGTGGGGGCGTTATGTAGTTTTCAAGCTAAAAATCAGATATAGGTCAAACCAGCAGAAATTTGACCAATGTTGCAGTAGATTCAGTGAAGGGGAGGCCCGATCTATGAAACCCAGCAGTGGTTTGGCCAAAGATCGGACAGTTCCTGAATTTAGTATTTTTTAAGGGTTTTTTAGTATTTTAAGGGTTTTCAAGGAGATGGAAGGAAAACAGGTACAATGGATTCAGATCTGTAAAAGAGGAGAATTACCTGTTGGATCGTACCTAGAAATGCTTGTAGAAGTCTTAACAGCGATGATCCTTGCTATCTCGATCAATTCTGGAAGATCCAAGTGATTTCTATGACGGATGTAAGCTCCAAGCCACCAATGCGCCCCCTACCCTGCATTAGCAAATGTCAACAATATCAGATTTCCTAAGACAAGATAAAGAAACTAAATGCTATAAGAAATTAAAAAGAAGGAATCATAGATCACAATGACACTAATGAAAACCCCCTAATCCAAGACGAAGATAACCAAACGAGTTGAGCTCCCCTTGCAAAAACGCTCTAGCCAAAACGCCCTCCTGTAGACAAAACAATGATAA
>LPNX010916254.1:297104-307629 GCA_001517045.1 Pseudotsuga menziesii | reverse complement strand
TCCTATTCAGAATTCATGGAGTGCACCCATGCCCTGGCAAACTTGGTCTCCTCCATTAGCCCAATCTGCTCCAAATTGGAGAGGATATGCCCATGGTAATCAGACATATCAGCAGGCCTATTTGCAGCCCTATCAACAACCTTCCGCCTATCCCCAATACCAACAGAATCAAGTCCAAGCCCCATCTTTCCAAGTTCCATCTTTTCAACAACCCAACAACATGCCTCCTCAATTGGGTCCACCACCTCAACAGCTTCAATTGCCATCCAATCAGCCTCCACCTCGGCCTACACAATTGCCAGCTCAGCCAATTCCAAATCCAAATAATAAAACAAACAGACCCATGTATAATGTTGATGATGGAATGGCGCTTCCTTAATCAATCCTCCCACTGCAAAATATCAATTTAAGATCTGGGAAAACTTTACAAAAAGAATCTCCTGTTATCTTAGAAGAACAAACAAAAAATGAGAAAACTCCAAAAAAATTAAATACAGAAAAATCTCAGTCAAAAGATCACAGTCAAAAAGGGAAAACATTAGTATCTTATACACCTCATTTTCCAGAAAGGTTGGTTAAAGAAAAACCTTCAATCTCCCTACCTGATTTTGATGTTTTGAATGAGTTAACCAATGTATATGTCAACATTCCTCTACTGCAGGCTATAAAGGATATTCCAATTTATACTAAAGCAGTTAAGGAATTATGTCTTAATAAAAGAAGGAAGGATCCATCAAAAATTCATGTGGTAGGCAATCTAGCAGGATTAATGTCTAACACTGTTTTCATTGAAAAGTATGTAGATCCTGGAATTCCAATGGTTACAATTACTATTAATAATTTTTCAATTCCAAAAACATTGATTGATCTAGGTGCTGCCATTAATGTTATGACACTTGAGACAATGGAATACCTTCACTTGACAAATCTCAGACCAACCACAACAGTTTTGGAATTAGCTGATAGGTCTAAAATTACACCTGAAGGGGTCTTAGAAGATATCATTGTTTCTTTAGACTCCTGGGAGTATCCTGTTGATTTTATAGTGCTACAGCGAAAGTCTAATCTAGGAGGTCACCCACTGATTCTTGGCAGACCATGGTTGGCAACAGCAGATGTTTTCATAGGATGTAGGTCAGGAAGTATGTTCATTTCACATGGGACAGAGAGGAAACAAATTGCACTTTACCCTTCTGCCCAAAGACCTTCTACATTAGATCAGCTGTCATGGATTAATGAGACCAAAGAACAAGAAGAAGAAGTGATTCAGCCTGTCCTAAGTATCAATCAGTTCTTTGATTTTCAGGAAGAAAACAACGAGGATTTGTTAGATTATTTCATTGCTGAACCTGATATTTCTGAAGAATTAATAGATGCAATATGCTGTAGCAAATCAAGTTTTGGGTTATAATTTTCAGGAAAATTGCACAGTACATTCTCTAGCATTGGCACTTCATGATATTTTTAATGTTCATTCAATCACAGATATTCAAAGTAAAACAGTTGAAATCAGTCCGGGTAAACATTTGAATATAAGTGCACATCTTACTACATCACAGGAAAAATAGTTGATTACTTTGTTGAATAAACATTCCCATGCATTTGCTTGGGAGTACACTGATATGCTAGGTATTCATCATGAAACATGCACTCACCACATTTACACAGAAGATAAAATCAGACCTCTTAGACAACCGCAATGTAGAATGAACCCCATACTAAAAGAGATAGTCAAAGAAAAGTTGCAGAAGTTGTTGAAAGTAGGATTTATTTACTCCATCTCCGACAGCCAATGGGTTTCCCCCTTGGTTGTTCCTAAAAAGAATGGTAAATGGCGCATATGTGTGGATTACAGGGAGTTAAATAAGGCAACATTAAAAGACTACTTTCCATTGCCTTTTATTGATCAAGTGTTGGATACCTTAGCTGGAAAAGAATATTTTTCATTTCTAGATGGTTTTAGTGGGTATAATCAAATTAGTATTGCAACAGAAGACCAAGACAAAACCACCTTTACATGTCCCTGGGGCACATATGCCTACAAGGTTTTACCTTTTGGCTTATGTAATGCCCCAGCTACCTTTCAGAGGGCAGTCTTGGCCATCTTTGCAGATCTAATTCATGAGTGTGTTGAAATTTACATGGATGATTTTTCTGTATATGGAAGTACCTTTGAAGATTCCTTGACAAACCTAGAGAAAATTTTAAAAATGTGTGTTGACTCAAATCTTTCCCTTAGTAACGAAAAGTGTTTTATGATGATGACTGAAGGGATAGTTTTAGGACATCACATTTCTTCATCTGGAATAAAAGTAGATCCTGCTAAAATTTAAATCATTGAAAATTTATCTGAACCAACAACTCAAACAAATGTACGAAGCTTTTTAGGGTATGCAGGCTATTATCGTCGATTTATTGCAAATTTTAGTAAGATAGCTCTGCCATTGTTTAAATTGCTTTCAAAGGATGTGAATTTTAATTGGGATACTGACTGTCAATCTGCATTTAAGACACTTAAGAAAAGCTCTCAACTGCTCCCATTTTAAGGGGACCAAATTGGACATTGCCTTTCCATATTTCTACCGATGCCTCTGCTACTGCAATAGGGGCCTCATTGGGCCAGAAAGAGCATACCATGACTTATGCCATCTATTTTATTAGTAAAAATCTGACACCTGCAGAGTTGAACTATACAGTCACTGAAAAGGAAATGTTAGCGGTGGTTCATGCTGTAAACAAATTCCGTCATTACATAACTGGCTACGAAATTTTTGTCCATACAGATCATTCAGCCTTACGATATTTAATGAATAAATTTATCACTAATGGTCGGATCACTAGATGGTTGTTGTTAATGCAGGAATTTAATATCACTGTTTTAGATCGGCTTGGACGAGAAAATCAAGTGGCAGACTTCCTGTCTCGCTTACACAATACTGGTGAGGTTGTTCCTGTTTTAGATAGTTTTCCTGATGAACACCTATTTGCAATTTCTGTTATCACTCCTTGGTATGTTGATATTGCCAACTACTTATCATCAGGTCAACTATCACCATCTATGTCATCCAAAGAAAAGAAAAAGATTATAAAACAAAGTGCTAGGCATATATGGGTTAATGGTGATCTCTTTTACACAGGATATGATCTAATTATAAGGAGATGTGTACGACAGGATGAAGTTTTAGATATTTTAAAGGCATGTCATGATGAACCCTGTGGTGGCCATTTTGCAGATAAAAGAACAGCATACAAGATACTCAATTTGGGGTATTATTGGCCTTCTATTTTCAAAGATGCTAAGAGGTATGTTAGAAGCTGTGATACTTGTCAACGGATGGGACGGCCAGTCCGGTCTGATGAAATGCCACTCCAACCACAAATCCTCATTGAACCGTTTGAAAAGTGGGCCTTTGACTTCATTGGTCCAATTCATCCACCATCACAAGGGAAGAAGTACATTTTGGTATGTACAGACTACGTCACCAAGTGGGTAGAAGCCAAACCATTACCAAGAGCCACAGAACAAACCGTGGTAAACTTTTTTTTTGAGGAGATATTTGTCAGATTTGGGGTGCCTAGAGAGATTGTAACTGATCAAGGTGCCCAGTTTACTTCCAAACTAGTGCAGGAGATAGCAGAAAAGTACAAGATTAAGCACAGAAAGTCTACCCTTACCATCCACAAGCAAATGGCCAAGTGGAATCTACAAACAAGACTTTAGAAGGAATCATCACCAAAACTGTCCAGATGCATAGGAAGGATTGGTCAGCTAAGCTTACTGAAGCTTTATGGGCATACCAGATCACATGGAAAAACAGTACTGGTTTTTCCCCTTATCAGCTTGTTTACGGTAAGCAAGTTCTCCTACCTATAGAGTTTCAAATTCATACCTTCAAGTTAGCAGCAGATTTGTGCATGGATCTTTCTGAGGCACAGCAAGAAAGAATACTTCAGTTGAATCAACTAGATGAGATGAGACAGGCTGCCTTAGAACACAATATTCTGATACAACAGCAGAGAGCTCAATGGCATGACAAGTTTATTAAAAAGAAGCAATTTCACATAGGTGACTGGGCACTATTGTTTGACTCAAAGTTCAAAGACTTCAAAGCCAAATTCACAACTCACTGGCTTGGTCCATATGAGATTGCAGAAGTATATGACAATGGCTCAGTCAAACTTCAAACAATCGATGATGAACCACGTACATTTGTGGTCAATGGCCACCGGCTCAAACTGTATACCAAGCCTATCAACAAGGAAGATTTTATACAGCAGATTTCACAGCAACGGGAAATGAAAGTGCTGGATAGACACATCAGTGTTTCTACTTCACTTACTTCTTAGCTGCTCTGATATTGAAAATAAAAATAAAAATATAGAAGAAAAAAAACAAAAACAAAAAAAACAAAAAAAACAAAATACATAAAAAATATATATATATAAAAACACGAAGAAAAAAAAAGAAAGTTTAGTTGTGAAAACCAGGTCACTGGCACAATATAAACTTGAATTTTCCATGGAAAACTAGGTTCGCTTGGCCATTGAAAATTCATAAAAATGTCTTTTTTTAAATTTCACGTCTTTTACATAGCTTTATTTTCAATAAATCAAGTTTTTGTTTGACTTGACGACAAGTCAATAAATAGGCCTGTGAGGGGGATAAGCATTTTTATGCTTCCTTGGAACCCTCCAAGTCTTTTCCATATGTAGAAGGGACCTGATTTCCAGCAATACAGTGATTTCTAGCAATGCAAAGGGACCTGACTTCTAGTAAGGTAGAAGAAATTTACAGAAGGACCTGATTTTCAGCAAAGTAGAAGGAATCTGAGATGGCAGACAGAAGACATGAGAAGGACAAAAATGAATCAGAAATAAAAGCAAACCAGCTTCATCAGGTAGCAAGCTCATCATACAGGGATATCAAGCAAAGTCTGTAAGAATTTTTAGTTTTTGTGTTTTAAAAATTTCATGATTCTTTGTTTCTAAGGTATGACATATTTACCAACCCTCGTAAGCTTGACTGCCTATTTTCATTATCCTCACAGTCTCTGCCAGCATTCCATTTATTTTCCATTATCCTACCCTAGGGGTCAAGATGGTGGTCAAAATCAAACCTAAGAGCAAATTTTAAATGGCCAAAATATATACTGCATTCTACAGGATATATACTGCATTCTACAGGTAGGGTTTTCTTTTTGGCAGAAAAACAGACCGGGTCTCCTTCTCAGCAGAAAGTGAAATGTTTTTTTTCAATGTTTTATATGTATATATTGGTGCATTAAGCATTAAGCAAACATACATATAGAATGTAGATGACCATGTGTATTTTCAAAATGAAAAGAGTCCACTTCATATTAAAAGAAAATCCCTTCATTTCAATTTATAATCAAATATTGGGGCATACAAAGAAATTAAAACGTGTTATACCTTACCTTTCATTTCTTTCCTGAGCAAATAATTGGATGGAAAGTGGCATGTTTATGAAATGATGAGAAAAAAACGTGGATATATGCCCCACGATAGTATACAAATATGCCTGAAACTTGTATCATGAATTGGTGAAGTCGAGTAGTGCGATTTGGTCATTCTTCTTTGGACCAAATCCAACTCTTTTCCTCTCCAAAAATCGACTGTTGTGGGTGACAGTTTGCAGTAAGAAGAAGCCGTGGGTTACAGGAAGGGCGCAGACACCAATTGCTGTGGAAATCGCGCAGGAAGAAGTGAAGACAGTTACACCAGAAAGGAGGTAAAACTTAAACCCTTTCTTTGCTAAAAGACTCTGCCAAGACCAACAGCAATTCTACATTTTCAGAGTATCATTTTTGGATAAGAAAAACAAATGCAGAGTTGAAAATTGAAAGGCTGAAGTTTCCTGTTGCATATCTCTTTCCTATTCAAGTTCAAAATGTCATCTAGACTAGAACCAGACAAGTTCAACCCCACTGATATTCATGAGAATTGCTTGGAGATATTTGAAAAGAAACAGTGGGTAACTTTTTTTGAAAAGTTTGATGGGCATAATGAGCATGTTAGTCTAGCTTTTGCTGAAACCTTTGATGGAGAAGGGGTTATAGTGGGAAACTTGCACTTCAGACTGTCTGAAGACATCTTAGCACAAATTATTGGCCTGCCACAGCAAGGAGAAAGATTTTTCAAAACTAAACAATTCAAAGAGAAAGCATGGATACCCTTTTTGTGCAGATCAAGAGCAGGGTCAGTAAACTGGAAGAAAGGGATACCAAGGAGTTGGCTGGTTCATCCCTGGGATGAAATAGTTTATGTTATCCAAAAATTTATTACCTGTGAAGGCCGATTCAGCATTGTTTATCTTTACCACATCAAGCTGTTACAGCATTTAAAAGGCGAATGTGAGATCAATATGCCCTATTTCCTGTTACAGAGTTTAACTAAGATGGCTAAGGCTGTCCAAAGGCGTGAAAAAGACAAAATAACAAGCCTTTTTCATTGTGGACTCATCAAAATCATCATCTAGCATGAGTTACAAAAGCAAAATTTGACATGGTCAGGATTTTTAATTCACAATCAGTTTGAAGAGCAGGAAGAATTGCTTGAAGAAGGTTTAAAAGAAGATGAACTGTTGATGATAACATACCCTGAGGCAACAAGCTCAAAACCGCCAAAGGGGAAAAAGAAAAAGAAAGAGGTGTTGCTGGTTACTGATGATGAAGACAACTTTGAGGCAGCAAGTTCAAAACAGCCTCAGAGAAGGATACAAACTAGGAGTGTGATGAGAAAAGAAAAACAGTTTCAAAAACAAGAACAGATCTTCACCACTTACCAAAGAAAGCCAAGGAAGTATAAGCACCACTTACCAAAGAAAGCCAAGGAAGTATAAGCAAGCTCAAAGTAAGTCAGCATTGGAAAAAGATGATGAAAGCCAGCAGAGGCAGTATGACTACATACAAACCTTGGGGAGTCAAGAAGAAGATCCAATAGATGAAATAAGGCAAGATATCCAAGAAACTGATGAAGTGATCAAACAGACAAAAAGAATCAATCTCTTCTTAGATCAGCAAGAGAAGAAAAAGGAAAAGCAATCAAGACAGGAAATATTAAAAGACTCAACTTCTCTTTTCTCAGAGCAGCAAATTGTGGAAGAGGAAAAGAAAGAAGACTCAGTACAAAAGAATGAAGAGTTGGAGATGGACAGCAATTCTGTACAGCTTCCAATGAAAATGAAGAAGAAGAAGACTTCCAAAAACAGTGAAAAGATTAAGAGGTTGAAACTTGAAATAAAGGAATTAGAGCTCAGGAATGAGAAGTTAAGAGAAGTCAACTGAAAGCTGAAGGTTCAGAGGACACACATCTCTAAACATGCATACAGATGGTATAAACAAAAGAAGATTTATAAAACTAAGTATGAGAGACTGAAGGTCCTATATGCATCTCGAGCTTCAACAGATGCATCGTCTCAGACAGGAGAATAGAAGCAAGATGATCAGCAGCAAAATTTTGGTTTTAAACAGGGTCAAATATTTTTGGCATGGGGACATGCAACAGCTTCCTCTTGGGGGAGATGTTGGGCACCATTTTGACCTCTTTTTGTCACCTAAATATCTTCCATTTTCCTCCACAAAACCTTCATACTGATTTATAAAGCTTTAAATCCACCCACAAACTTTGGTTAAAAGGTATAAATGTCATTGCTTTTTAACAAATTGAATTTTGAGATTTTTAAAGCATTTAAACTAAGGTTTTTATTTAGGATTACAGGATGTGCTAACTTCCCGTAATGTCTCCAAGGTTGAGCACTTGCAGGCCAGCTAGGCGTGAACTGGAAGATGGAGAAAAGATCCTCAGTGTCCAAGGATGGATAAACTTCCAACGGATAGATGATGTGGCTCTCACAGGTGTCAAGTCAATGACAGTCAAATGCGACCACCTGTGCTACCACTCAGCACAAAAGTAGGGCAGTTCCGATTTTGTTGATTTTCACAAATTTGATAGAGGATCTCGAGGACTATGTTTCATTAATTAGTTTCCAAATTAATAGCATTTCTAGTTTTCAAGAATTTGTATAAGTACATTACGAAACAGAGGAGAAATTACATCACGATTTGGAAGAAAACGCATGCTGTTTGGTACTGCGTTGATCTATTACTGTGCATGATCGATTTTATGGTGAATATAATTACAATTCAAACTCTGTGATTGTCTTTCTGCGTGTGTGAACGAGGCATTGGAGGGCCCCCTCTGTCGAGTCTGCACACCCCTTTTATTGCCAGTGAATGCGATTTGGATTGTAATACGATTTGGATTGTGTTAATGGTATGTTTCAGTTCCTGTAGAATTGATTTTTCTTATTGCAAAACGAATTAGACTGCTGTCAATCAGTTTTATCAACCTTATTATTTTATTAGTTAAATGCTGTAGAAATAGTTTGTACTACGATCTCATATTGCTGTGTATTGCTTGCTCATTCAACGATGGTGTCCTAAGAACAATTATACATTACGAATGCTTTCCTGTAAAGGGAATTAATGACTGATTGTTTATTCAACGTTGAGATAATGGGCAGAGTTTTGTGATTCTTATTTCAGTGTTAGATTTAATTCATTTTTATTATCCCAGTGCTTTCACATATAACTTGTTGTGTAAATGAAACAACAAATGAAACTGTTCCTGTAAGGGAATTTTTGTGTTTTCAAATCACAATAACTTAATTTGTCAATAGGTTTAGTTCATAGATAAGCTAGATTTCCAAGTCAAGTCTAGCTTTAAGTCCTGATACTTGGATGTGCCTCTAAGTCTACCAACCCGGATTGACATAAACTAAAGGTTTGATCTACCTTAGTAGATTGAAGCCCAACAAGAGTTTGAGATCATTTCTTTGAAAGAGGAAATGAAGAAGATAGCTGCTACAAATTTCAAGTTTAAAAGGAGTTCTTCAACTCTAGATGGCATCCTTAGTTATCGGAGATCGCCACTTGTCAAGAGTGGGTTAGGCTATGATAAGGAAGAGACGACTAAAGACTTCAAGCTCCCAGAGAAGAAGACTGAAGAGAAGCCTAGGAGTTATGCAAAGGTTCTGAAGAGTCTTAAGCATATGGCGAAGAAAGCAAGAAAGAACATACTAAAACTCAACAAGGAAGATCCAATCATCATGATCTGCGAAGAAAGACCATGTCACAAAGAAGACCACTTGTTTCCATGTATGGATTTAATGGTTATTGTTTTTCTTGTTCTAACTTTGGTCATAGGGCTATGGATTGCAGACTCCATGGAAGAAGAAGTGTTGGAAGCCCCAATGACAAGGTTAGATGCTAGACATGCAACCATGAAGGTCACATTGTTGCATATTGTCGTACGATGAGGTGTTATAGTTGTAGTGGCCTTGGGCACAAAGCCAAAGATTGTTGGAGTACACAAAAACAACTCATGAGGAGGATCTCATACAACTCATCAAGGAAATCCAGTACAGATGAAGGAACAAATACTAAAAGGATAGATGCCAAAAAGCAAGTATGGATGAAGAAGACCGAGCAGTTGCAGATAGGAGAGGTTGATCAGAGCAACAAGGATGGCTGCCATATGGCAAGCCAAGTGTAAGGTCTCTCAAAGACCTTAGCGCACCTTGAGTTCATGAGGCTGGAGGATGAACTCAAAAGAGAAAGGATAGTTACTCCAGGTATACAGACAGGTCCTAGGATCGTGCATATTGATAGGGGGAGCAATGAGCAGTGATCAGAGATTTCAGACACAGGTATGTGGACACCCTTTGCCATTGATGCCAAAGGGGGAGAGATGAAGACAAAATGGGAGCATGCTCTCAAGGGGAGCATGAGTTGTTGTCATCAATGACAACGAGGGAGATTGTTAATGAAATTGTCATTGATGCCAACATGGACTTGCAGTGGCCCCACAGGATGTCATTGATGCCACCAAGTCCCACCTGTAGTTGCTTGACCCCTTACTGAGTGGTTTTGCACCTTGCAGTGCCTTGGATCCCTTACAGAGTGGGTTTGTGCCTTGAAACACCTTGTACCCAGTTGACAAGTTCCCTACACCCACAAGCTTGGATCTTGAAGCCGCCACCTTGCTGAAGACATTGAAGACCCTAGAGATGGTCCTGAAGCCTTGGTAGACGATGGAGAATCCCTAGATGGCTTGGAGAAGCATTAATGACCCATTATGTGGTCATTTATGCTTTAATGGTGTCATGGTACCCCAGAAGAAGGCCCAACTACCCCACAGGTGATATCTTGACCCCTAGAGGTCTCCTGAGGTGGTTGAGTGAAATATCCCAAATCCCGATATTTTCTATTTCTAAACAATTATGCGGGTACAACTGGGCTTACAAACTGCCAGGCAAAAATCCCTATTTTATAGGAAAAATTAGGGTTAGGGTTGGTGAGATAGGATACACACTTACCACTGATAACTGGCTGAACTGCTGCAGATAAAGTCTGCAAGTACTAAGATCTGGATCGGAGAGGAACTGATCTTTCCCGTCTCCGGTGAATGCTCCAGCAATAAGACGCCCAATCAGAGAAAAAGGTGA
>LPNX010916254.1:273600-293971 GCA_001517045.1 Pseudotsuga menziesii | reverse complement strand
CTTTGAGAACAATACTTGCTGTTGATCCAGATTGCAAATCACTTATTAGAGCTTCATTTGTAAATGCAATATCTATATCAAATACTGCTCTTAGCAATGCTGCTTTTAATATCGTCCTGTACATTGAATCTTCAGAAATTCCTAATGAGACCCACCTTGACCTGTGAAGCTCAAGAGTCTTCATGAATCCATCCTTCAAGGATACTTCGAAGGAAAGTTGGTCTTCTCCTTCCTTCCTGCAAACTTCCAAACAATGTAGGCCATAATGTTCTCCTCCTTTGACATCATTTTCAGTTTCAGGAGGCCCACGACATCTATAGCCAACTCTGTTATCTGCAGTTTCCTTTAGTTTTTTAGAAGACAATCTGGATTTTGAACGAGAGATCAGTTCCACAGTATAATTGCTGTCTTGCATGAAAAGCTGCCAGAGATGCCTTTTGCAAGCATTTTGAAAATCAACAAGACCTTTGACACAATTTCTTAGCTCCTTGTTCTCATCCATCTTTGTTTCAACCTGTTCTAACTTGAGTCGTAGGTTCTTTTGCAATAATCTGTTTTTCTTAAGTGCTTCTATTTGAACCCGTGCATACTCTGGAATTCCAGCATACTTGCGGACATGAACAGCGTTAGTCGGTTGAGGCCCATTGATGTCTCCATCACTGGATCCATTTGGAGATTTACCAATAACACTGCCATCAGTAATTTGTAAACATTCTGATGCAATTATGGCTTCAGAAATGTCATACTCTTCTTCTGATGCATGTGCAGGAAGCTTGCTTCCCAAATTATTGGGGTATAATTCATCTCCAACTGACGTGGAAAATTTGTTGTAATCCTTAAATATTTCTATTTTGTAATCTGTTTTTTCATTGTGACTATCACTGTCTCGACTGCTGTGCTCATTACCTTGCACATCATGTATTTTTGACTCCAAATGAATCTCAACCTGTACTTCATGTTCATCTTTCTTCCCTCCCCCAACTATGTCTTTAAGGAGATCCTCATCCAAATCCTTGGGCTCGCTCCCGAACTGGATGGTGTAATAATCTTGAAAGGACAATGCTGCACATACCTCATCACCCAAGGCTAGATACTCTTGATATCGAGGCAAGTATTGAAGTACTGCTAACCTCTACCCATTTCCAGTCAAGATCCTTCTCATTGTCCTCATGTTCTCACAAGCTGGCAGAGAAAAACCTTTATTATGACATGCACTTGCATGTACACGCATGCATCAACATGCACTTTTACTCAATTGCTATGTGCCCACATCTGGCCAAGATTATGCTCTAATACCACTGAAATATCCCAAATCCCGATATTTTCTATTTCTAAACAATTATGCGGGTACAACTGGGCTTACAAACTGCCAGGAAAAAATCCCTATTTTATAGGAAAAATTAGGGTTAAGGTTGGTGAGATAGGATACACACTTACCACTGATAACTGGCTGAACTGCTGCAGATAAAGTCTGCAAGTACTAAGATCTGGATCGGAGAGGAACTGATCTCTCCCATCTCCGGTGAATGCTCCAGCAATAAGACGCCCAATCAGAGAAAAAGGTGACGCCCTCAAGGAAGGAGGTGCCCGATGGATCCGCCGATTTGCAGGGCTGATAGCCTTGCTGTGCCGGAGAGATTGGCTGGAATATACTGCAGTTCTGAACCCTCTAAGTATGAAAACGTTTTGGTTCTCTGAGGCAGCTGCTCACGCCCCTGGTGGTCTGGAAATGCTGATAACTCCTTCGGATGAGCTCAAATGGAGCTGATAGTCACTGGGTACCGAAGTATGAAGTTGCTGGTGAGAATGATGCCTGAGTTTCGGAAGGAAACTGAGATCTGAAGGCCCAATAGCTGATTAGGGCTTTCTGGTGGAAAACCCCCTCTTACAGCTGCACCGTGCCTCTGCAACAATCTCTACCCTGTGCGATATAAGTTGGGCTGGTATCATACAAAAAGGATGGAAAGCACCAAAGATTAATGCAGACAAAACTCTACAGAAGACGGTCATCCATTTTTCCAAAGCCTAGGGTTTCTTTGATGGAGCTTGCAAAGGAACTCCAGGTATGTGTGGACCTGGGGCAGTACTTTTCCTTGATAATCACCATTACTTCACTATCAATTTCAAATATGGTGTTGGGATAGGTACAAATAATAGAGCAGAATTTTTTACTCTTTGGATTCTGATGAAGTTTGCAGCAGATCAAGGACAAAGGAAGTTATAAGTATTGGGAGACTTCAAACATTAATGGATTAGTGTAATGACAAGTGCCAAATTTCCAATTTGGCTCTTGGTCATTAAATGAACACAATTTCGGAAGCCAAATCTTGGTTTGATAGCATCTCTTTCTCTACATTTACAAGAAATTTAACCAAAAAGTGGACTCTCTTTTGAAAGAAGCTCTTAGCGAACAAGAATACCTATTGATCCACCAAGAATATAAGGCAGATCAGGCCTCGCTTGAAATCTCCACTTCCATTTTTTAAGCTGGAAGATGGTTCAAAGTTATTAGTCTTGGGTTTGTGTCTTGTTTTGATGATAGAATAGGGACTTTCTTGTTTTGGGTGTTAGCTATTTTAGCTCTAGAGGCACTCTGCATAGTTTTGTCTTGTATGTGGAAGTGACCATGCACTAGCTAGGCTACTTGACTTTGTAATGGTGTTTTATAAAGTTGTTTTAAAGTGACTCTTATGTAATGTGACTTTTCATAAAGTATTCCCTTGTTTTATTTTTATAAAGGGACTTTATACGATAAAGTGCACTTATTTCATAAAGTGAATAGTAATTTTATTAAAAATTAAATATAACTGATTTTGGAGAGAAAGTATCTCAATCGTTGATCATGTAAAGGCAAGAGTAAATCTTGGCCTCTAGATCTAGGGATTGGCGAAAGCAACAAAGTCACTTTCTTGTTATAAGAGAGAGCCTAAGGTAGTGTGCAAGACAAGGAAAACATTTTCCACGAGTGAGCATTTGGTGAGATTAATTTTCAGAGAGGGAGCAATATCTCAAGGAGTGGGCACAAATCCCAAGGAGATGTACGCTTCCCAAGAAGTTTTTTTCTGTTGGGTCGTATTGTACCAACTGTTGGGCTGTACTGTTCTATTGGCACACATTTCGAGGTGTTGTTTTTGCTGCATGCAAATCGAGGACGGTCGTACATGTACGGATTTGCTGGGCACACAAATCGAGGAGGTGTTGCTGTGGTGGAGGCCATACAGGTCGTACTACTGTTTGGGCACATTTTTCGAGGTGATTCATGAATTTCGAGGTGTTGGTACAGTCATGTATTACTTAATTAAATGTTGTTGTAAATTAATATTTTTGCCTGGAAATGGTGAAATAAAATACTCTTGGACTGGTTTTCCCCAGAGGGGGTTTTTCCAGGGTCATATTGACCAAAATTCTATTGTTTATATGGTTTATCAATCTGTTGTTATATGTCATTTTCCACTGCAAAACAAACTTAGTTTTCAGTGTTTCAGCTTTATGGTCGTTGGCTTAAATGCATGTGATGTATTTTTAATAATGACAGTTTCACACTGAAATCTGGATTAAGCTAATTGTTTGACAAAATGTCTGAATGACTGAGGTCTGATTTTTTGTCAAACTTCTACATATTATCAGAGTTGAGGCTCTGTGATAACAACTGATTGTGGGTGCAGCAGTATTGTTGAGTTGTTGGGAAAGGGTTATTACTTATTTTTTTAACAACTTGTATATTGGAAGACCTTATCTCCATGTGATTTGCAGGTGGTGGGGAAAGAGTGAAACGCTTGTTCTTTCGGTGATCTATTGTTTCTTTTAACAGTAGAGATGGTTGCTTGTATCAGATATGAGGATCGGTTGGATGGTAGGTCGAACTACTTGCAATGGAAAGTCAGAATGATTGTTGTTCTCAAGAAATGCAAACTATGGACCATGGTTAGCATCGTGGTAACTCCTCCTGCATCTAATCCTATTGCTTTGGGCATTCATGAAGTAAAGGAGGCCAAAGCACAAAGGATGATTCTGGATGGTATAAGGGACCACCTTATTCCACATGTGGTTGAAAAGAAGATTGCTCATGATATGTGGGTTACAATGAAAGGCTTGTATGAGGCTAAGAATGAGAACCAGATAATAGCTCTCAAGGACAAATTGCAGGGAACCAAGATGGCCAAGGGTGAGGGTGTAGCATCCTATCTTACCCGACTGGCCTAGGTAAAAGATGAGCTAGCTGCGGTTGGAGAGAACTTATTTGTGATTCTGAGTTAATGAGGATAGCCTTGAAATGCTTCACCAAGGAATGGGAAGTCTTTGTGAAGTGTGTGGTTGCTCGAGAAAACCTTCCAGATTGGAGCAGATTATGGGATGATTTCACTCAAGAGGGTATACAGGAAGGATCTCATGGCAGTGGACAGAAGGAGGGTGCTAATGAAGAGAATGTTGCTCTTTATGCTAAGAGCAAGAAGAAGTCCAAGAAGGACTTGAGCAATGTTCGGGGTTTTGCTTACAGCCAATATGGCCACCTTGCATCTCAGTGTCCTGAGAAGAAGAAGAAGAAGGCACAAGACTTCGCGAGAAGATTCAAGAAGGAGTTCTCGTTGTTCTCCCTTATTTCTAGTGCTGGTAGCAATGGAGTTGTTCATAAAGGTAGTTGGTATATTGACAATGGAGCCTCTAGTCATATGACCGGAATATGGCATATATTTCGTATCATTTATAAGACTGGTCCAAACCGGTTTGTTCAGTCAGAAGGGGGACATGCACATGACCTGATAATAATGATGGCAGTGAGTACCTCCCTCGCTAAGAGGGAGTGTTAGCTATTTTAGCTCTGGAGGCACACCACATAGTTTTGTCTTGTATGTGGAAGTGACCATGCACTAGCTGGGCTACTTGACTTTGTAATGGTGTTTTATAAAGTTGTTTTAAAGTGACTCTTATGTAATGTGACTTTTTATAAAGTATTCCCTTGTTTTAATTTTATGAAGTGACTTTATGAGATAAAGTGCACTTATTTCATAAAGTGAATAGTGACTTTATTAAAAATTAAATGTAACCGATTTTGGAGGGAAAGTATCTCAAACGTTGATCATGTAAAGGCAAGATTAAATCTTGGCCTTTTGGTTTAGGGATTAGGGAAGGCGAAAAGTCACTTTCTTGTTATAAGAGAGAGCCTAGGGTAGTGTGCAAAACAAAGAAAACATTTTCCAAGAGAGCATTTGGCGAGATTGATTTTCAGAGAGGGAACAATTTCTCTAGGAGTGGGCACAAATCCCAAGGAGAGGCATGCTTCCCAAGAAGTTCTTTCTGCTAGACCGTACTGTTATGTTGGCACACATTTCGAGGTGTTGTTTTGTTGCATGCAAATCGAGGAGGTGTTGTTGTGGAGGTCGTATTGTTGTTTGGGCACATTTTTCGAGGTGTTGGTATAGTCATTTATTGCTGACTTAAATGTTGTTGTAAATTAATATTTTTGCCTGAAAATGCTGAAATAAAATACTCTTGGACTGGTTTTCCCCAGAGGGGGTCTTTCCAGGGTCATATGGACCAAAATTCTGTTGTTTATATGGTTTATCAGTCTGTTGTTATATGTCATTTTCCGCTGCAAAACAGACTTAGTATTCAGTGTTTCAGCTTTATGGTTGTTAACTTAAATGCATGTGATGTATTTTTATTAATGACAGCTTAAGACTTAAATCCAGGTTAAGCCAAGTGTTTGACAAAATATCTAAATAACTGCGGTCTGATTTTTTGTCAAATTTCTACACTGGGAAGCTACTGTTTAAAATTTTAAATGGTAGATTGTAATAGGTAGTGAATGGGAAATATGGATGTAAATTTTTCAACATTCCCCCAACCCGATTTCAACCACCATTTTCATTATTGTTTAATGCCCAACCCAATTTACTTTCAGCTGCAAATTAAGTCATTTTTCATAAACAATTTATGACTGAAACACATGAAAAATTTTACTACTTTTAACGAGCAACAATTGAAAAACACAATCACACATAAAAAATCAGACTCATAATTTTTTGGTCAAATGACCCAGGCAAAACCCCAACCTTCGAGGAAAACTTGTTCTAAAGAGAATTTTATTTTTTGCAATAAAATCAAAGTAAAGCAAAAATAGAGATAAACTTATCTCAACCATAGTGCTCAGCAAATTGACTAAATTCAGAAATTTTACAGTCAAAATTTCTGCAAATTAGCTGCCTCGAAAATTGTGCCAAACTAAATGTACGAACTGCCTCAATTTTCATGCCCACTATTGTACCTTACAGACTGTACAAACCGCCTCAATTTTCGTGCCCACTGTATGGACTGTACGGAATTCCGTGCCCAGAAGAAAGAAAAAAAAACTTCTCGAAAACCGTGCCCAAAAAAACTGCCTCAAAAAACGTGCCAAGAATTTTCCTCGAGAAACATGATGTACGGAAATCTAATTTATGTTGTACGATCTTGGGAAACGTGCCCTCTACTCTTCTCTCTCTGCCTACAATTTTTTTCTCCTTCTATGCTCTCCAACTCTCATGAAAAACAAAATGAGACTCTCATGCCTTCCCTTGCCTTTTTGGTGTCTAAATGAGGAAGTTGAATAGTCATGTAATCCAAGGACCCAAAATGAATTAGATGGATGGATGAGATTAAATGCACTTTTAATTCTCTCCAAAATTAATTTCACTCACCTCACTTAAATTTATCACAAAGTCACTTTATTCTCTAAAGTGAAAATTAAAACTCATCTCATGTTATTAATTGCAAGGGTCACTTTAATTTTACCCTTTTAATGACTTAGACAAAAGTCACTAGGGGAACACTTTCCTAGGTACAAAAGTCAACACTCCCTCTTACTGAGAAAGGTGTTCTGCACCACACCCAACTTGTCTCTGAAATGAATGAACTCAACTCTTCCAAGAGACTTTATCAAGAGATATGCAACCTGC
This sequence comes from Pseudotsuga menziesii, assembly GCA_001517045.1. NCBI lineage: Eukaryota > Viridiplantae > Streptophyta > Pinopsida > Pinales > Pinaceae > Pseudotsuga > Pseudotsuga menziesii. The sequence continues at coordinate 287,036 of LPNX010916254.1, read as the reverse complement.
TCATCAGTGGAAATGTACTGCAACTCCACAGCTCCTCTCTGCACATAATCACGGATGAAATGGTATCTGATTTCAATATGCTTTGACCTGTCGTGAAATACAGGATTCTCAAAGAGTTGGATGCAACTCTGATTGTCATAATAAATCATTGTAGGCCTCAGCTCCTAATCAAATAAATCCACCAATGACTTGCGAAACCATAGTGCCTCGCAACTAACCTAACTAGCTGCCATTTACTTAGCTTCTGCAGAACTCAAAACAATAGACTTTGCTTCCGACTGAACCACGACACTTCTGCAAAGCCCAAACTGAAACCACATCCGAAAGTGCTCTTCCGGTCTGTCACACTACCTGCCCAATCTGAATCTATGAAGCCCATCCGATCTCCTATAATCTAGACCATCATCCACTATACCTGCAAGGTATCTCAACACATGTTTTGCGACAACCCAGTGCACCCTCCTAAGCTCCACCATTAACTAACTGAGAGTGTTCACTGCAAAACACAGATCTGGCCTAAACTTGACCAGATACATCAACGAACCTATGAGATGACGATATAAGGTAGGATCCACTAACTCTCCCTCAGAAGCATGAAGCTTCTTCTAGTTGGTGACCAAAGGTGTAAACATCGGCCTGCAATCCTCCATCTGAAATCTCCTCAGAATATCTATTGCATACTTTCCTTGCCCCAGGAAAATATGACTAGGCTCTTGCCAAACCTCAAATCCCAAAAAATAATGCATCAACCCATTGTCAATCATCTCATACTCTGAAGCAAGATCTCTCTTGCAAACTGCAATAGGTCTCTCCACACCTGTTAGAAACAAATCATCCACATACAATAGAAGAATCAGCAGATCATCTCCAACCATGATGAAATAGAGATTCGAATCAGCCTCACTCTTCTGAAAACCCATCGACAGTAAGTAAGAGGCTATCCTGGAATATCAAGCTCGAGGAGCTTGCTTCAGCCCATACAAGGCCTTCTTCATCCTGCACACATGAGACTCTCTCCCTTGAATCTCAAAGCCCTGTGGATGCTCCACATAAACCTCCTCCTGTATGATTCCATTGAGAAATGCAATCTTCACATCCATCTGATGGATCTTCCAACCCATTTTCGCAGCAATGGAAATCAATGATTTGATAGAAGTATAACGAGCAACCAGTGAAAAAGTCTCATCGTAATCAACTCCCTCTACCTGTGAGAACCCCTGCGCCACAAACCGAGCCTTGTATTTCTCCACACTGCCATCTGCAGCATGCTTTACCTTGTAAATCCAACGAGAAGTCACCACAAACTTCCCCTCAGGTCTTGGAACAATCTCCCAAACATCGTTCTTCATGATGGAATGGTACTCTTCCATCATGGCATCTCTCCAAACATGATGCTGAGGCCTCCTCAAAAGTAGATGGCTCTGAATCACGAAGACTAGCAACCAAGGCCATACCCAACCTATCTGTCATCACTATAGTCCTCACTGGCTCCTTGGGCGTTCCAAAATCCATAGCTTCCTTCAAAGTCTCTCGAAGCCATTTAGGCTTCTTCTTCTTTGAAGGTTGCTCCCAAACTGGTCTATCATCATCTAAAATTCCCAGAAATAGAAGGCCCAGAACCTTGTGTACCAAGAGCCGATGAACCAACAACTAGTGAAATCTCTGATTCGGTAGCTCTGTATGGTGAACGTGTGACCTGAGAACCAAAACCTGTCCCCGAAGAACCTGTTGGCTGAACCACTGAACTTGAAGATCCTGTGCCTATACTCTGTGGACCAATAACCTTGGAAACCTGTGAACCTGTCACCTGTACTGAAGGTACCTATGAAGCTACCTGAGGTGTGGAAACCTGTTGCTCTCCTTGCACTGACTCTCTGGACTTCCTGAAGGCCTGCTCCTCCTCAAATCTCACTTCCCGTCTCACAACAATCTTCCTCAGAGAAGGAAGATAAATGCAGAAGGCCTTCGAAGTCTCATCATACCCCACAAAGATGCCTCTCTCTACTGTGGGCTCAAGCTTTGTCCTCTTCTCAGAAGGGACATGTGAAATAGTCAGGCAACCAAATATCCGAAAACGACTCACCTTAGGCTTCTTACTTGTGAACACCTTCGCAAGAGTCTTGTTCCCCAAGGCATGATGGGGACTCCTGTTCTGAAGGTAAACAGTTGTACTACATGCCTCTGCCCAAAGAAAGAAATGAAGTGACTGATCATGTAACATGGCTCTCGCTGCTCCAACTATAGATCGGTTTTCCTTTCTGCCACTCCATTCTGCTCAGGAGTGTATGGTACTGTCAACTGACTCTGCATGCCCTCCTGTCTGCAATACTCATCGAACTCCTTGGAGGTAAACTCACCCCCGTTATCAGATCTGAGTGCTCAAATCCTCTTTTAGACACAATGGCTCACCGAGAGAGGGGGTGAATCGATGAGCTTGGACTTCCTTCAATTTTAACTTCTTCAAACTCTAAAACTTAAATCATCATTTCACATTCAATTCAATATCATATTCATCAATAGATTATGCTTCAATAATCAATTTACCATATGCCATTCATCAAATAAAACACATTATCAACAACGCCATGCATGAGACACAAGATATAGTTTTATAATCTTTTATAAGTATTTCAAACAGCTGCAACCGTGAGGTAAATCAACACCTACTGATACAGAAGCACCTACTTCTATCCAAGACTTTGCTTGGTCTTTTCTTAGATCCTACTAAGAAAAATAATTACAAGACCTAGCTTGTAGATACATACAAATTACATCCTTGTCACAATACATCAATCTGTCCTCTACTAACCCAGTCATGCCACTTTGTCATTTCTTCTCATTAGCTTCTCACTGTCTAATCATTGTCACTTGTGAATTAACTATGTCATGTCAAGATCAAAGATCTACTCATTTGTTGGTTATGCCAATCATCAAGAGATCTGCTTCATTTACCAAGTCATCAAAGGTACCGTATAGTACATGTCTTCAAAGATCTGCACTTGCCATGTAGGACTTTATGTCATATCAGCTCATGCCTTTTGTCTAGCTGAGTCAACTGTCAAGTATAGTCGAGTCAAGCAGTTACTGCTATCCAATGTCAATGGTTGTCAGTTATTATATAAGGATTGTCAACATCCACAGCTTGAATCTTTATTTAACCTCCGTTGTATCAAACTCAGAGATGTATCCAACACTTCCTAAAATTGATGTAGAATCAAAACTTCTCCTTGTTGATCAAGCCATCATCAGTTACAGCACTACTGTATCGAATCAAGTTACTGCTTTGCCTTATATGATGTCACTAGTGTTGTCACTCTCCTTTCATCTGTCACATCATGCCAAACTATCAAATCAATGCTACTGCCAATGTCAAATCAATCTCTGTTACTGACAAGGCTTCCCTACAACGAATCAGAGTTAAAATATTTCAAAACATGGGCTGCTAATGTATCTTTGGATGCCCCCACCGAAATCAGTGTTCACATAAAAAATTGCATGGTAAAATACTCTTGTCGCTGCCTCAGTCCATTGTACCCGAAATTCAAAGTTAAATCGGACTTGTACTTTTGTTAAATATCAGTCCACACTTTACTATGCCAGCGGCTGCTACAGTGTCATGTTATCCCGAAATTTCAGAGCTCTTCCACCACCGAATTTTCCTTCCAAAAATGAGGTCGTTTGCTAGTTATATATACTGATTTTTCCATGATCTTTCACTGAGCCGTCCTGTCAAAATAGAGATGGAGCCAACCTGTCAAAAAGTGATTTATTATTCTGTTTTATTTGGGGTTGACTTCAATATTTAGGCTTGTTTATTTAGTGTCAAATATATATTAACAGGCTGCCATAAGACTGTTAAAATCTCCTTCAAGATGTTATTTATCATTGATTAAAATGCCTTTTTATGGACTTCAAACAAGTGTGTCCAAGTGTGTTGTCATACCACCATGAATGTAAGTGTAAAAGCCTGCTTAGACATTATTACCATCTTCAAGGTTTCCATGAGCCCTATTAATTCACAAATGACCACAGAATGGATCATTTGGTCCTTCTTGCCAATTTATCAACCTTTATCTTACCTTTGTCTCGTAGTCACTCCTTTGTTGTCCTCTTAGCATACTTTGTCATTAATGGGTGTCATCAATGACAACCTATACTCAACATCCTCCTCCCAGTCTGGTTCTCCACAATAACATTAAACTCTTGGAACCTATGCAAGACCTCCTCAGATTTCTTGCTCCTCAGGAAGTAGATCTAGGTCTTCCTGGAATGGTCATTGATGAATGTCACATAATACTCAAAACCTCTCAAAGAAACAAATGACAAAGAACCACACAAGTCAGAATGTATCAAATCAAGTACTCCTGCTGACCTGCTATCACTGCTCGTAAAAACAGTCTTGGTGTACTTTCCCAAAGCACACCCCCTACATACATCACTGTGCTCAGTGTTGAACTCAGGCAAACCTGTAACCATGTACCTCAACATCCTCAAAGTTGGATTATCCAAATGAGCCATCCTCCTATGCCATAGCTCACAAAGTTCACCATCGCTGCTATGTGGCAAAGCATGTTGGGGTTGAAACAAGAGCTTGTACAACTTCCCACATCTGACTCCAATGGTGTAAGAGGCAGATGGTCTTGCAATCTTGGGGAATACGTGCACATGTCCATTTAGGAAGAACACCCCAAGAAGACCCCTATCCTCGATCATGGAAACTGATATCAAGTTCTTCTTCAGCCCAAGTACAAACAATACGTCCCTCAAAGCCATGGGACTCATGGAATCTCTCTAAAATATAATGGTCCCACGCCCAACAGCTCTGACAATTGTGTCATCCCCCAACACGACCTCCACATCTATCCCTACCTGTGAAAGCTCGGAGAACATCTCTCGAGCACCTATCATGTGGCTCAAAGCTCCAAAGTCAATATACCACGTGCTGGTGGTGGATGCACTGAAAAAATGGCCAATTAACAAAGAATACTCCCTCTCAATATCAATTTTTGCACTGGTGATTATGGATGCTCTCTCTCTATCAACATGCCCAGCACAGAGAGAAAACTCTCTCAAATCTAGTTGTAAACTCCTCAACCTCTGTTAAAGTTGTTGTCTGCTATTGCTTCTTCTTCTTCTTCTGTGAGCACTGTCCAGCATAGTGCTCAAGCTTCTAACAAGCAAAGCACTTTACAGTGCTCAAGTCCCTCTTCTGTCCATCCTGCTGCTTAGCCCCATCCTTCTTGGGGCCGTTCTTGAACTTCTTATTTCCCTTAGCAGTCAAAACCACATTCTCCTCATCCACCCTGCTAGTAGAAGAGTTGCCCTACACAAGACCTCTTCGGATCTCCTCCTGAACAAAATCATCCCAAATCTTGTCCCAAGAAGGCAAGTTCTCCCTGGCTACTTACTATAGCCTCCACAAAAATAGCCCAAGGCTTTGCAACCCCATTCAAAGTTGTTTGCACTAGCTCAAAACCATAAACAACCTCCCCTTCTGCTGCAAGCTCATCTCTCACCTGAGAGATCCTAGTAAGGTAGGGAATCACTCCCTCAGCTTCGGCCATCTTGATATTCTTCAATTTATCTCTCAAAACCATTTTCCTATTTTCATTTGAGCTTTGAAACAAGCTGGTCAAAGCATCCCACATCTGATATGCACGGGTTTTACTAGAAATGTGTGGAATCACATGATCTTTAACTGCATCTAGAATGATCTTTCTAGCCTTAATGTCCTTCTTGTTGAAGGCAGTAAGTGCTTGTGCATCAGTGGAAGCGGGAACAACAATAGTATTTGTTGTTGTATTGTTAACCACTTCATCCCATAACTCGTTTTTCTCCAATATAAGCATTAGTCTAGCTTTCCATGGGACAAAATTCTCAGCCCAATGAAGCCTATCCTCCAACCTAAGTCCTATTGCCATTTTCACTGCAAAGTTCAAGTCTCAACAAGGTGCTACCCACTGACAATCTGAAATTTTTCACTATGTAAAATTCTGCTCTTTCTCTAACAAAGCTCTGATACCATGTAAATTTTTCAGCATTCCCCCATCCCGGTTTCAACCACCATTTTCATCATTGTTTAATGCCCAACCCAATTTACTTTCAGCTGCAAATTAAGTCATTTTTCATAAACAATTTATGATTGAAACACATAAAGAATTTTACTACTTTTAATGAGCAGCAATTAAAAAACACAATCACACATAAAAAATCAGATTCAAAAATTTTTGGTCAAATGACCTAGGAAAAACCCCAACCTCTAGGGTAAACCTATTCTAGAGAGAGAATTTTATTTTCTACAAAAAAATCAAAGTACAGTAAAAACAGAGATAAACTTATCTCAATCACAATGCTCAGCAAATTAACTGAATTCAAAAATTTTTAAAGCAAAATTTCTGCCAATTAGCTGCCTCGAAAACCGTGTCAAACTAACTGTACGAACTGCCTTGATTTTTGTGTCCACTGTTGTACCATACGGACTATACAGACTGCCTCGATTTTCGTGCCCACTGTACTAACTGTATGGAATTCCATGCCCATACGAAGAAAAAAATCTTCTTGAAAATCATGCCCAAAAAATTGCCTTGAAAAACATGCCCAAAATTTTTTTTGAGAAACATGTTGTACAGAAATGTAATTTCTGCTGCTGTATGGTCTTGGGAAAAGTGCCCTCTACTCTTCTCTCTCTGCCTGCAATTTTTTTTCTCCTTCTGTGCTCTCCAACTGTCATGAAAAACATAATGAGACTCTCATGCCTTCCCTCGCCTTTTTGGTGTCTAAATGAGGACGCTGAATAGTCATCTAATCCAAGGGCCCAAAATGAATTAGATGGATGGATGAGATTAAATGCACTTTTAATTCTCTCCAAAATTAATTTCACTCACCTCACTTAAATTTCTCAAAAAGTCACTTTATTCTCTGAAGTGAAAATTAAAACTCATCTCAAGTTATTAATTGCAAGGGTCACTTTAATTTTCCCCTTTTAATGACTTCGGCAAAATTCACTAGGGGAACACTTTCCTAGGTACAAAAATCAACAATGGAGGACTAAGTCTGTTTTTGCAAAAGAGCTTGAAGTCTCGGTCATGTATATTTCGATTTCACACTCGGAAATAACAAATAAATAATTTTTTTAAGGATATATATATATATATATATATATATATATATATATTGCAGAACAAATGTTTGTGGAAGAAAACTTTTAGTTGTTAAAATAATTAATTCCAGGTAATGTAGGCATCAATAGCTCTAATACTTCTCGTAACAATCCCTCCAGTGGACAACAATAATGAAAACACCAGTCCTAGGTGGAATTCACATCCCTGTGACTCAACACCTAAACCCTTTTAATGTGGAGGGAAAGGTAGATATAGTGTCATTTATCAGGGGTTTTATTCCAAGATGCTGGATAAGCTTTCCACATTTTATGTTAAACTTGACCCCATATTACTGCAGCGAATTAGCAATCTAAGTCAAAGAGGCAAGGCAAAAATTATTGTGATTTTTAAGAGCATATTGGTTCCTAACCTAAAAGTTTCTTCCGACCTGTTAATTTTAGAAAATTTACTTAGCTTTTACCTTTTTTCCTTGTATTTATGCTTCCATACTTTTTTTATATGCTTTCCAAACCTCTTTCTAATGTAATATATTTGCCGTACATTCAGGTAGATGTAGATGCTTTTTAACATACATTCTGTATAGTTTATCCAAATATTGAAATAAATAAGCAGGTTGGAAAGCTGGAAATGATATTTGTGTTTCAAATTTTCAACTTTCATTGGACCTTCAAACTATGCAATAATTCAACACAAGAGATATATTTACCTGAACTGGTGAAGCAGAAGATCCAATGATTCTCTCTGAATTCCCATTACTAAATAACAAAAAAAGAACAGTGAAAGTAAGAAAATAGAGTAAACAAGAAAAATCAAATATATATTCATTAAATTCACACCCTAATTTCAAGTCCTTTTTTATAAATACCCTATAATAGTACTGTTAACCTCCAAGGCCAAAAAACTGAGTCTCAAGAAAATACTTGAGAATATACATTACTTAAATTGATTCTCGCACAACATTTCTCATCATATTAAACTTCTACTTTGCAATTATTTTCAAAATATGACAATTAAAACTAATAGATCTTTTTTTTGATAAATAAAAATTGCAAGCCAATAATGAAGGTGTGGTGCAACCTTGAAACCATGTTTGGAAATCTACAAAATAATCAATAGCAAAGTAAACTTACTTGAATGTATCTATAGCGCTTCCTTTATTTCCTGTGCGTTGTTGGGTTGCTTTGATATCCTTTATTGCAAAAGGTAAAAGGTAATCAATACAACTATATTTTTTGACCAGCTCGATAAGGATAGCAAAATGCGGAAATCAAATTACTAATTGCAAATCCATTTATATGGAAACATCCATTGTACCAGACACAATTGACCAGTAAGAAATGGCCTTTCTATATTCCACCGGGGAGTTGTAGGGTAGGAAACACCTTCTGTGAGATGCTTGGAGACCCCAACATGATCTGCATGGGACCAAAGGAACAGATAAGAACATACCTTGAAGGAGTCCAAATTATCGTTTTTCTGAACTCATGGGAAAACCTATAACCCTTCAGACTTCACAACACATTCTTTTAAGACTTTATAAACCACATGGCTACATATTCATTTTTCAGAGATGAATTTAATTTTCAGGTTCTTCTAAACGCAGGTAGTACACACAAAAGCATAGAAAGACAAATAACATTTCGGCCATGTATAACTGTACTGGTTTTCGTAAGAGTACTCCTTATTTGCATAACAATAGCTACATAGTAAACAAAATAAATACCACTTTATAGTTATTTAATTTTCATTCACACAAACTAAACAATCTATTTGTTTAGATATTTGTAGGTGGATTGCGACTAATGATTCGACTGATTAGACCATTAGTATTTTTGAGCTAAGATTGGATAATTTTAATGAAATAAAAGAATTATTCAGTCAACCTAATCTACCCAAATCACCCAACCCAATCCTTTTGATTTTTTATTCAAAAATGATCGCAGTGACTGTTAGCTTTCAGGGTTATACACTAAAGTGTTTACACCATGCTTAGGGGTGCTTCTGTGATATGGGCTGCATGGATGACCCTTGGTTATTCTAAGATGGACACACACATGTGAGGTCACTTGCTCATTGATTGATATAATTTGTCTGGGTGTTTATGTGGCTTTCTTCCTTGAGCATTTAAGATCTAGACAATGTGGTGACACTCTTCATGATGCATATATGAAGAGTGGGTGGCTTGTTTGAAGGTCAACTTGCCTTGGAACAAGAGTGGCATGCATCCTAGAGGACAGTGTTGAGCCTTAGATGGCAGGGCCACACTTGGTTGCTTGCATGGAATCTTGTGCTTGATTGGAGGATGCTTGGGGTTGAGAAAATGATCATGTAGGTGTCATGGACCCGAAGGAGCATATGGTGTAAGGGAAGCATTGAAGCCTTTGGAGACTTGTAGAGGTGGAGCATTGTACATTCATAATGAGCAATCATGCCTTGGAACCTCGCTTGTTGGGCATCTTCACCTTGGAGCTTAACATGTGTCACATGTAGAGGGATTGCTTCACATGTGGGCTTATTTTCTTGTGGATAGGTTGCTTGTAGTGGACTAGGTCCACTATTGTGTTGTTAAGCTCCCTCGCCTCTCAAATAATTGAGGAAGGAGTGAGTCATTTCACATCATCTTTGTACTCTATTCTTTGTATTGTCTTGGAAAAGTCTTATAAGGAGCAGGACACTAGAGTTCATAAGGAAACCCCAAGAGCTAGACATTAGGGTTCTTAAGGAAACGCTAGGAGAAGACAAGAAGGAGAGACGCCTTGGTTGTTCTTGGGGAGATTGCTCTTATGAGATGCTAGGGTTTGTGCGACGCTAGTGCTTGTGCTATGCATGTAAACCGTAAAGAAGAACATGGCATTGGAGATGATACTTGATATTGTGGATTCATCCATCACTCACTTGTATTAGAGATGTGACAAGTGAAAAGCACGAGTCTCTCTCTCTCATGTTCTCTTCATTACATTAACACATTTTGTCCTGGAGTGCTAGGGTTCTTAGAGAAGTTGAAGGGCAATTCTAGTGTGAGGGTTTCTCCCTAAGGAGGCAAGGAAGCTAGAGATTGTGATAAACCCTAAAGGGTAAAATAAGCATTGTTTCCTTTACCTCTTGTGAGAAAAGAAGACTAGCATTTGGAAACCCTATATGCTTGTTGAAGAGGAGAGAAGGAGACACCTTGCACATTTGTGGGTGGAAGTGAAGAAGCCAAGGTGTTAAATTTTATATGTTGTTATAGCTTAAGTCCTAACTTCATAAGCATTTACTACATTTTCACAATAACAGCATAAAGAGGATCACTGAAAGAAACACAATCACAAGGTACATAGCAATTTACCCTAGGAAACCCAAAAGGGAAAAACTTGGCAAAAGCTTCCTCAATACAGATTACCAGAATGCATTGACCAAAGAACAAGGTCTCATAAGAGAGAGAGACCAAACCCTAGCATAAGAGCCAACACACCAAAGATACTTGTCCTCCTCCTCTGTCCTTCCTTCTTTCTTTCTCTTGTGAAATACATGAGTGAGTGAGTGTGTACAAATGAGGGAGGGCGTCTCCCTATTTATACTAATCTCCCAACTAACATTTTAACCTAACTGGGCTGACCTATCAAACTGACAGGGCCGACCTACCTAGGAAAAATCACAATAATAATTATATTAATCTTTTCTGGGTACTATTGACCCGACTTACAACAGAGGTAAGGTTTTCCTCATGACCTTTTACATTTGTAACATCTCCCGAAAAAGGAATAATAATAATGGGCCTAATGGTTAAGAGCATGTGTTTCCTCTTAGGAGGTCACAGTTTCAAATCCAGAGGGGGGTAGTGTATGTACACCTCTGTAGACTTTAGCAATTAAATCGTTGCGTAGAGGGGGGTCCCTTGTTCCATAAACAAGGGGGTCTCATACACCAATTTGGTGTCTCACTTGGCGGTGACCTTAAAAATAGATTATTATTATTATTATTATTATTATTATTATAATGTAAAGTACAAGTAGAATATTCTTCAAAGTTATATTATTTCAACGCTCCCACTTAACAAGAGGAGTATTCTACTGACAACAACAACCACTGGTGTGGCTCTACATAACATCATCAAAAGGAGGGAGGAGGAGGCATCATCGACATCATCTTTTGGAACATTGTCTAGCACATCTAGAGATCATCAGAAGTTTTGAACAACGTCATCATTTACAGCACGGAGCTGGAGTATCATCATCTGCAGCATGGAACTAGAGCATCATCATCTACAACATGGTACTAGAGCATCACCATCTGCAGAATGGAGCTAGAGCATCATCATCTACAGCATGGAACTGGATCATCACCTGCAGCATGGAGCTCGAACCATTGAGATGACTTCAGTGGTGACTTAGTTCATTCGAGCATAGCAGCAAAGATGGTACACAGTTCACAGATGGGCATATCAGTTAGAGACATGTATATGGTGAGATCATATATATTGCTTTTTGGTAGGATTTTCCTCTCTAACATATACTAACACCTTTGACTTGTTATGCTATGATGATTTTGGTGACCAATGCTTATATTATATGTTTTATTGATGATTAACTTGTGTTGAGAATAATTTGAGAATTTGATGTTGAAGACCATTGCTTATGCCATGCTTTACACAAATTTTAAACTTTATTACTATGTTAGTTCCATGTATCACTTGTCCCCATTCATCCAGTCTCATCCATAATTGATATATCCCATGACTTATGATTAAGACCTGTGAGATTGAAGAACATTTTCCCCTCTTTGACCCCTATGCATGATAGATCCCATCTTGTTTTGTGTCTCGGCATTGAGTTGTGCAACAAAACTTGTCGAACCCTTGATCCTTCTGGGACAGGAGAACCCGCTGGTGTTGGTTCCTGAGCTTAGGTGAGTTGGGTTTTGAAGCCTTGACCTCTCTGGTCGTTTGCCCCTGATGTTTGGTCCTGACTGTGGATATTACCCCCTAGTTGCCCTAAGAGTTGTCATCTAAAACTTGAAACAATATGTCTACCATCATTACATGCATTATGAGTTATATGCAATATACTATGAAATGCAAGCCCACAAATAAAGTTGCAAACTGTGGCTTTAGACACAATTCAAAGAGGGCTATGAAATAAAATTGTGAAAGGCCCAAAAAACGTAGTGGATAAATAAATGCAAATCTAAATACTGTTGACCATCTTATCTAAATTGTAATGATTAATTCCTCACGGAGCCTGCGGGTTTTGATGTGAGATGGAGTAAGGGACAACTAATTCTAAGTGTCCCCTAGGATCTCTTCACTACGGTTTCTTGTGTACTCAACGCAAGGGTCCTAAAAAAGATCCTCATCGAGCTTGTTTATTAGCTTGGATGTGAGTTGTAAACATGTTGTTAAAGTTGAATGGACTCTTTTCAGATCAACTCATCCATTTGTGATGACACCGCCATTCCCTGTTATTATCTATCATGCATATGTCAATGTGGTTGTGTGTATTTGTCATCATTCGAAGAGATCACATGGTCAAACTCAACTAAAAGTCATACCCTTTTGCCTTAGCCTTGTTTTCCATCTTCACCCAGCATCAGCAAATTGATTAAACTTTGTAAGTATGGCATAATAGTTCAAAGATACAAGTATATCTTATTGATTATTATTATTATTATTATTATTATCACCATGATTCTGATTAAGCATTATTTAAGTTGGGTTTTAATATACATCTTGGAGCAGTTCTTACCTTGGATGCATGGAGGTTCAACCCAGTTCAGTATCTCACCTCCAATTTGGGTATTTTTGACCTGATCAACCCAGTTGACCAAGTCAAACATGGTTCCCAAGGTAGGGACTACAAAAATTAGCAGTGCCTATATTCACTCCAGACATGCCCAAGACCAATACTGTAGTCTCAGTTTTCACCAGATGGTCACAGCTATTGAGTTCCAGAGATTATCATTATTTTTTTATTGACTCTGACCATTATTTCTATTATGAGATGATGATATTTATGGCATTTCAGTGGATCAGTGTGTATGTGTAGTCACTTGTACCATTCTACTATGTCTCCAAACACTTATGTGTAGTCAATTTGCCCCAATTCTCAACCTAAATGGAGTTATGATGATTTTTATTATTTTCAGAGGATGTACCATTAAAAAATGAACAAGAAAAATCATTGAGGAAATCGATTTGGCTTGTGTGGTCAAGGAAATGGCAAGGGAATGCTTCCAGATGGTTTATTATGGCTCTCCAAAAATATCTACACCAGTTTCATCCAATTTGATGTTCCGACTCATTTTTTTGGCTCTCTTAGGGAGGATGTCCCCCATAGC
>LPNX010916254.1:258798-273579 GCA_001517045.1 Pseudotsuga menziesii | reverse complement strand
CCCCCCCCCCCCCCCCGGTATCCCATAAGTTTTAAACTTGCAAAAATAATGATTTATCATGTTGTAAAAATGGGATTTCTAAGGTAATTTGCCCCCCTCAAATGTATTTGTCTAAGTTGATCCATGTAATGTAAAATTAAAAGATCTCCACCGTTGGATTGATGTTGGTTAGAATGTGGACACACACTCGATCTATTTAAGAATTGTGATCCCCTCATTGTATCTCATCAGGAAATTTTGTACTCTTGGCTCTGGATACTTGAATAAAGAGATTTTTGCAGAAATTCTTGGAACTTCTTTGTGGGATGTTCTTGTCTTTGATTGGAAAGTTTATCTTGCTTAGCATTTAAAATATTCTTCGGGGTATCAAATTTTTTTGGAAAATAGCGTTTTGCATGCAAGAGGGCATTTTCTCTTGGGGCGTTTTTGTGGATCTCCCAACTCATTTCTCTCGAAAACGTTTGCATAATTATGGGGTTTCTCAATAGTATCTTTGATCTTTGATATGCACTCTGATTTTCTTGCATTCCCAGTGTCTTTTTCATGCATAGCAATCTCACTTTCAGTAGTTTGACTGTACAGGGAAGAGGGGTGCGCTACCTCATTTGGGCAAATCATTTCCACTTGGTACTTCATCAAAATCACTTCAAATTGATCGAGATGAGATAAATCATCATTTGCAGGGCATCTACAAGATTTCCCGGGTAAGATCTACTAATAAGCTCTTGTTCTAAATTTCTATCCCATTTGTTATAAAATTCTCTGACGAAACTCTCAATTTTAAAACCCTCGATTTTTAGATTTATAGGATTTTGGTTTGTGGTTGGATTTAAAACTTAAAACCCATCTTGGAAATAAATTAAAATCCCTTAGTTTAAATTTTTGTGAACATTGGACTCCATTTGCCCATCTAACGCACTGGCCATTCCTTTAGGGGTAGACACCCTCCTTAGGAGAAATGGGTATCTTCAATTCCGCAAACTGGGTATTGTTAGTTTCATCTCTAATTGTCTAAATCTTACACCTAGCAATCAATCCGAGTGTCTAATTTTGATTAATTTCATCATTTACCCTTAGATCCAATTTTTCATGCTTACAACCCTAGGGTAAAATTGGAATTTTTCACATAGACACTCATCTTCTCTTAGTAACTGTGCAAAACTCTAATTAACTACCCTACTAAGAGATTTAATCAAGTTTCCCTAGGTTATCCACTTGCATTCTTTAATTTTAGGGTCATCTTGGTTATAGGGACGCCCCCTATGCTTAGAATCTGTATTGGGTCTAAAGTGTCTGTATTCTATTAGAGGTCTTGGATATCGTAGGCCGCAACTTTAGTCACCTTTTCCCTCTGCCATCCTGGATAGGATCACCTTACGGGGCAACTATAAGAGTCCTGATAACAATTACCTTGACCCCCTTTACTATGTTGATTTAACCTTATTGTTTTTATTGTTATTTTGTCTTGAATGACCTTTTCACCTTTGGTACCCTATTCTAAGTCAACCTAACTTTATTTTATGTTTTGATTTGGTAATTCTACTAAAACCTAGGAGTGTTTAAGTGACCTTCTAGAAAGCTCGTCAAGTTTATAAATTAAGTTCATAACTTCATTCTTGAGATGCATCTTGACATGAGAAAGGTTCATATCTTATTTTTTGTCTGCTTTAGAAATCATTGTTGTTAGTTTTGCTTGGCGTCTAGGGTGACGGTTGCTTTAAGTGGACATCTTGGGTTCTTGTTGCTTTTATCTCCTTGTGGACTAGGTCATGGCATTCATAACCTCCTCTAGCCTAGGTCGTGACTGTATATTGCTCATTTAGCCTGGGTCGTGAGCTGCTTGATTCCTTTTCTGCTAGGCCATGATTGTTTTGGATGCTCTTTGGACTGGTTTGTGACTGTGATTGTGACCTTTTGAGAGGGTCTTGAATGTGTTGGGTAGGTATTTGATTGTGTAGGGCTCCTCTTGTCGAGCCGTGTCTTCTTCTTGAGCAGGTCATGACTATATAAGCCCTCTAGGGTTGGTCGTGGACTATATTGACCTCTCCTAGCTGGGTCATGAACTGTATTGATCTCTCCTAGCTAGGTCGTGAACTCTATTGACCCCTCCTAGCTAGTCGTGGACTGGTGTGACCCTCCCTTGCTAAACTGTGACCTGTGTGAGCCCTTTAAGGGTTGTCCAGTGACTGCTGCGATCTACCTAGGCTATTGGGCTATGGTTGTGTATGCCCTCTAGGGTTGGACTGTCACTTTGTTTACTGTTATAAGTTGGGTTGTGCGTTGTGTGGGTTGTTAGGGCTTGGATTGTGACACCCTTAGGTTGTTAAGTTAGGATGTAACCTTCACTAGATTGCTACTGTGACCTTCATGAGAGTGTTGCTATAGTCTAGACAAGGGTTTGAAGTTTCCCTGCATTCTACTTAACAATCTGAGCTCTGTACTTTACATTTCTCTCTCCCTGGTAAGTCCATTGTTCATTTAATGACTTGTCCTTCTATTCACAATATTTGATCCTAAAGGTATCTGAGTATAAGGGAAATCTAACCCAGCATTAGTCTCTTTAATGATTGTTTGCTAGTTCTGCTTCTTAGTTTGTCTTGTATAATACTATTGTTTTTGTTTAGTTTTTTCTTGTACCTTACAATTGATAAATTGTATCTCAAGCACCAACTTTAACACAGTGACCATTGGAGTGTTAATGTTGAAAGAGATGAAAATTATGTTTTAAATTATTACAGTAATACAGTTCTAGATCTAGCATTGATTTTAGACTTTGTTTTATGCATTAAAGTACATTTTTTTGAAATTTCCTATCTCTAACCCTAACCTAACCCAATTTTCAACAGCTAACACTCGACTACCCCTTGCTCGTTTCCTCTGACCTACACTTTGTTGAAAATCTCTCTCCAACCACTCAATGAGATCCCACTCACTTTGTGACAATTGTGTCACCTACTCTCACCTAGGCTGCCTTTTATAACATTACAATATGATAATACCTTGGGACAATACCATGGGACCTATAAATCACTTTACATAAAGTAACTACAAAAGTACATGGACTTTTAAGTTCATTTTACTAAAGTGAATCTCCTAAGTCTGAGAGTCAGTAATGACGCCTTCCACCTGTTAGACGTTGTCCACGTGGAAGTACCTATCCAAGCTACAAAAATCAACACCCCCTCTGAGAGAGGAAGGTACTTCTCTGAGAACCACATGTAACTGGTTCTCCCTCTAACCCTGGCACACTGCCTCTCACATCATCCTGCACAATAGTATTCCTCCAAACCTGCTGGTTAGTTGATCCATATTTATTGGAAGACACCAAATCGATGACTCTACGCACACTACACATCAGTGATAAGAAGTTTGAAAACTTCAGCAAAGGTATGCTCTCCTTCACTGTGCTCTTAGGAGTTGTCTCTTACTCTTGAGCATCCATCAATGTCATCTCATACCAACTAGGTCTCCTATTAGAATTGGAAGGGGCGAACTTTGTCTTCCCCTCTGAAGGTTTACTCCCCATACTGGAAGTCTATGAACTCTACTCACCCTACGAAGTCTTCTGCTCTTTGACCTTTGTCACTGACATCAATCCATGATCCAAGATCCCCTTGAATCCAACTACAAGCTTACCTTATAACTTGTAAAACTTGCCCTCTCTAACACCAAGAACTTGTGCCGAGTCTATGCCAAATCCCATCAGTCGAATGAGAACCAGTCCCCTCTCAAAAGAGATGGCGTACCCACTATCCTCCAATGTCGATACTAAAGTGAAGTTCATCATGAGATCTAGTACATAAAACATTTTTGTCACCTCCAGAGATCCTCTTGACTCTAGCTAAAACCTGACTATTCCAATTCCCTTCATAGCACACTTGGCATGAGTACCAAGCTCCACATGCAAACCTGGGTTTGTCCCTAACAACTTGGTGAACAATTCATATGTCCCCGTCATGTGACAAGAAGCCCCACTATCCACGAACCAGGCAATGCTGAAAAATTATGACAAAAATACAAGAGACTAACTAGAACTCTTTCTCGAACTTCTCAACAAACTCATCAACCTAAGCTTCTACAATTTCTACTACTTGTCAAGACTTGCTCTTCACTTCCTTCTGTTCTGGACAATGTGAAGCATAGTGGCCACATTTGTGGCATGAAAATCTCTTGACTTTGTTCATGTCCTTCTTCTTCACCCCCTGTGAAGTTGTATTGTTGGGCAAAATTCTTCTCATCATCAGCTTGTTGGTCTCTAGATAAAGACTCCTCCCAAATCTCCTCTTGGATGAAATCATCCCATAACCTCTCCCAGTCAAGAAGTTTCTCTCGTGCAACGATCCCTTTAACGAAAGGTGCCCATGCCTTAGTGAATCCATTTAGGGCAATCCTCACCAACTCTAGATCTACCATCCTCTCCCCAACTGCTGCCAACTTATCATAGACTTGTGTGATCTTGAAGAGATAAGAAACTACAATATCAGTCTTGGACATCTTGGTGCTTCTGAGCTCCTCCTTCAACACCATCTTCCTGTTTTGGTTATTACTCTGATATAAGCATGTCAAAGCATCCCACATCTCCTTGGCCAACTTCTTCTCAGCTATATGAGGGATCAACTGATCCTTCATTGCGTCTAAGATAATCCTCTTGGCCTTCACATCTTTTCAGGTTGTGATCTTCCAGGTCCTTAGATCCATCGATGTGGTCACCCCTGTGCTTGCAAACTCCCACAGGTTGTTCTCCATGAGAACCAGAGTGACCTGCACGTTCCAAGGGTTGTAGTTGGAGGTGCGCTCCAACTTGTCTTCATATCGAATCCCTGTTGCATCCATCTTTAAGAACTTGAACTGTTGTTTTTTGCCTGGATTTTAATTGTTGCCTGGATCTGCAGCCTACTGCCCAGATCCTTTTATGCTACCCAAATTCCTTTTTGGGCCTACCCAAATTTTTCTTGGGCCTACCTGAAATCTCTTAGGGGCTGCCCAGATTTTCCTGGGTTGCCCGACAGCTTCCTGCCCCTGCCCAGGGCGACTGCCCGATCTGCTCTGGTGGCTGCCGAAAATTTCTTGCATGCTCGGGCTACTCGACCTTGTCCTATTGTTCTAATTGTCTAATGCTTACCTGGACGCTATCTGCTAATCTACTGTTGTAGCCTTGCCGACGACGACTTCTTTTCCCCGATAGCCTGCTTCGGGCGGCTAGCGAGTGCCAGCTCCTTCACTGGGCTCCCTGCAACCCGCACTTACCTACTCAACTCCAGTCTATTGTCCTCTCGTTAACTGGTTTGTTGCTCTCCCAACGCCCCAACTCCTCTCAACCTCATTATACCTATGCCTATGTGCCTTCCTCTCACGACTAGTGGTTTACAGCTAGTTCACAGCCTTTCCTTCATGCCTTTGGCGGTACGTGCCCGCTCTGCTCTCGTGCAGCCACCATATGATCATCCCTTTAGCTCCTACCCACAGTTCTCAACTTCCACAGCGTGCAGCTCAACAATTCTTCAATTCGACCGACCTCCCATCAACTCCATCCGAAGCTCGATCCATGTTTGCATCTATGGTCAAAGCTTCGACGACTCCATGCCTACTCGCAGTCGTCTTGCCCGTGTTCTCTTCGCCTCAGTTATAACCTTCACCTGCCAACTCACGACTACTTCTTCCCATGTGCACCCTTCCTTTCGCACAATTATACTACCACGAACTTGTTGGGCGTGCCACCAGTCGGCCACAGCTCAACCCGCACCACGATCTCCTTTGCTTGGCCTGTGCATAGGGCCTTCTCCTGTGTCTATTGCCAGGCGCGATTGACCCTACCTCCACCTAGGAATCACTCCTTCGCACGCAGGTGCTTCCTGCAGCCAATCTACTCTCTACCATCACCTCACGTGATTGTATGCAACACACTCAAGACGCAGTCGTACGGGGTCGTACATCGCTATATGACGATCGTACCATATGGTTGTTCTCCCTTTTTTTATTGTCATAAACCTCATCCTCAAATCAATCTCCTACTCATAACGAAAAATCGAGCTCTGATACCATGTTAGTTTTCATTAAGCCCAAATCAAGTTAACAATCACGAATAATTTAATGCAATTATTAGTTGAAAACACATTGAGATCTAACAAATTATGCAACGAAAAAAACACAGGAAATCACATTCACATTTGACATAGATTTACCATGGAAAACCCTAACTCAAGAAAAACCAACAAGCAGTTGATTTTTATGAAGATAAAAATCCTAGGCTCCCTTCCTAGGAAAATGGCCCACTGAGGAATTACAATGACGAAATGCTAGCCTTCAAACCTCAAAATCAATCCTTCAATCTTGTTGGTTGCTAACCCTCGGCTATCATTTGCTCGTTTCCTCTAAACTTGCCCCTGTACCTGCACACTTGGCTGAAAGTCCCTCTCCAACCACTCAATGAGATCCCACTCACTTTGTGTTCCTGTTGTGTCACCTCCTCTCACCTAGGATGCCCTGTTGTGTCACCTACTCTCACCTAGTTTGCCTTTTATACCATTACAGTATGCAAAGAACTCGGGCTAATACCATGGGCTACCAAATACTAGGGGCCCTCTAGATCACTTCACATAAAGTAATTACAAAAGTACATTCACTTTAATAAAGTGAATCTCCCAAGTCTAAGAGTCAATAATGATGCATTCCACTCATTAAGACATTGTCCATGTGGAAGTACCTCTTTGATGCTAAAAAAATCAACAATCACTAGGAATCAGGAGGGTTCTACGCGCAAACTGGCAAATCCCGTTCTTCGTTAACACAAACACTATCCTCTCCTTCTAGCAACTAAAGTTGGATGCCCCCTCCAACCGATCCTCAAATCTCAGTCCAATCAATGTAATCCTGTCCAATCAAATAACCTGACCATATAATCCCTTTTTTTGTAACCTGTAAACCCTAGCCAAATGTGATTTCCTTCTTTAGAGCCAACCTTGCTCTAATACCATGTTAAATATTCTACTCAATATCAATTCTGATTTTTGTTCTTAATAATTCTTAAACTCATAAATAAAAAACATAAATACTAATATTTTTAACCAATGGTGCAACATAAATAAACACAGGAAATCATTTAACATTTGACACATTTATTTTACCCTGGAAACCCCAAAGGGGAAAAACCAACATTCAATGTTATTCTTTTATTAGCTCCCAAAGGAAAATTAGAAATTTTACAATCATGGAACCTATAACTCAATCCCACTGGAAAATCGGCCTCTCTAGCAAAATCAACACCAAGAGAAAATCATCCCACTGAAGATGAAATCAACCAAGGCAAATCGCCCTACGTCACCCCCTATGTCACACATATGGAAATCATACGGATTCTCCCTACGACTGTACGGTTCGGCCCTTTCTTGGGTCGGTTGGGTCTCGACCTCTCTCTCTCTCTCTCTCAGCTAGATTGGCCTCTTCTCAAAACGGCTTCTCTTCCTTCCCTACAAAAATCTCCTCATTCTTCCTCCTTAGCCACAGAGTTACTCACTCTTCATTTGAGAAAATCTATCTTTCAAATGATCTCTTAATATTGTGTCTTTCTCCTCTCCTTAGGATTTCTTTTATAGCATCTCAATGACCAAAACCCTAATCCCCAATCTCCAAAGTGATGGACGGCCAAGATTAGAACTTTAGACTCAGTTAAAATCAACGATTGTGACTTAAGTTAATAATGTGTTTTTCCTAAGTTAAACTTAGGAAAGAGATATAAAAGTCACTCAATAACTAAGCAAGTACCTCGAGAGTAAATGGACAACTTCTGCATGCTTAACACCTAGCTTATGCAAAAGCTCCCATCCGAGCTATAATCATCAACACTGTCTCCACCCGAAGTCAATGAGAGCCCACCTTGACTGGCCTAAGGAAATACAAAGAATGTGAACCCAATGCTAGAGTGTGTAATTGGGTCGAACAATGAACCTATCCCTCAAATCCATGAAGTGCTTGACTTAGAAGGCTATCTTCGGATGTATCCCACCTTAAGGATTGATCCAAATGATCTGCGTAAACTGCCTATAGATATCATCTCAAATGATCATATTCATCTCTTGCCTAGTAGGTAAGAGGTGGCCAGGTGCGTCCAAGGAGTATCTAAACAAAGGAAGTCAATCCATCACAATACCAACAAACTCCAAAAGATTTAAAACCTGTGCATACTACCAACGAGTGCATCCTAAAGGGCTAGCTAAGGCAATGAACGCGAATGAATAGTAGGCCAAGTACGGATATTGATCCCATTCCTTTGTGAGTTAGGAAAGTCCAAATGCGGTGTAGGAGTAAGACAAGGCTAAATATTGTCTCAAGCCCAAGGAGTCGGGCACCAAACTCCGTAAGTATGATGGGCTGCAGGGTCGTCTCCCTGCATCTGACAATGCAACGAAAGAGGACATTTGCACTCTATCAACTAAGGCCCAATCAAACTCTAGCAAACAAGGCCCCCAAACCTTTGAACCATAGAAAATTATGGGTCGGACAAGGGTGTCCATGAAATACATCTTGGACAATATGTCCTAGAAATGGTTCCAAAAACACTCTCTCTCGGGGAGGACTAAAGGTAGGACTAAGGATAGTGTGATGAATATAATTGTCATTGATGACAACATTAATAACAAAGGGTAAGTATGATGACATAGCATTGACAAGGACTGGGAGAAGACAAGACAAAACACAAGAATAGTATGACAAGGACAATGACATGTTTGACATTGAAGACAAAGAACAAGTTAAGCAAGCAAGCAAGTGTTGGTGGCCAAGCAAGGAAGACAAGAAGATTTTGGTAAGAACCAAATGACCCATTCTATGGTCATTTGTGGCTTGATGGGGTCATGAAGCCCACAAGCTAAATGAAGGTAAGATGATGTTACTAATGTAGCCCATATGCATGAAGACCTTGATGCATGACATCAAAGAACCTTTACCTTGTCATGGATGCACAATGATGGCAAGAAGCTCTTGAACAATGATGCGATCGATCTATTGGTGGAGCCCATGGTGAAGAAGTCATTAACCCATGCTTGAAGCTCTCAAAAGATGTTGGAAACCTTTGATGAAGAACCCAAACCTCTTGCACATGCTAATGAAGCTCATAATTATTAAATACAAACATTAAATAAAATATATAGCAGCACCCAAGCAAATCGGCTCCATCAAAGTGTTAATGTTTAATTAAAAAAATTTAAATTGCTAAGTCGGCTCCAAATTCAAATTCAAATATTTTAATTATAACAGGTCGGCTCCAAAAATATGTTGGTAAATTAGTATAAATAAAGCCCTCGTGCTGTCATTTGATATAGTGATTTCAAGTGAGACAAGACGTAGCTCTGAGGAATTTTGGGTATGATACTGAGGTAGCCGCAGCTGACAGTGAAAAATTTGCAGAGCTCTGTGATTTTCGGATGTAACTGTTAAGGAGCAGCACTATGTGGTAGGAGCAGTGAAGTTTTAGTGTTGAACAGTCCCGAATTCTTTGGAGCAGCAGACAAGTTTTTGTTTTACTTTTTTTGCTATGTGATAGTCCAAGGGTTGAAGACCCTCGGTGTGATCAGCAAGCTGCCCTTGCTGGTGGTTAGGCTGCTACAGCCTTGGTGGAGGTTATGGACAGCAGCAGACGGCTGCTACAGCAGCCCACAATGATGGTTTAGGGCAGCAGTCAAATGAATCTTTGATTTGGCAGCAATAACCTGAGATGATGAAGGAACAATCCCGAATGTCTGAAGATGATAGCCCTATGAGATGACAGCCCTATGATGATGATTACTGTTGTTCTTCTTTACCAAGATTGATGGTTAAACCAAGTCCTTTTCAAAGGTATTATGTGTTTGTGTGACAACAACGATGAACAACCACAAAAGGTATGCAATGAGTTATGATGCCCTGGTTCCAGTGCATTGATGAAGTACACAAACAGAAATAAAGGTATGTATAACATTAATGTATGCACAGTAATGATACATACCATTATATGTAGACAAATGAAGTGTATACATTGGCAATGTATATATACATTAACATAGTGATGCATGTATGATGATGATGTGATGAGATATCAAGAAGTCCTATTTTGACAGTCTGGCTTACAGCATTCTCAGTGGTAGATAAACAGTGAGATGATGGCACTTCTAAGGATGAATTGATACCAAGTTTGATCCAGTATTGAAGGCCTTTTTCACACTACTCAGCAGCAGCAGAGATCCAGGCAAGTATAAAATGATGATACATACCTGTGAAGCGTGTTTACAGTATGTAGTGAAGCACATACAGTGGTAAATATCAGTGTGAAGTTTTGATGAAGAATGGCATGATGATAACCCTAGCAAAAGTAAAGTATACAGTGATTCTTGCAGTGAATACAGTGGTAACTATGATATGATACTTACCCTAAGACATTACATTTTTGTTGTTACTAACATTGATGCCCTAGTTGCTATAAAATGGTTGACTTTGAATAGTATACAGTGAATACATTGAACAGACAGTATAGTGATTTTGTTTGGACTAGATGATAGCATTGATGTGAGACACATGCATACACAGTGGCATATATGAATTAATGATGATATAAAGTCAATAATGCAGTGCATACAATGAACAGTAACATGAGTGCTTGAGTACATACAATGGCATACTAATGAAGATGATGATGCTATAATGCATAACCTATGATGATGATGGTGACCTATGATGATGATGGTGACAGCCTTCAGAAGTGTCACCTGTATTGATCAGTGTTGCAACAGCAAGCATAGAATGACTAGCAGAGATTAATGAGCTGTGGTGACCAGCAGAAGAAGTATTGACCAGAAGTGGATTAGCAGCAGTGATGAGCAGCAACATCAATAAGCAGCAGAGGTTGATGAACAGAACGATGAGCAGAGAAGGTGAGCAGACCTAACAAATATTGATGAGCAGACCTAACAGATGTTGATGAGCAGATGATGAGAATGTTGATGTGACAGAGATTGCTAATAACACAAGTATATTGTATTGTAAATGCAAGTTAGTTTTGCATCTGGAGTTTGGAAACCTCAACCCTTCTTGGCTGGGTCTAAAAAAACTAGGATGGATCCTAGATAAGAAGTTGGTGCTCTATGTATCAGTTGGTGCTGAATTACCTCACGGTTGTAGCCGGTTGAACAATTACAAAAGATTACAAAATTATATCTTGTGTCTCTTGCATTGTGATTAATGTGTTTAACTTGA
This sequence comes from Pseudotsuga menziesii, assembly GCA_001517045.1. NCBI lineage: Eukaryota > Viridiplantae > Streptophyta > Pinopsida > Pinales > Pinaceae > Pseudotsuga > Pseudotsuga menziesii. The sequence goes on along the minus strand of LPNX010916254.1, from coordinate 262,356 downwards.
TGAATGATTAATGATATAGGTTATTGATGAATATGATAATGAAGTAAATGTCTAAATGAAAATATGAGACTTTGATTGAAGTTGAAATTTGGATTAAGTGTAAGCTCAATGTTTCACCCCCCCCCAACTCTTAGTGAGCCATTGTGTCCAACAATTGGTATCAAAGCCAGCCTTCGTCACAAGCCTTGCAAGCTTGAAGGAGATCCTTAGACACAATGGATGAACAAACACGTTGTTCAAAGAATGAAGTACCAGAGGAAGCACTCACAAAGATTGAAAGAAAAGTCGTCGATAAATTGAAGAAATCCAAGGAAAATGATGAGTTGCAGCAAAGACTATTAGAAAAATCTGAGCAAACTCAGCAAAACCTCATGAGTAAACTTCAAGAAAAGAATGCAAAAGTTAGCTCTTTGAAAGATGAACTTGATCGATTGAAAAATGAAGTGGCTAACTTGAAAGAAACCAATGAGACCTGTGCGAGTCTTAAAAGTCAATTGGAAGAGTTCAAAGCACAACTACTTGAACAAAATAAGGTGAGTCAAGCAAAAAAGTTTGAGATCATTTCTCTGAAAGAGGAAATGAACAAGACAGCTGCTACAAATTTGACGTTTAAAAGGAGTTCTTCAACTCTAGATGACACCCTTAGTTATGAGAGATCACCACCTGTCAAGACTAGGTTAGGCTATGATAAGGAAGAGACCACTGAAGACTTCAAGCTTCCAGAGAAGAAGACTGAAGAGAAGCCTAGGAGTTATGCCGAGATCTTGAAGAGTCTTAAGCATGACAAAGACAGCAAGAAAGAACATAGTAAAACTCAGCAAGGAATATCCAGTCATCATGATCTGCCAAGAAGGACCATGTCACAAAGAAGACCACTTGTTTCCAGGTATGGATTTAATGGTTATTGTTTTTCTTGTTCTAACTTTGGTCATAAGGCCATGGATTGCAGACGCCATGGAAGAAAAAGTGTTGGAAGCCCCAATGTCAAGGTTAGATGCTGGACATATGATCAAATTGGACATCTTGCTTCCAACTGTCACACATTGAGGTGCTTCACTTGTGGAGGTGTTGGGCATAAAGCTCAAGTATGTGGGAATCCAAGAAGACAATTCATGAGAAGATTAACATACATGATACATCCCAGCAAGCAAAGCCAATGAAAAAGATAGAACAAATAATGAGATGACAGAGGTCAAGAAGAAAGTATGGGTAAAGAAAAATGTCTTGTTAAAACCAAATGAGGATCAATGCACTAAAGGAAATGATGGTTGCCATATGGCAAGCCATACTTGGAAGTTTTCCAAAGACTTTGAGTATGCCATGAGTTCATCATTGGAGAATGGACTCAAATGGTAGAGAATGGCTCTCCAAGAAGTAACAGGTCCTAGGATCAGATTGCAATACATTAACAATTGGGCGGTTTGAAAGACTACTGGATAGGCAAGACAAGGCTGAGATGTAGCACAAAGTGGATGTGCTTATTGAAGGATAGAAGCTGTATTAATTGACTGAGCTAAAAGCATGATATCTGTGATAGGGCACATTTCAGATCAGCAATATGGTATTCATCTTTAGCAGCAAGGTTTGGGTAGTTAAGAAAAGTTTCATGATGTTTTGGCAAGGTCTATACTCAACATGGCAGCCCTTTAAACAGTCAATATAGATCATCTATGGACAGAAGTTTAAAAGAATTCTCTTACATTCAAATCATGAATGATGGCACCTTCATTTGTTGAAGACTTTTGGATATGTTTGACACTTACTAGGTTGATCTGAAGAGTTTAATAAAATCCAAGTATTGCAGCCCCTGTATAATGAGCATTTGAAGTAGACTTGTATGAGAGCCTGGAACAACAAGTAGAATGAAAGTGCAAGAAGTTTTTTTGACACAGGGGAAGCAGCAGTAACACAGGATATCAGCTTAAGACTAAGCCTCATCACAGGGGAGTCAAAGTCATTGAAGAAAGAGAAGGCAAACAGATACAAATTCTTCAAACTCTCATGAATAATTCAGAACAAGGGAAGAATGGGCAGCAAAACAAAGATTGAGAAGCAAGAATGAGAAAGGACAGTAAATCAAAGTCAACCAAGTCTGAGCAGATCTAATCTGTGGGCAATATATTAAGAGCAGGAAGCACGGACAACAGTTGAGTAAATCAAGCCTTGTTGACACAAAGAATACGCAAACAGAATGAGCACAACGAACAGCCAAAGAGATTGAAGATTTCTAATATTCCAGTGATAGGTCAAAACTAGCAGAACTAGACTTAATGAATGGATCAGACAGGGAGCAGCCATGGACATGAGAGAACATCTTTTGTGGACCATGGGACTGTGACATATGGGCAGTATGATACCAGATTAGGAACTTTTTGGTTCTCATCAAAAGAGACAGAAAACTGACACACAATGCTAGGGGGAGCTGATGTTTACCTCAGGCAGGATTGGAAGATTCAAAAATTGAGCACATAATTGCAGCTGTGACAGTAAGCTAAGTTTTATGGCAAAAATAGTAGCTTTCTTTTCAAAAATTTGCATCAGTAAGGCAGTCATACAAGTTTGTGACATCATGGAGATCAAGGCTTAGTCCAAGCATCTGAAGAATTGAATTTGAAGCTTATTCAAAAGGCTGTAGCAGAAAACATGGTGATCAATCTTTGTTTCTGAAGAAGACAGTCCGGGTGACAAGTTCAGAAGACCATTGAAGAAAATCTTGTTCAGTCCGAATTGAAAAGGAGTTTGCTGATAGGGGGAGTGCGATGATTTGGTTATGATGAGCCACATTAAAAGCTACAGGAAATAACAATTTGACTTGACAAAGATCAAATTTACTATGACACAAGCAATACATTCTTGATGGAAGATCAATCTCAACATGAAAGGGGGAGAGTGTTTATAAAAAATTTGAAGATGAGCGGACTTACATGAGCAGTAAGATGACAAGTTAGTGGACAAGTTAAAGGCTTGAAGTATGATGATGTTGCATGCTTACCTTCTATGAATTTACTGGACATCAGCATATCAGTCAGGGGGAGCATCTATGTAAAATCTAAGAGAGAAAAACTCAGAAAATGATTTTTTTTTGACATTGTGAAGCTCTTGAAGGCTAATCAGCCATTTGTCATTAATGTCAAAGGGGGAGAAGAAGAAGTTGGTTGGTTGCCATCAATGACAAAGGGGGAGATTGATGAATATAATTGTCATTGAAGACAACATTAATAACAAAGAGTAAGTATGATGACATGGCATTGACAAGGACTTGGAGAAGACAAGACAAAACACAAGAATAGTATGACAAGGACAATGACATGTTTGACATTGAAGACAAAGAACAAGTTAAGCAAGCAAGCAAGTGTTGGTGGCCAAGCAAGGAAGACAAGAAGATGTTGGTAAGAAGAACCAAATGACCCATTTCGTGGTCATTTGTGGCTTGATGGGGTCATGAAGCCACAAGCTAAATGAAGGTAAGACGATGTTACTAATGTAAACCATATGCATGAAGACCTTGATGCATGACATCAAAGAACCTTTACCTTGTCATGGATGCACAATGATGAC
>LPNX010916254.1:205885-258604 GCA_001517045.1 Pseudotsuga menziesii | reverse complement strand
TCTTGCACATGCTAATGAAGCTCATAATTATTAAATACAAACATTAAATAAAATATATAGCAGCACCCAAGCAAGTCGACTCCATCAAAGTGTTAATGTTTAATTCAAAAATTTTAAATTGCTAAGTCGGCTCCAAATTCAAATTAAAATATTTTAACTATAGCAGGTCGGCTCCAAAAATATGTTGGAAAATTAGTATAAATAGAGCCCTCGTGCTCTCATTTGATATAGTGATTTTGGGTGAGACAAGACGTAGCTCTGAGGAATATCAGGTATGCTACTGAGGTAGCCACAGCTGACAGTGAAAAATTCGCAGAGCTCTGTGATTTTCGGATGTAACTGTTAAGGAGCAGCAGTATGTAGTAGGAGCAGTGAAGTTTTAGTGTTGAACAGTCCCAAATTCTTTGGAGCAGCAGAAAAGTTTTTGTTTTATTTTTTTGCTATGTGACAGTCCAAGCGTTGAAGACCCTCGGTGTGATCAGCAAGCTGCCCTTGCTGGTGGTTAGGCTGCTACAGCCTTGGTGGAGGTTATGGACAGCAGCAGAAGGCTACTACAGCAGCCCACAATTATGGTTTAGGGCAGCAGTCAAATGAATCTTTGTTTTGGCAGCAGTAACCTGAGATGATGAAGGAACAATCCCGAATGTCTGAAGATGACAGCCCTATGATAATGATTACTGCTGTTCTTCTTTACCAAGATTGATGGTTAAACCAAGTCCTTTTCAAAGGTATTATGTTTTTGTGTGACAACAATGATGAACAACCACAAAAGGTATGCAATGAGTTATGATGCCCTAGTTCCAGTGCATTGACGAAGTACACAAACAGAAATAAAGGTATGTATAACATTAATGTATGCACAGTAATGATACATACCATTATATGTAGACAAATGAAGTGTATACATTGGCAATGTATATATACAGTAACATAGTGATGCATGTATGATGATGATGTGATGAGATATGAAGAAGTCCTATTTTGACAGTCTGGCTTAGAGCATTCTCAGTGGTAGATAAACAGTGAGATGATGGCACTTCTAAGGATGAATTGATGCCAAGTTTGATCCACTATTGAAGGCCTTTTTCACACTACTTAGGAGCAGCAGAGATCCAGGCAAGTATAAAATGATGATACATACCTGTGAAGCGTGTTTACAGTATGTAGTGAAGCACATACAGTGGTAAATATCAGTGTGCAGTTTTGATGAAGAATGACATGATGATAACGCTAGCAACAGTAAAGTATACAGTGATTCTTGCAGTGAATACAGTGGTAACTATGATATGATACTTACCCTAAGACATTACATTTTTGTTGTTACTAACATTGATGCCCTAGTTGCTATACAATGGTTGACTTTGGATAGTATACAGTGAATACATTGAACAGACAGTACAGTGATTTTGTTTGGACTAGATGATAGCATTGATGTGAGACATATGCATATACAGTGGCATATATGAATTAATGATGATATAAAGTCAATAATGCAGTGCATACAATGAATAGTAACATGGGTGCTTGAGTACAGACAGTGGTGTGCTAATGAAGATAATGATGCTACAATGCATAACCTATGATGATGATGGTGACAGCCTTCAGAAAGGTCACCTGTATTGATCAGTGTTGCAACAACAAGCATAGAATGACCAGCAGAGATTAATGAGCTGTGTTGACCAGCAGAAGAAGTATTTACCAGAAGTGGATTAGCAGCAGTGTTGAGCAGCAGCATTGATAAGCAGCAGAGGTTGATGAACAGAATGATGAGCAGAGAAGGTGAGCAGACCTAACAGATGTTGATGAGCAGATGATGAGAATGTTGATGTGACAGAGATTGCTGGTAACACAAGTATACTGTATTGTAAATGCAAGCTAGTCTTGCATCTGGGGTTTGGAAACCTCAACCCTTCTTGGCTGGGTCTAAGAAAACTAGGCTGGGTCCTAGATAAGGAGTTGGTGCTCTATGTATCAGTTGGTGCTGAATTACATCACGGTTGTAGCCGGTCGAACAATTACAAAAGATTACAAAATTATATCTTGTGTCTCTTGCATTGTGATTAATGTGTTTAACTTGATGAATGATAAATGATATAAGTTATTGATGAATATGATAATGAAGTAAATGTCTGAATGAAAATATGAGACTTTGATTTAAGTTGAAATTTGGTTTAAGTGTAAGCTCACTGTTTCACCCCCCCCCCTCTCAGTGAGCCATTGTGTCCAACATAGTGGCCCTTGTTGACTTTGGGCTAAAGGGCATGTCATGGACTAAAGCAAGGTCCTATGAACTATACCTGCAAGTAAGTATACGTGTTGATGATCTCAAAATCCTCCCTTCTAAAAAAGAATGGTGATCAAAGTGGATCTTCTTCAACCCGTTAAAGGTTCGACCGTCTCTACAACTCGTCTCAAGATGAGGCCAAGAGGACCACATAATCAACAAAAAGCAAGATAGAAATCAAAACTTGGTGGAGAAGGCACCCATCGCCATCCTGGATGTGCTCATGCAACAAGGACTCTAGCTCATTGATGTAGATCCCAAATAAAGTGGGGGATTAGGGGCACCCCTGTTTGACCCCAATGGTACTCTTGATAAAATATGATACCCCGTGGGTTGTGCAGAGACGACCAAGAACCAACTCATACAGATGCATGGCAGCGGTCAATAGGGTCTTGGAAATGCCAATGTCTCTAAGCCTCTATAACAACGCCTCTCTAAGAACTAAGTTAAACACTTTCCGAAAGTCTACAAAGCAACAATAGACTTGCGAAGAGTCGTGTAGCACCTTCTCGATGATGGCCCAAATTGTAAGAATGTGATCAATGGTATGAAGTGTCGATCGGAATCCAGCCTGTCCTCTAGCTCTAAGTTGCCTCTACTCAAGCTCACCAAAAAGCTTCATATGGAGGACTGTAGCATAGAATTTTGAGAAAATCCAATCATGATCATTTTGCAGTTATTAGAATCAGCACTAGAACCCGATTTGTGGATTAGGTGAATAATGTGGTGTGACCTGTAGATTTTTCTTAAGTTTCCAGCCACCGGTTTCAAGTAAAAAATTTGTCAGTTTATTTCAAACTCAGAAATTTAACTTGTCGGAAATAAACATAAATTTTACTAACTTAAAACACTGCTGTAAGTTAAATCTTTCACAGACAGAAAGTAAATATTCAGCACTTCATTCACACACATAGAACTCAGAAATTTCAACCAAATGGCCCTGGAAAAACCCACTAGGGGAAAACTAGTCAGAGAGAGAGTATTTTTATTTTTCAGGAGAAGTTTATCATTTACAGCAATACACAGAAAATATCAAACCAACTTATCTCAACCCGAAAGATAAATTTTTGTCTCGATTTACGCTCTGAGCAGCAAAAATCAAACAGTAATTTTTTCCTGTTTTGCCTCGATTTCCGTGCCATTGTACGAACTGTACGGGCGAACTATACATACCTCAAAATCCGTGCCCAAAAAAAATCTCGAAAATCATGCCCAAAAATCTGCCTCGAAAATCGTGCTTGCTACCCCGAAAACCGTACCGTACAGACTATATGGACCAGCAATAAATGCTGATGTCTTCTCCTTGATTTCTGTGCCCTCTTTGTTGCTGTCATTTCCCTCGATTTGCGTGCTACAAATTTTTTCCTCTTGCTCAGGAAAAATGGAAACTTTCTCTCTTCTCCCTCTCAGCTCTCTCTTCTCACTTCAATCTGCAAAAGTGAGGCAAAATGCCTTTTCCATGCCTTTTTGAAAAAACCTTAGGGTGAATCTAATCTAACGGTGGAGATTAGATTAGATCAAGGGCTGAAATTAAATGCTCATATTTTATTTCTAAAATATTAATTTCACTCACCCACTTAAATTTATCAAAAAGTGACTTTAATGCTCTAAAGTCAAATTAAATGCTTTTACTTAAGTCATTTAATGCAAGGGTCACTTTATGCCCCCTCTCTAAGTGACTACGGCAAAATTCACTAGGGGAACACTTCCCTAGGTAAAAAACTAACATGACCAAGGCTACAAGAAACTTGTACAAACCACATGGTTCAACAAATCGACCAAGTGACAATTCAAGGCATGTAGACCATGCTTGAAGACTCTTGCATGGAAATTTTCCTTATCAGTTGCTTTGTTAGTATTCATCACCCAAGCTATCTCTCGAATATCTCAGTAAGAGAATAGGTAACAAGAGGGGAGAGGAGGAGGTAACTTGGATTAGGAGTTGCCCCAAGACATCATAGAGGGTGGTGGTATGGGAGAACACGGATTTTGGATCAAGATCGGGAGAGAGATGGGAGTGGTGAGGGAAAATGATGTGCCATAAGATTTTGGGGGAGTGGACGAGGGAAGAACTGCAAGATGAAGAGTCAGTTCTTGTGGCAAAGGATATGGCAATAGGGAGCCTTAAGATCAAGGTAGGAGGGGTGATCATGAGTGAAGGTGTGTCGAAGCTAATTGTGGACAATTTTGCAGTCCTTGTCGTAGCACTGATTCATTGGGCGAGATCCAGATTTAGGGGAAGGGGAGGTGGACCAGGTGGAGTGGAGAAAGGTTCTATAACCGCAGCTCCCCAAATGGTGGATGAAAGATAGGTGTATTTAGCAAAAGCAAAGTCAAGGGATGAGAAACGAGACTCAAATGGGAGCATCTAGCAGAGTTGGGAAGTGAAGGTACTGGGGCCCCTCTCGTTGAAGAGGATAATGGTCTGAGGTGGGCATGACAAGGGGTGGGGGCAGTCATGAGTGGAGGAGGTTTGGGGGTTGTCAACATGAAGGGAGAAAAAGAGAAGAGCATGGTCAGCCATGGAGATGGGGGTTACTAAGAAATGACAAATGAAGGATTGTACGTCCTAACTGGAGAGGACATAATCCACCACACTCACACCTCCACATACTCACCTCTAGATTTTTCATTGACTGGATAGAATTATACAGCTAGATATGAAAAGCATAAAGTTTGCTACAATAATAGAGAATGAGCCAAGTATCATCCCATCGACCCCTTTATAATCTTCAGGCGAGGTATAAATAATCTAAGGGATTACCAAGTGTTGCAATTCCCATATGTTCATATTCCCTAAATTACAGTTTACAAAAATTTGGGAAAAGGAAGAGACATAGAGGTAGACTATTTGTTGTTATAGTTGGTTCTCCATATGCAAGCTAATAAGTTACCCATCTGCAACAATGCACCTGCGTTGTTTTGTTATGTGTATCTGCAACGAAAGTGTGCACCTGAAGGTTGTGCAACAATGTTAGTGTGGCCAAACTTGCTGACTGTGTGACCAGGTCACGGCACCAAAGCTATAAGACTGAGAATATTACCATATCGACAACAAAATGCCAATCTGCCACTCTGAAACACGCCAAAGTTATCCCCTACAATGTGCATCCCACACTGATGATTTTGCCCTACTCTGCACCTCTGACTCAACAACAAAATATGTGCTCCCTTACTTACACAAATTCTCAGGTGAACTTTTCATTAGCATGCCTCCTTCAGTCTTGGACTTAGTCGCATACTTGACATTGTCGATTGGATTACCTGTAATTAGTTTTGCATCTTTTAACATTCCTACTTAAGATAGCTTGATTGTGTTGTGTTGGTAGTTAGTATTCATGCTTAGAGCTTTCAAACCTTACAAATATTGATTGAAAAGAGAGCAGATCTGTTGACGATTTCTATTTCATGGTATTGGAATAGCATAAAGAAGGACAAATACAAAATTAATGATGGAAAATCAACTTTCTTTTTCACATGATAATATAATTTTCCAAGCATTGGTGATGTCTGGGTACAAGGAAAAACAAAATTGTTTAGGGCATCAATATACTGAAGTAAATTGCTCACTTCCAGACTTTGGAGAACGATTAGAAGTAGCCTGAGGATGACCATCCAAGTTCATATTCTGAAGTAATTTAGTGAAACTGCTAGCTGATTCAGAGAAGCTAAATGTCTCCTGATCATCGATCAGCTTTCTGAAGGAATTATAGTCCATCCCACCTAACAAAACAACAAACAATGTGAAAATGACGAAAATGCAACCGGGAGAGAAAGGTAAGCCCTCCGAATCCCGCCGAGTTGCCGCACTCTGAACATACAACACAAGCCCTGGGCTTCAATTGGGTATTACACCACAATTTGGTAAGCCTTCACTATCCCACTATCCCATTGGTTTGATTACATTTTAATAGATCCAAACACACTACCAAACAAAGTTATATGAATGTATTCAGTACCTGTTGCTGGCGGGAAGCAGCCGTTTTTGAAGTAGGTAATNCATTGGTTTGATTACATTTTAATAGATCCAAACACACTACCAAACAAAGTTATATGAATGTATTCAGTACCTGTTGCTGGCGGGAAGCAGCCGTTTTTGAAGTAGGGAATAAGCAGAGAAAAATCTCAATCCCTCAGGCTTCTCCGTCGCTGTGAATTTCTCCGCTGTCTGTGAAGTGAAAATATCACAAAGGACTCACCCCAATCGTCGACCATACCACTAGCTCGGTCATGATGACCCTTTCCCAATCTTGACAGCTCACTTAACTATTGCAAGATTTTCACATAAAGATAGTTTTAGGTGACTTTAATCTCTACCTTAATCACTGAAATACATCCCCATTTTTCCTTGCTCGTTCGTTCATGGCGCATTTTGCGAGTTTGTTCTATTGTGCGATTGCAGTTGGCTGGATTTCGATCTTAAATTCTTCGCTGGATTGAAACCACTTATTGCATGGCTTAGGACGGAATCAAAACTCTTTTCGGCGGAAGACAATTTTAGTTCACTTCTTGTTTACAACTTTCTATGAACAGATGGATCGTCATTTGTTTACAAAAATTTCTATGATCAGTTGGATCGTCATTACCGACGAGGGTATTTTGATGAATAATTTACATCATTACTTATTAAAGTGGATTGTGTTGAATATAGTTTTCAATTTGATTGAGTTTGAACTTGTTATTAAAATTAGGGATACCACTGTACTTTACTAAAGGATTTATTTTGTATTTCCAGATTTATTTTCATTCATGCTGTAGAGGAAGGCTGCATCTTCTGATTAATATTATATATATATAATTATTATTATTATTATTTTGGGGTAGGGTATAAATTCTTTAAGATTGTGAATAATTTACTCTGTTGTTTCTTATTAAACTAGATTGTGTTAAATATATGGTGTAATTTGATTAAATTTGAATATGTTAAAATTGTTAAGATATTTAGACACTTAAGAGTTAGTTAAAATCAATTTGGTTTAATATATCTTTAAGTTAAGTGTGTTTATTTAGTATGCATTTGTATTTATGTAATTTGACAATCATGATATGTTCTAGACATAGATTGATCGAACGGTTTATCTTCAACTCAAGAGCTATTGATATGTGACTTAGCATCCAATTGGTCTATGATCTCTATTTAAAGAGCATAGAGGTTCATTTGCTTGATGATAAATTGTGAGAAACTTATATGTAAATAGCTTTTCCTTTTGCATTAATATATTGCCTCAAGTAACTATTTGGTTGGGGTCATGGACCGTTCCCCTCTCTAAGGGGTTTAATCACATAAAACATCGATGCATTGATATGTGATATGTTAGTGTGAGTGGTTGCTTGAGGTGTTCGACTTATGTAGAAATACAATGTTTTAGTGAAACAAAAATTAGGGGCACAAGTATACTTTACCAAAGTTTTTTGATATTTTTGTCGTTTTCATACTAAATAAACCACATGGACTGTGTTTTGAGAATAAAAATGATTGGTAAGTGCAAGATAAATGTTAGTGTTAACAAATGATATGTAATGTATGAGGTTAGTAAAGCATTAGATGGTCGAAATACACTATTTTGAGAGTCTGGGAGGAAGTTACTAGCCATAAAGAGGAAAAGGCACTTGCCAACATATAAAAAGACAATATGACATGTAATCATCATTTCTTTCACAAGTTCGTCATGCCCATGCTTATGCTTTAATCAAGTATATTATATAAAAGGTTCATGGCTCAATTATGGGAAGGCCATGGAAAATTTCATCAATATCTCAATGCATCATCAATACATGTTTGATATCGATGGTATAATATCACCCAAGTGAAGGGAATAGAACTGAAGAAATAAAGGCCCAACGTTGGAAAGGTCTCAGACATGGAAGGGAGTTGAATGTTTTTCAAAATGAGCTCTCAAATATAAGCTCCAATAATAATGGAAAGGAAGCACAATGTCAATGCTCTTCCACTAAATCAAGAACAATAACACCATTTAGTACAAATGTTCATACTATGTTAATGTGTCAAAGTTGAACGTAACAGAAACTATGTGGTAAAAAATTCAATTATCAAAATCCATGCTAGGTGTGAGGTCAACTACCAATGATTAACATGGACACCAATGCACCATTGTAATCCTTCACGGTGCTAGTAAATGAGTTGAAGTCAAACACTGAAAGGAACCATTTGGTCAAGATTAAGTGATGATAATCCACTACAAATCCAAGGAAATATTCTAATGAGGATAGTGGACATTAAAGTTTAGACCAAACCCCAAAGCAATTGTGCCATGGTTGACAGGGGATGGTTTGTTAGAAAAAGTACAATGATGAGTCCCTTCAACCAACATGATACAATAGAAGATACCAATGAATGATTAAGACAAAGCCTTACTCAAGATATTGGCTAAACATAGGAGGGTGATGCAAGACCTCCTTTGATATGGAGCATCAACAAACACTAACTATGGCACCAACCATATTAAATGAAACCATGGGAGGTTGATGTTGTCCAAGACATTTCACCCTTATAACCTAGGGTCTGGGGTTACCAACTTACTATAAGACTTACAGACAATCAGCTTTTATAGAAACTGGAATGAGAATAGGAAGATATCTTGGCTTACCCAGTTTATGACGGTTGATCCAAGGTTGGTCTTCTCTCACTCCAATCCTCTCCAAAGCTTCTAGGGATGCTTCTCTTCACCTACAAAGAGCCAATTCTTCAAGCAATATCTCATACATATATAAATCAGAGGTTAAATGAAAATCATATTAATAACATAATTGAACATATTCATTAAACCAATATAAATGAGATAAGCACAACACAAGATTGGAAGAAGAATTATCTTTATTAACAAACGATGAATAGGTAAGAATACAACCCAGCTTCTGACACAAGGACTCCTCTGCAACCAAAGACTCTGAGTCTTGCTGCTCCAAGACTCTGAAGGTATACCACCAGCATAAATTTGCTCTCCAAAAATTCATTGATTAGCCCCATCCCAAGGCCTCTATTTGTACTTTAGGAAATAGAGAGGTTTCGAAGGTTAAGATGGTTGAGACAGTTGGGATAGTTATGGATTAGGGCCCAACTAATCTCTTCTAATCATGATTTATATTTTTTAAGGTCGAATTAAGGTATACGCGAGTATTAATATAGGCAAGATGCATATGATACGCGAGTTGCTCAAAGGGAACTCACATATGCAAGGTATACGCGAGTAGCAATGCACATACTCGCGTATGACACGCGAGTTGCAATGCACATAGTCGTGTATGCAACCCAAAACTCAGAATAAAAATATATAAGGCTAGTTTGAGGATAATGCATCAAAGGTTGAGCACATCTATAGTGTTTTGTCCACTTCAACCCTAATTTTCCTTTTGTGTACCGACATGATGAATGTCAGCACTCAGACGGAGAAGTGCCATTTTGGCTGATAACAGATGCCCCCTAATGTGTGAGGTCAGAGGGAAGCGATGGCCAAAATACATTACAATCTTAGTCTTGGAGAACTCAAAAGTCCAAGGAAGCAGAGGAAGTACCTGAAACAAATATATATAAATGTCATCTACAAAATCATATCTGAGGATGCTATGTTCAATATACTGGAACACTAGCTCCTTTACAATATTTGATTACATCATATGATACGGGTACAAGACCACGTATATTACAAAGGTGGATCAAAGCCACAATATACAATGATGAGTCTTCAAAATCTGGAAGCTATGTAGGTGAACATAACAAAAATCTTGTGCAACTTAGGTTATAGATGGAAACCTAAGGTCTTCATCAAAATCCAAAGGAACCAGTACAATCCAGGCCATGTGAATAGATGTGTTGAAGTCGAACATGGAAAGGATTCAATAGATTGTCAATCAATAGGTGAAAACTAACAACTAAAGCAAAGGAGTTCACCAATGATGATAGTGAATCCTAAGGTACCTTCGTCAAAAATCTAGGTCTTCGTCTTTAGGAAGTGTTGATGAGAAACCATGCTATGATAAGGAAGGCAATAAATCCTCCAACGGATCACAAGAGTGACTAGGAACTCGATAAGGGAAGGTAGACACAAGTAATATTCAGATAGGATAATGATGGAATCAAGATAATAATCAGATGCAGGGATAAATCCTTGAATAGCAAGCATGACACAGAGGTGACCCAAGGCAGCTTTTAACTTTGTAGATAGGACAACTAGACTTATCTGTCATGTAGGAGACATGATCAAATTCCCCATGTATAAAGGACAAGTGGAGGAGTAAGAAAACTCGAAGTGATAGCTGAAATTGAAAGTGTACACTGAGACAGGAGTATGGAAAAGTTCAGAGAGTGCTATGTTCAAGGAGGACATGCTTCCACCATCTGTAACCCAACAAAGAAAACTTCTTCCTTATCTTTCTTGTTAAATTTTAACAAGCCCAGGAAAGTCAACTTAGGTCTCTCTTCATTTTTGACAAGCTTGAATAGGGGAGAGAATAATTCTTGATAATGTCACTGATTCGTGGATTTTACAAGCCCGAACTAGTACATGCTCATTGGTGTTTTCATGTTTAGAGAGTTTGAAAACTCCGAAGAAGACTCAAGGGGGTTCCTTTTTCGTCCAATTTAGTCTCCTGAGATCGGAAAAGTATAAAACATACCAAAGAAGAACTCTCTTAACTTCCGAAGAAGAAAAGGCACACCTTTTTTGTACTTAGTTAGGGAGGTCTGAAAAAGGTTAAATTACCACCTACCCAACGCTCCTTCAAGAGCAACTTATAGCTTGAGTTTTACAAGTGTGAAGGAAAGCAAGATCACTTGGAAAGATCCATTTGGTTACGAGGAATGGGGCTTACAACAGTAAACTCGATGCTTTGTTCTTAGTGTTTAACGAGCATGACAAAGACATAAAGTACACTCAAAATATTTTTCATGTTTAGGTCTAGAGCACGAAAAAGAGAAAACTAAGCTCATACCGAGCACTCCTTTTCCGTAAGTTTAGTTCCTTGGGTCCGGAAAAGTGACAAATCTATGCATGAGAATACTCTTCTCAATCCCGTAGAAAAGAGAGCGATCATTTCTCATGTTATTCCACATGGTCCGAGAAAGTGATAACCTACCACCAATGTGGATGCCCATTCACATATTCTTAACGAGCTTGAATGGACAAGTTTACTCAAAATTCAAGTCTATTTTGAGGAGTTAGACCTGGGCTTAAAGAAACTCCATAAGGCCAGGGAGCCTTATAAAGGGGATAGCTTATAAAAAGAGACCAAAATGAGGCTCAATTTGGTGAAGAAAAATTTCTCCCCACCTACTTAGTCTAGGTTGACGGGGAGAGAAAGATGGTAGAGGTATTGCAGGACTGAGGGTGGGAACTCTCTCAAAGAAAAAGGCCACCAATATACTAGAATAGCCAAAGTTCTTCTGTCGGCCTCTCTTGCAGTTAGAGAGTTGCTTCTTCATTATCGGGATTACTCCCGAGCACCAGTCAAATACAGCTCCCTATAGGCACTCCACAACAATTCTCATCTGGTTTTGAGTTGCAAAATGGAGTGATGACGATCCTACAACCCTCACTATTGTGCTTACCAACACCTGTAATAGCAAGCTACGAATATGTACAATAGGGATGCAAGAATTCACCAGTTCCGTTGTACAGGACATTTCACCCTTGTAACCTAGGGTCTCACACAAAAGAACCCCAAGATTTAACATGGAAACCCAAACTAGGAGAAAACCACAAAAGCACTCTTTTATTCATAAGAGTCGCACCTCGAGCGCTTCTTGTATGTGCACTCAACTTATAGACATCTTCTCAATCATTATTTACATCAAATCTATGCACATAGCATGCATAACAAGCCATACATTGTGACTCAACTCAGACTTTGGCCTCAAAATAGTATTACACCAACTTTCTCATTCCTCTCCATATCTCTATCATCCCAACCCATTACATATTTATAGGCTCTAATGGCCCAATTTACATCCCTCTCCCACTACTCGACTCATTACATAAGTGGACCAGAATCCTAACTAACTAACCAACCTTTCGGTTGGACTTCTTCAATATAGGTACTCTTCCTTGATCTTTGCCTCAATTGTCGAAGTTGACTGTCTTTTTTACCATTTTGTCGCAACCTTCGACCAAAGTTTACAAAATAGGTACCCAAATTCCCAAAACAAACTCGGGGCCAACAGGCCCCCAAAACTCACGTGTGTCTTGTCTCGAGCCACTTAATATTGAAAAAGATGATGTGTTTAGCTTTGAACGAAAGTCTTGGGAAACTTTCTTTACTTCCTCGACACGTAGCTGGACTACCTCCCTCAACTTGGACATCTCTTCAACAACTTCAACATAAATATGTGTTAAAGTTCTCACTTGTTTAGATGTTGCTGCCTACTTCACTTCAACTTGTATTGGACCAATATCTGCAACAACTCGTTCTGCATCTGCTTGTAACTCCTCCACCATGTTCGTCCACTTGTGTTGCTATGTCCTGATCTTGCTTACTTGCTTCTATAATGACTTCAACACAACATCCTTGCTTATACGCTTGACTGGTGGGAGATTCTTTAACAACCCCCTTGATTTCTCCATACTTTGCTTTGTTGCACTCAATTTACCTATGATTTCATGTAGCTCTGCATCATCGACTAAAGCTCCCAATGCCTGCGAAATATCCTCATATACTTTAGCGCAAGACACCTCATCTTCCTTAAACTTGGACATCCCCCTGCACTTGTGTATGTCGTTGCTCCATGACATCAGAGGGTGTACTTGAAACTAACTTTTCTTCTAGCTCCACAATTTTATGTCGGAGATCAGTAATGACTTCCCCTAACTTGGTGACTTTAGCTTCCGCAATAATCTATGGATCAGTACTAACTTTCGGTACATCACTACAAGCGACATTTATGGCATGTTCAAGTCGCTACCTATCATGTCGTAATTGTTCCTTTTGCTTAGCAACAACAACTGATTCCTTCTCGAGGTTTGTCACCTTAGTATTTGACTGTTTCAATTAAACCATGTGCTCTATAGTATTGATCTCTTATGTCTCTTGATTTAAAACATTGTGCACAATGAACGATGGTAGAGCAGACATATCAAGGCCAACATAAGTCGTACCTTGCACTGCACTGTTCATCTTAGACGTTCTGGATTCCAATGCCTTTAGAATAATCTACACCTTACGGGCCTTCTTCATTGTTGGCAACTCACTTAGTCATTCTTCAAATGAGTCAACTTCTGATGATGTCAATTCTAGTTTGCTCACCGCAACTCGAACCTATTTTACTGCCTTGCAAAGTATTTGGAGGAGGTCGGTGAGTTCCTTGAAGAACTCATTGTTCCTCTAATTAAATTTCTGTTGATTTTGCTTGACGACTTCATACATCCTATCAGCTAGGAGATTATAATCATCATCCGTCAATCTAGTAGGGACGGTCTCCTTAACAACTTTATGCTTCTTATGGGATTTCTTTTGCTTCTCCACAACCTTCCTTTTTTCTCATATCTCTATATTCGTCGGGGTAGTGCTAGATTCCTGATCACTACCACGGTGTTAACTATGGGGGTTATCTTCCTCTTGTTTCCCAACAGGTTGGGTCCCCGATCTGCCTTCTTTTCTTGGATCCACCTCAGCAGAAAACCAATCATTTGCTACTAGCTCTTTCCACTCTTCAGGCCATTCACTTATAATGTTGTCAATTTCTTCCTCAGTTAGCCAAAATTTCGTCACCAACCATTGGTTTTGGGGGTCCCATTGTAGTTGAAGATTAATATAATGAGGCCCCACATGAAATCAAATTATATTACGATATCATTGCACCGTCACAGCTTCCAACCTTGGTATATTCAGAATTTGATATCTAATTGCCTTAGCTTGCAAAAAGAACTCGACATTATTGTCGATCTGTCACCGCTTCATATTTGTGAACCACGGGTTCTGATATCTAGCCCATCCACAAGGGATATTAACTTCCATCCCTTGATAATATGGTGGTTCTACCCATGTAACAAAATATATCAACAACAATAACCATGAGTAGGTAAAGGGGGTACCTTTATCTTGTGCATTGAGAGTGTCCGCTAACAACTCATTCAAAAAAAATGTGGCCCAATTCAACTAGACCCCTGCAACACATTGCTCTGCTACAACAACTACTCCTACAGTGCATTGGTTCGGTCACATTTTCCTTAATAACTTCATTGAGAATACCTTCACCACAAACCAAACAACCTTATCATTGATAGAGGCTATGTCAAATCCCCTCTTATCTCTCACCAAGCCATAATTTTCCTTCATTCTTGCAACTAAGTTATTGTCTTAATCCTTCCCAGCAAAGAAAGGGGTTGGGTCGCAATAAGATCTGCATTAACTGGGACCTTTGCATCTAGCCACAAATACCCACCATGGAAACATACTAACAATTGCTTTACACATGTATTGAATTCCACGGTTCTCGAAATGGGGCATATGCAACAATGACAAGATATCAGACCTTTGCAGCCCACAAGCCCACTCCATAGAGACTAACTCAATTGTCCCACCTTCACCAACTTGCACACTCTCCATGTATTGGTCTTCTTTAAATTCCTTAAGCTTTTGAAGGTCATGGTCGACAAATGATAACTTATTCAAATTCAACAAGGTCTTCCTGGTTACTCAGACACCCTGAGGGACAACAGGCTCAACCAAAGTATACTTAGGATTTTTATTGATAGTGACATGCAACACATCATCTTTTTGAGTTGGTATATAGTCAGGTAACATCGTAGTAGAGGTATACCCAAACACCTCAGTATCATGGGTTCCTTTCGTTCGACTCTTGGCTTGACCCCCTATTCTCTTCTTCTTTGGTGGGTTTACAGGCAAGGCAATCGACGCAATCTCGGGTTGCTCTACCATGATAGGTATGCCAACTAGAGTGTCCACAACAGATCTGGGGGTAGTGCTAGAGACATTAATTTCCATAACCTCACTTAAAATAATTGCAACACTTCCGCTTTGACAACTTCTATATCTCAAGATTACTCGAGACATTTTGCACAATGAACACAATGACTTCTGATAGCGGCCAACCTCCTCGTTTTAAAATTCATGAGTGAATGTGGCAATTTGTCTGATCACGTAGGCAGTTAATTAACTAGATCTTGGTAATTATTTTCAAGGATGGTGACCAATCCATTCACGCACGCAAACCTTTTCTATATAATCATGAAAAGTTTCTTCGAATTCCACCACTACTTTCGCCATAAAAGTAGGCATTAAAGTGCATTATTTGTAGACTTGACAGATTATCATTTTTCATATTGGACTGAGATGAACAAAATCCAACACCATGAACTTCGACATAGAATACTTCGACACAAAATACTTTTTTTTGGAAACCATTTCTTTCTCTTTACAACCCCAGTCAAGAGAACTGTGACTATCCCTATAGGCTTTTAGCCGACTCCCATTTACTAAGCTATCAACAGGTTCTATGTTTATCTTCTGTAACTGAACTGCACCTCCTTCAGTAATAAAAATTAATGACATAAGGACCCATCCAATGAGTTAAGAGATTACCAAGGTGTTTTAAAATCTGTGTGTCATACAAGAGGACTAAATCCCCTCGCATGAAATGCATTTTCTTGATATCTTGATCATGCCAGGAATTTTGTCGATGTTTTTATACTTATTGGTGAAATATTGCCAGAAAATGGTCTTCTTCGAGCTATAAAAGCTATGACAATCTCTCTTTGACTGCACCAGTATCAGACATACCAGTGAAATCAATTATCCTCAGGCAAAGTACAATATAGTCCATTGGCATGACAACCTCTTGTCCATAAACCAATTTAAAAGGTGTGTGCCCTACCAATTTTTTTTCATGTAGTACGATAGTCCCATAGTATTGTTGGAATCTTCATATACCAATCATCTTGGTTTATATTATATACTTTAGTTAGGGCGCTCTCCAAGATCTTATTAAAAGTTTCGAAACTCCATTTGCTTGAGGATGATAAGGTGTTGTCTTTCTACATTGAATTTGAAACTCCTCCGTAGGTTCCGTAATTGTCTTATTAACAAATGTGTACCTTGATCACTTATTCAAAGTTTTGGACATCTAAATCTAGTAACAACATTGTCAAACAATAACCTTGCCGCAGTTGTAGCAGAGTAGTCTTTGACAAGGGCAGCCTCGACCCACCGTGCTAAATAATTCATCATTGTAATGATATATCATGTCTTGTCCATTTCCCATGTGGGTTGATAGGTCCCACAAAATATACATCCCATTTATCGACTGCTTGTAAAGTGATCTATGGCATCAACTACATCTCATCATGTCGATATGGTTTCCCCATTCTTTGACATATGTCGTAGTTCTTATAATATTTAGCTAAGTCTACATGCATCATCGACCACCATAGGCTAGTTCATAAAATATTTGGGGCCGTTTCTTTTCCACTAGAATGACCACTTGCCACACCGTCATGAGATTCGTCTAGAATAAAGGGTCGTTCATGTTCTAGAACACAACATCGAAGTATTTCATCAAGACCCATTCTATATAATTCCGTAGCTATTAAATGGAAATTTGCATCTTTGACAACCAATTGTTTCTTTTGTGCCTTGTTATATCCCATTGGTGACATTTCTGTAGACATTAATTGGATGATGTCTTCATAATATTTGTTTGTAATCTTGACAATAAATAGGTGTGCATCATGCAAATTGCCATCCAAACTACTAGGTTCTTCCCTGTTTTCAATCCTTAACAAATGATCAGGTCCAACACAAAGTCGAACTCCAAGAAGAGAAGAAGCCCTTGACAAATATCCCCCACCCAACACTGGCTTATTAACAAGGTATCAAAGCACAGAATGGCCAGTAAACATCTTAAAGTGACCTCCTAACAAGTAATGGTGAAACTTCTGCAATGCATAGACTATGGTGAGTCCCTTCCTTTCAGTGGTAGTATAATTTTTATTCATCGTCGACAACTTTAAACTAACAAAAGGAATGGGGTGATCAATGGACCCCTCACCAGGTTGTGCAAGTACGACTCCCAACATGACAGATGACGTGTCGACATGAACATGAAACTCTTTCTTCCAATCTGGAAAAACCAATATGGGAGCATAAACCATATTCTCCTTTAACATGTCGAGACTCTTCATACATTCTTCATTCGGTTGGAACTTTACATCCTTTTTAGTAGCTTCTCCATTGCAGCAATAATTTCGGCATAACCCCGTATGAATTTACGATAATACCTGTTATGCACCATTGTAGTTCGTAACTATTTAACTGAACTAGGTGGGGGTAAGTCGATAATCATTGCAATCTTGGTAGGATCCATAAGTATTCCTTCCTTGCATACAACATGGCCCAACAAAATGGCAAAGGGTGCACAAAATATGCATTTCTTTAAATTTAAATAAATATGATATTGTCGATAACTTTCTAGCATGAGACAGAGCCTATCAATACGATCTCTAATAAGCCCATAAACTGTCTAGTCATCAAAATAGACTTCCAAGAATTTATGTGTGAACTCTTTAAACACAACAATAATAATTTTTGAGAATATAGCAGGTGCATTCTTAAGTCCAAATGGCATTATCTTGTACAGAAAACATCCCCATTATTTTGCAAATGTAGTCTTTTGTCAATCTTCTTTTTCTATCCGGATTTGATAATATCCAGAAAGCTCATCAGCAAAAGAATACACTTCCTAACTACCAACGCTCTCCAACACTTCATTTGTAGAAGGGGTAGGGAATGGGTCAAGCAGACAAGCATCATTCAATTTTCTAAGGTCGATACAAATACGTACTTCACCCATCTTCTTATCTTGTAAAACCATATGACTAATCCATGTAGACTATTCGACAAGTTCAATAATTCTGGAATCCAATATTCTATTGATCTCTGCTTTAACCTTCTCTTTATACCACAGATTTAACATATATGCTCGATGTTTGATTGGTTTAGCATCAGGCTTCAAAGGAATCTTCATATCTCCTAGGTCACCCATAATTCCTCTCATTTCAGAAAACTTCATCGAGAACAATTCTTGGAACTCATGTAGCAGGTCGATAATCTTCTTGACAATCTCATCATCCTAGTAGTCACCAATATTAACATTTTTTGGGTTTTCAGGTGAACCAATGTTCACCTTCTTGATTTTCAGTGGCTTCATAACTTATCTGAGGATATACCCAGTCCCTATAGTGCTCTGTCTCCTTTTTATTTTGGGATCTGAATATCGTGAGGATCATCATCTTTAGGTTCTTGAGGTGTGCCTGAAATATTGCAGCAGTTCATCATATTTTGTACAGTTGCAATCCATTGCTGCAAACTCAACACAGTTACTAATATTTCCTAAAAAATATTGGCCTTGGTTACTTGTAGTGCTACATCAATGGATGGACTTTCGTTGGTGTAGCAAAAAGTTTTCTTGAAACTATTGGCAAGATTATCTTAGTCTACAGTGTCGTGTCACAGCTCTAGTGATGTGTACCAATTCCTTGGAATAATATCTAACATATGAATGAACATATGCACCCATTTTGTTATCGATCTCATCATCCATGTCAAGGTATAGGCGTTGATATGATCGATAAGGCCTGTTAGTCCATTCTACGTTTCTCTAACATAAGGAATTTCTTCATCGAATCGAATTTCAAGCAAGCTTCTGCACTGTGACCACACTGTAATATGTTGTTTGTGAACATCCCACCACCTCTCTAGAGTAGATTTTAGGGTAGTGTCCAAAGACAATAACTGTTGTTATTCTGGTATCTTGCTTTCAAATTCACATAAAAACATGTCTAGGTTAGGTATTCCTCATAAGTAGGCAAGTCACATACCTCTATATTGATCCAACGTAATTACTTTGTATACTTGGCACATTTCCTCATTGACACTTCGTGTAATATGTTATACCAATTTTCCAATGCCTCTCTTGAATATGACGAGCAAGAACTGACATGTTTCCATCCCAACATACCATCCGCAGTAGGATTGATATAATCTTCCATCTTAGATGAAATATTATATATGTTGTCTGATTTTGTTGTATCATACTCACCTTTTACTGGCTCAACATATATATGGCCTTCTAATGGATCTATTGGAGCGACCACTCTCATTTATGGGTCTTCAAATGACAAGCTACGCTTTCCTAAATTGATAATGGTCTAGTTCTATATTGCCCAATCAATATCCAACAGAGCATGGTACAAATTAATATCATCAACTATTTCAATTACCTCAAAATATGAGTAAGTTCAAAGCTCTTCTATGTCGACAAGAACTCTTGACAATAGACCTAGTGGCAAGACCTTCAATTGATTTTCTAGTCGCAACTAGACTGGAGACCATATTAATTTAGGTTGTCCCATACTTTCCCACATTTGTTTAGTAAGAATGTACACATTGGTACCAAGAGCCAGCCTGATCAAATCCATATCATAATCACCAATATGAGCATTCATACGCAACTCACACCTAGTCTTTCGTCTTCTATTAACATGATTGACATATTTCTCTTGTACTTGATCATTTGATTCTTCTATTAGTGTAGATAGTTCTGTTATTGTGTGTTCATCCCTTAATAATGCCAAACAACTTCTCATGAAATATTTATGAGAACTTACTGGTTTTGTTGACTTCGGTGCAACATTCTAGTTGAAGCATGGTGGCATATCATAGATAGATCCCTCATCAAATACTGGTACATAACGTGATGTTGATGCTCCATATCGCCTGTCCAAAAATTTCTAATGGGATTCAAAGAAAACTTGATTTTATTTTTGTACATCAAAAGATCCCTTCCGTTGGACAGCTGGTCAGATTCTTTAATTTGGAAGGTAACCATATCCATCCTCTCTTATCGTGACGCCTCCTCTAATTACAACAAAAATAGTCAATGTCTTTCCTCTAGGTTCAACTGTAATATTTTGGACGTTCTAATTAGTATTCTGCGATTTATTCTAATTCACATTAGCTTTGGCTTCCCACTTAGCAATAAGTTGCGTACTGTCTTCGATAATATGATCTAGTGCTTTGCAATATGAACACGTCAAAGTAGGAATTGTAAAATCTTTGGCATAGTGTCCTTGTTGACCACAATTATAACATATAAGTTATCCTCTTCCGTGACCAAATCCACCTCCTCTTTCCACGACCTCTAAATGCGGCATCACCCCTCGGCTAACTGTATTGTACATTGTCTCTTTTGACTTGCATTTGTTCATCATTCTTCATCAACTATGTATCAACTGTCTTTTCTTTAAGCAATTGATATGCCATACAATATTTTTAATCGTGTCCCATAGATCAACAAAACTTGCAATAAAGACTAGTAGGTGTACTTACTATTTTCAGCATATATAAACATTCTTCATACCGATGTCCTCTGGTTTGACAAATTTTGCACCATGGAATTCCTTGGGTATTCAACGGATTCAGAGCACCAAAAGCAAGGTAATCAATCAAAGTTGGACATGAATCTTTATGGCGACCTTATGACTTACAACGCGTACACCATACATCTTTTCGAACTTTGGGCCTAGTGTAGTTCTTGTTGATTTTCTTAATTTGCTTAGATGATATCTTAAAACAATTAGTCACTAGTAGATCATTGAAAGAACAACAAGCACATAAACACAAGAACATAAAGATTTTCCTCGGGGAAACCACAAGGGAGAAAACCCCGCAAAACTTCCTCAACATAGAACTCAACCAGAGCAGTGTAAAACCCCGACAACGACTTCTCTCTTCTTTCTGACACACTAATCTTTCTCTCTCTTGCAAACCAACTTGAGTGAGTGAGTACAAATGAATGGGAACGCCTCCTTATTTATATTCTTCAGCTGACTTCACCTCTAACCTAACAGGGCCAACTTATCTAACGGACTAGGCCCACT
Source organism: Pseudotsuga menziesii (assembly GCA_001517045.1). NCBI lineage: Eukaryota > Viridiplantae > Streptophyta > Pinopsida > Pinales > Pinaceae > Pseudotsuga > Pseudotsuga menziesii. Next base: position 237,412 of record LPNX010916254.1, on the reverse strand, counting down.
TGTCCAACTGTACACCACAAATAACATTTATTATATTGACACTTGGGTACTATTGATTCGACTTACATGCGTAGGTTTACATTGATTCTTTCAATGACACTAACAAGATCAAACTAATGTCCCGAAGGAGGAATACAATCAATACATCTGGAATATCTTCCAAAGTTACAATACTTCAACACTCCCTCCACTCCCTCTTAACTAGGAAGGTATTCAACCACAACAACAACTGCCACTACAATTGTACAACTGACTGGTGAGTCTCTATATGTCATAGGAATTTTTGGAACATCATCTTTTATCTTCATCATCGATCTCAGCTGGATCATATTCTATAATCTTCATCTTTCGTACGTACTCGGGCATCTTCTATCATCTTCTTAATTATCTTCTATAGCATCAATATGTGAATACCAAATCATCTTCTATGTCTTCTTCTTTACGCATCAGTATGTGAATACTGAATCATCTTTTGGGTCTTCTTCTTAAAGCATCAATATGTGAATACTGAGACATCATATGTAACTTCATTATCTGCAACATCTGTACATGGATACTAAGAACATCAACAACAATTTCATTAGCATGTTAGTGCTAAACTCAAACAACATCTAATTCTATATCATCATCTGCATTACCAGCATAGAGTTGATGGAACATCGATACCATCATCAGTATAGGAATACTGAAGCAACATTCATCATCAATCATCAGTGTAACACCACTGGTACTAACTCAATCAATCATCAATACTAAAGCAAACAAACATCACAACAATACTGAAACAAAACATCTCAGCAATCATTGCAACAATCATCTCAACAAACATCTCAACAATCATCAGTATAACAATACTGCAACAATCGTCTCAACAAACATCTCAACAATCATCAGTATAACAATACTGCAACAATCATCTCAACAAACATCTCAGCAATCATCAATATAACAATACTGCAGCAATCGTCTCAACAATCATCAAAACATCTCAGCAACCATCATCAACAATCATCAACAATCAATAGTATAACAATACCGAGTATACATCTTTCCCTTCAACGTCTCAGAGCAGCATCACAGTGAGTTCTCTGGTAGATCCATCCGAGTATTTTGTGTAACTTACTAACTCTTTCGAGCCAAACAAACCTAATTGGACAGATGGATCTCCCTGGGGAGCAAACAAGCCTTGTCTGGCTTACTAACCCGTTTGGGCCAAACAAGCCTAACCAGACATACTAATCCCCCTAGGATCAACATGCCTCATTTGACTTACTAACCCTTTTTGGCCAAACAAGCCTAGCTAGACTTACCCTCCTCTACACTGAGCTACTCACCATTGCATTCATCATCCATCTACTGTCACTCCCTCTTTCGAGATAGGTCCTTTCAGACTACACCAAGCTTGTCTCGAAAGTATTCAAACTTTACACAAGCCAGAGGAGCAGTCAATACATCTGCTACTTGTTCCTCTATGGGAACATGCTTGAGCTTCACAACTCCCTTCTGAACCATATCCTAGATGAAATGATATCTGATTTCAATGTGCTTTATCTTATCATGAAACACAGTATTTTCCATCATCTTAATACAACTCTGATTATCACAAAGGATCTCAGTAGCATCTATCTCTGCATCGAATAGTCTTGCTAACATCTTTCAAAGCCACACTGCTTCACTACATGATGAACATGATGCAATGTATTTAGCCTATGTCGTACTAAGTGCAATATTGGTATGCTTTCTACTGAACCAAGAGATCATGCCTGATCCCAGACTAAAACAACATCCTAATGTGCTTTTTCTATCTTTGGCACTTTCTCCCCAATCTGAATTTGCATATCCATGTAATTTGATCTCACCACTAGATGCATAACTGAGCCCATAATATAAAGTTCCATTTAGATACCTCAACACATGTTTTTCCCAAATAAGGTGAATGTGTTTAGGATTCACCAATACTGACTTTAGGTGTTTACTGCAAAACATGTATATGGTCTTATATTGGTTAAGTACATCATAGAACCAATAATATGTCTATATAAGGTGGCATCAATTGCTTCTGAAGTATTGTCATTCAATAGCTTCAAACTTATTGTCATCGGAGTAGTCATAGCTTTACAATCTAACATTCCAAATCTTTTTAAGATTTTTACAGTATATTTTCCTTGGTTTAGGAAAATCTCATCTAGATATTGCCATACTTCAAGACCTAGAAAGTAATGCATCATTCCAAGGTCTCTCATTTCGAACTATGCAACAAGCTTCTTCTTACATTCTATAATAGGCTTATCTTCCCCTGTCAAGAAAAAATCATATACATATAGTAATAAAATCATAATCACATCATCCTCAATCTTATAGTAGAGGTTAGAGTTTGCTTTACATTTAGTAAAGACTAAGCTCATAAGAAATCCATCAATCCTACCATTCCATGTTCTGGGTGCTTCCTTTAGCCCATACAACACCTTCTTTAGTCCACATACATGAGTTTTCTGATCATTAGTCTCGAACCCTTATGGTTGTTCGATATATACCTCTTCTTCAATCAAGCCATTTAAAAATGTTGTCTTCACGTCCATTTTATGTAGCTTCCACTTCATGTTGGACGGCAAGGCAAGGATAGTTTTGATTGAGGTGTATCTAGCTATTGGTGGAAAGGTCTCCTCATAATCGATTCCCTCTTTTTCATAGAATCCTCGGGCTACAAATCTTGCCTTGTACTTTTCTATACTTCCATCTGCTGAGTGTTTAGTTTTAAATATCCACTTCGAGGATACCACTGACTTGTCTTTCAGTCTTGGAACTACTTCCCACACATCATTCTTTATAATGGATTGGTATTCCTCGACCATGGCATCAACCCACCCCTTCTGTTTTATTGATTCTTCAAAACATGTTGTTTCTTTATTAACTAGATCACACATCAAAGCCATATAACTAGGGTATGACTTTGGATTCTTTCTTTCTCGGATGGTTCCTTTTGGAACACCATGTCTTTTTGCTTCTTCAATTACTTCATAAGCCCAGGCATGTTTTCTCTTTCGAGAAATCAATTCATCAGGTAAATATTTAGGTGACTGAGGTTCTGTCATATCATGCTCTTTAGGTATTTGAACTTCTTCTTCGTTTCTGACTGATTTAGGACTTTCAACAGCTTTGGGAGTTTTATGCTCCTCTTCATCTTCCCTATCTTTCTTTGACTTCCTGAAGGTTGTATCTTCATCAAATGTGACATCTCCCTAAGTTAAATTTGACGGTATCCTGGGATATATATTCGATAAGCTTTTGATTTTTCACTATACCCTACAAACAATCCCTTATTTCCTAAAGGATCTAACTTTTTCCTTTTCTCCTTGGGAATGTGAATGTAAACATGACAACCAAATATCTTTAGGTGACTTACCTCTAGCTTTTCTCCGAAAAAACATTTCTTCTGGAGTTTTATTCCCAAGGGCGTTGTGGGAAATTCTATTCTGTACATATACTGTTGTTCTTGTTTCTTTTGCCCATAGGTACATTATAAGATCTTGATAATGTATCATAGCTTTCACAAATTCCATGATAGATCTATTATTTCTTTCCACCACACCATTTTGTTGTAGAGTATAGGGAATGGTGAGCTCCCTCTTAATCCCAACTTCCTTGCAAAAATCATTGAATTCATTTGAAGTGAAATCTCCTCCATTATCTGACCTCAGGATCTTTATTTTCTTCTCAGATATTTTTTCCTTGAATCTATCAAACACTTCATCCTTCTTTTTCAAGAAGTATATCCAAGTCTTGCGGGAATAGTCATCAATAAAAGACGCATAGTAGGCATACCCACTTAATGAAGTAGTTTGCATTGGCCCACATAAATTTGAGTGAATAATATCTAACATCCCTTTTGCTTTACTATTACTTTTTGGAAAAGGATTCTTAGTATTCTTCCCTTGTGCACATCCTTTGGACACTCCTTCATGTTCTATCTAAATTTCTGGTAAACCAGTCACAATCTTGCTTACAACCGGAAGGGCTTTGTAGTGAACATGAACAATCCTTCTGTGTCATAGCTCACATGGGTTAATAGTACTGGTTGCTAATGTTGAATATGTATGTCTCTTCAATTTGTAGAGTCCTCCTTCGTCAAGTTGAATCTCTACTATATCATCTATGGTTTTAGCTTTTGTCCACATGAGAACTTTTCCATCCACAAGAGTAACTCTGAATCCTTTTTTGTCTAAGGTTGAAATGGAAAGAAGATTCTTCTTTGGTCCTGGGACATATAGGACAACTTTCATTTTCATAGGCTTTCCAGAATCCAATTTATAGGATGCTTCTCATATTCTTTTAATGGGATATTGGGAATCATCTCCAAGCATTACTTTGTGTGGGGATTCCTTTTGTTCAAGGCATGAGAGTGATTCATTGTAACCAGTCATGTGCTTGGAGGCACCACTATCAACTAACTAGGTATCATTTCCTGGTGGGACTGATCTTGTTAGAGCAGATATTAGAACATATTCTTCATTGGAGTCTTCATCCTTCTTTGCTTCTTCTTCAACTTCTTATTCAGTATCTTCAGCAGCATGGGATTGAAACCTTCTCATGTTTTTTATCCTTTATTCTTTCATGGGACAAATGATGGTAATGTGTCCCAACTTGTGACAAGTGAAGCACTCAAAACTTGAGAAGTTTCTATTGGGTCTTTTAAACCCTTGAGTCTTAGGAGGATGGTCATGACTCTTCCTTTTTCCTTTGGTGTGGGTTGTCAAGGCTTGATCCTCATTGTCGTTTAGCTTTTCTTCTCTAGCTATTATCCTTTCTTCTTCTTGAACACATTTTTCCCATAACTTTCAGAATTCGGTTAGTTTCCTTCTTGAACAAATTCCTCGGATAAAGGCTTCCCAATCTCTTGGAAGACCATTTAAGGTTGTCATTACAATCTCTGCTTCTTTAACCATATCATCAATGGATTCTAACTGATCCTTGATTTGAGCTACTCTTGTAAAGTAAGACTACATGGTCTCTGACTTTTGAGTTCTTACACTTTTGAGTTGATTCCTCATGGTCATTTTCCTATTAATGTTTCTTCCTTCAAATAGACCCGATAGAGCACCAGACATTTCTTTTGGATTCTCCCTTGAGGATATTTTAGGAATCAAGTTATCTTTGATGGAGTCAGGTATTATCTTTTTAGATATGATCATACCCTTCTTATGCTTGGAATTAGATTCAACTGCTTCTGGTTCTTTCACTTCCTCTTTCACAAACTTATCTAGATCATTCTCTTGAAGGATGAGCATGATCCTATACTTCCATGCTCTGAAGTTTTTAGCACCTTCAAGATTTTCAACTAGCTTGCTATTCTTTGTCATCTTTAGAATACTGATAATTTCAAATGGAATAAGGAGGAAATGTACTTACTTGAAGAAAATAACTCATGACTGACCTCCTTCTGGATTACCTAGGGTTTGTTGTAGAAACCCTATTTTTTTAGTTGGGATCACAGGTGGATTTGAATGGTGGAGAGGATGTGCCTCCCTAGGGTGAGGTAGACTGTATCTTCCCTTTTCTGAGATTGACGTTGAAACATCAGGAAAATTGAAGCCCTAGTTTGTCCTGGTATCGGTAACTGGTCCAAAAATGAAAATTCTTGGAATTCAGTTTTGTCTTCAGAGAAAGATGTGCTCTTCAGGGGAGAGTTGGAAGAGCCCTCTTTTCTGGTTGATCCGTCGATGGATTTGTTCCAAATAACAAAACCCTAACTATTCATTACTTCCTTTCTGGGTGGCTCTGATACCATGTTGATTTTTCTTAATTTGCTTAGATGATATCTTAAAACAAATAGTCACTAGTAGATCACTGAAAGAACAACAAGCACATAAACACAAGAACACAAGAAAACAAAGTTTTTCCTGGAGGAAACCACAAGGGAGAATACCCTGCAAAACTTCCTTAGTATAGAACTCAACTAGAGCAATGTAAAACCTTGACAACTGCTTCTCTCTTCTCTTTGGCGCACTAATCTTTCTCTCTCTTGCAAAACAACTTGAGTGAGTAAGTACAAATGAAGGGGAGTGCCTCCCTATTTATATTCTTTAGTTGACTTGACCTCTAACCTAACATAGTCGACTTCTCTAACAGACTGGCCCACTTGTCCAATTGGACACCACAAATAACATCTATTATACTAACACTTGGGTACTATTGACCTGACTTACATCTGAAGATTTACATTGATTATTTCATTGACACTAACAAGACCAAACTCATCTCCCGAAGGAGGAATACGATCAAGACATCTAGAATATCTTCTGAAGTTACAGTACTTTAACAGTTTTGGATCTTCTTCCTCTTCTGAAAGAAGCCAATATTATTCTTCCTCAAGTAGTGGCACTAATTCATAGCCTCTACGCCCAGTCACACTGCAACCCTCTCTCCTTGTCGCAGACCTCCTCCTCTTATTCGACTGAAAATTCTTCCCTTTCCTTATGTGGCCACTCTCTTTGTCTGTCTCGCTTACTTCTCCTTAGGACATTACAAATTATTCCATACATTCTTCCCCATACCTTGCTTTGGTCGATACCCATTCTTCCACACACAATCTCTCTACTCATCGAAGTCCATACTTAGAATCCCCTTTTCACACACCAGCATATTAATCCACAATTTTAAAGACTCCAGGTACCTACATCTTAGTCCTCAGAAGAACTCCCTTTCCGCTTTGCTATATGATTTGATAGTATCCATAGTGATCTCAATAATGTATCCCTCAAAGATACTATCAAACCAAAAATTGACATCCTTTGATATTGTATTGTAAACACCATTTAGTCATTGGATTAGATGTGGTGTCCAGCTTTTAGGTTCACCTCCTTGGAAATTCTTCTTTTTCACCGCTAATCTTTCCAACCATTCATACTACAATAGGAAATTCACTGAAAAATATCCCATGATCATCATAGTAAACATACCTTCCTAGCCATTCTTCTGTAGTCAATCATAGATCTCTGTTTTCTTCCTCAACAAATTCTCTTTCCTTCTAATCTATATAATCCTGAATATCAAGCTTCATCGGGTGCCAAAACATGTCCCCTTCACAATAATCCCAATGCCAACAACAAAAACATTTGTTGGCTCAAGCTCACACCAACCCAGGTTCATATCGTCCAATGCTAACAAACCGAAGATACTGACCCGAAAGGAGTTGAAGCCTTCCGGCAACATTTGTAGACAAATGAAGTCTCACCCAAAGTACCTATGGGAGCTGCAAGAACTAGGTTTCTACAACTGTGAGGGGATTTTACACTAACACATACCTCGTTAGAAAATGCATCGATAGACCATACATCGACAAATCATAGTGTAACACACAAAATATATGATAATATAAATAAATAAACATAAATAATAATATCGATAAATAATTATTAAATACTATGGGACACATTCATTCATGAATGGTCACCCTTGAAGTGCCTTTAGGTTTCTGTATGTATGACACTATCTTCAATTTGTAATCATGTTATATCATATCTTATCAAAATATACATTTTATTATTCATTAATGGATTATTTATATTACTTAGAGTGGGTATTCCTGTAAGAAACGACTTATACCATTTCACATAGGTTGTAACAAAAATAGACATTCATGTTCACGACATATCCCACATTCATTATCATGTGTTCGACCAGACATGCATCTTATCATCATTTTACTTCACATTAATTATCCATTCACATTAATCATCTACATGTATAGCAAGAAAGAACAAAACACATCACACAAAATAACATCAAGATTTAATGTGGAAACCCAAATTGGGAGAAAACCACAAAAGCGCTCGTTTATTCATAAGAGTTGAAGCTCGAACACTTCTTGTTTGTGCACTCAATTTGTAGACATCTCTCAATTATTCTTTATGTTAGATCTACGCAAAACCTGTAGATCAATCCATACATTGCAACTCAACCCAGACTTCGGCCTCTAAACAATTTTACATCGACTTGCTCATTCCTCGCTCTATCTCTATATCTCTATCATCCCGACCCATTACACATTTATATACTCTAATGGACCGATTTACATCCCTCTCCCACTACTCGACTCATTATGTAAGTGGACCAAATTCCTAACTAACTAACAAACCTTTCGGTTGGACTCCTTTAACACGGGTAGTCTTCTTTGATCTTTGCCTCAATTATTGGAGTTGATTGTATTTTTTACCATTTCGTTGTAGCCTTTAACCAAAGTTTTCAAAATAGGTAGCCAAATGCCCAAAACAACCCCAGACTAACACATTGGACTGTATGATTATAGTCGTTGAGGTTTATATCTTCTTTACAATTGTTAACAGCAACATGTTCAACTAGGGTTAGTGCACCTATATCTTTGTTTTCGTTATTGTCATCCACAACAACCTCTTTTGCAAATTCATTTTGGTCTTTCACATCCTGATCTTCATGCATGTCCTTTTTATCTTTCCTTTTTTCGTCATTGATATCCTCTTCTTTATTATGTCCTTGGTTTTGGTTTGGATCCTTGAAATGTTTTCCCATTTGTTCTTGTTTTGGAATTTCACTAGCCATTTTTAACGATTTTGTAGTTGTATAAACTAGAATAGACTAAACCATTGATGTGGTTATTTTTTGTTCCTTGAATGAAACTCCAAATTTTTTATGGCATATGTGTATGTTTATGGCTAGGCATTGCTTTTTGCATCTCCTATTTCGAATGGTGGTTCATTTCTGGCATATGTGTATGTTTATTTCTAGACATTGCTAGTTGCATATTCTATTTCGAATGAAGGTTGTTGTCCTTTCTTGCATCTGATGCCCCGAACGTTCTGTGAAGGGGAATGCAAGGTGTCAATATATGTGATTTTCTTAGTTCTTCTGTCATGGGAATATAAATAGTTTCCAGTTCTTCCTTACTTGAAAACTTAGGGGTCGTAACCACTTCTGTTGTCGTAAGTGTCATAATAGTTTTCTGCTTTCCCTTGAAAATTTAGATGGCGTAACTGCTTCTTTTTCTTTCAACCGATCAATATCATTTGATGTTTCTTCCTGGTCTTTCTTGCTTGAGAGTTCGTATGGCGTAACTGTTTCCTCTCTTTTCGACACACTTGAGGAGTAGGACTCATGTGCCTCTAGATTTTCTTTATTCAAAATCTATCTAGATTCTTCTTTTATTTGTAATCGTAGTGTTTTTAGTTCTACATATAGTTCCTTTTTCTTTATGTTGGATTCTCTTTATGTCTTCAAGCACATTGCTTTTTATTTCTTAGCTCTAGCTTCTTTTTATGTCTTTGAATTCAATTTTTCCATCTATTTTAGGGTTTTGGAACAAGTTAATAATGTTCTTATTAAAAGAGAGAAACACGATGATCCCAAATGGAATTTTTGTATAGCCTAAAAAATTATCTGTAGAAATTTAACTATTAAAGTATTATTAATAATAATAATTTATTATTATTTTTTTGACAGGGGCGGATATAATTTAGATTAAGGGCCGACACATGAGCTGTCGGGTTCTTTAACACATAGGAACTTCATCTCACCTATAATACTGTTAAAACTGAAAAATATCATCGGATGGCTTTTCAAAATTTTGGTATGGAGTACCTCTGGATAGAAACAATTCTTCGTAGAAGAAAAATGTAGGAAATAACATAATGAAAGAAATCAAAATGGCGAGGAGAGACGGGAAATTCTGCTTAATCATCTTCTTCATCTTCATATTTAGACAGGACTTGGGCATGGGCCATGTTCTTGACTTTGATTTCAAGAGTACAGATTTTGTTCCTAAAGTCCCCATTTGTGTTGCTTGATCTTTGAACTTTGTTTCAGTGTCTTCTGTGAAGTCATCCTCGGCTTCTTTCGCTTCTGTGAACTCCAGATGCAGATCAGCGAGCTCTTTGTACAGAGTGGCCCATTTTGAGTCTTGCTCTCTCACTATCTTCTTCATCTTGATCAAAGATGCCTATAGCTCTGACAACCTCTCCTCCAGGGTAAGATCCGGGCTTGAGCAACCTACCATTGCAAAGTACTTTAGCCCAAGAGATAAATTCCTAAAGAAGAAGAGTTTTTTCGATGCCTTTTGCTGCATGGAGATGGCCTTTTAACGAAGGAGAAGTCACGGGGATATTGCTGGATCAGGGTTATTGGGATGATTCTCAAGACGTCCTTAGTATTTCCTTTCACATCGGCCTGACCGAGGGTCTGCTTCAGAATATTGCATTCATTCTTACGGGAATTAGGACTGGATTTCTTTGTTAGTAAGAGGATCTAAGGGTCACGAGGAGCACCTTGGACCAACCGGTCAATGCTTCTCCTCCAATTATGGGATATTGCAGTGAGACATAGTCCCATCGATTGATAGGAGACTCCTGTCCAGGAGGGTACCATTATTTGCTTCTAGATCTGCCAGGGCATTTAAACCTCTTAGCACATGATAGAGCCAAATATTTTGGAATTTCAAAATCTATAACTGGATTTTCTTGAGCAGCGAGACTAGGCATACATTGATCGGATTCCTTTTAGAAATGAAAACTTGGATTATTATCCTTGAATCCCCAAATACTACCAGAGTATTGATGTTATTCTTTAACACTTACTGTAGACCTTGCCACAAAGCCAGTGCCTCTGCCATGTTGTTAGAGTTCTGGCCAAGGTCCCAGGAAAAACTCAGACGGATTCTTCCTAATGGACTCAAAATCACCCCTCCACACCCGACAGCTACCGGATTCCCTTTGGAAGCTCCGTCGAAAAATAGGATATGCTCCTCCAGGCTCGACCCCCACTTGATGAATTCCTGATCTTCCAGCCTGATTTCCCACTTGGCACACTGCTTGGCAGCTTGAGGATTTTTGAGGTGATGGTTTGGAAATAGGGCTTTCAATCATAAGTCTTCTTCAACATCAAGAGCCCTATCATTTTTGAGATTTACTTTGGATTCGAGGGCTTCTCCCAACATAGCTCTGGCTTTTAGTGCTACCCTGGTTGGGCTACAGATTTCTTCTCTGAAAATTTGATTGTTTCTTTTGAGCCATAGATTCCAGAGGGTGAATTTTTGGATCCAAAGCCAGCAAGTTTTCAAAAGATCCTTTTTGGCTAGATGAAAAGGAGAACTTGCTACCCAATTCTTTAGAAGGTCCTGTATGTTCTCTAGCAACACAATCCTGCCCAGGCTTATCCTAAGGACTTCCTTCCATATTTCTTTTGCAAAGGGACATCGCAAGAGCAGATGATCAGACTCTCCCTCTTCCATCATGCAAAGTGGGCACCTAGAGGGCCCTTCCAATCCTATCCTTTTTAAGTTGTCACAGGCTAAAACGATTCTATGCACTAACGTCTAAATAAAGAAGTCAATTTTTGAGATGGAGCTGGTGGACCACATGGATTTCCAAAGGGCCGGATTGGGAGCTGCATAAGGAATAGCTTGGAGGGCCTGAAACCCTTCTGTTGCCGTAGAATTCCCCGAGGCGGAGCCCCAACCTCTTCTATCCTTAGCCCCAGCCTTTAAAGGGGTCTTCCCTTGAAGCATCTCAATGAGTAAACTGGCTTCTTCCTCCAGGTTTGCAGGGTAATCTCCAATATTCCAAGCTTCCCAGCAATGGTCTTCATCAGGTCCCCACTTGGAGATGTCCCACAGAGTGAGGACGTTTTTGTTGTGCATCTAGATTTTTATGTTTACCAGCTGCACATTTTGGCATAAAGGCGATTCTCAAAGGATCTGATCATCCCAAAGATTTATAGACTTTCCATTACATGGAATCTAGTACAGGTTAACTTTGAAGCTTTCCAAAGCTCTTAAGCAAAGAGAAAAAATTGGGTATCCTTTTTAAACTCTCGGTGGGAAGTCTAAGCATCGAAGCCATTTCCCTTGGAAGTGTTTCTTCCACAATACTCTTTTGCTCCAGGAGGACTACTAGAAACAATATTCCACAAAATTTTTGCTTGCCTGTGTCCCAGATTTGAAGCCCTCCTCCCCAGATTGGTTTTTTAATTTTCCCCCAGCTTACTAGATGCAGCCTATGTTCATTGTTTTTCCAACCTTCCCAGAGGAATTTCCTTAAGAGTCCATCCATCTTAGAGATGAAGGATTTAGGGGCCAACAGGATGGAATTTTGGTAGATAGGTAAATTGAGAAGCACCGATTTTAGCAGAACCAATTTGCCAGCGTTGTTAAGCCAGTTTGCCCCCCAAGCCAGTATTATCTTCTTCATTTTTTCAATTAATGGCATCCAGTGGGCAGTGTCTGGGCTCTTTTTGAATATACGTATTCCTAGATATTTGAAGGATTCCCAAGCCACAGAACCTTCCATATCTAGAATTCTGGAGATCCCAGCCATCTCCCTAGGGGAGTAGTTCCACCCGAAAATCATGTTTTTTTGGAAGTTTATCTTACTACCAGAGACTTCTTTGTAGCTGTCTAGCTCAAGTTTGAAGCTTCTTGCTGTGTTCATGCCTGCTCCTCCCATCAACAAGGTGTCATCAGTGAACTGAGCATGATTAATATATTCCACATTTGAACCATTCTAAGACTTGAGAGAGATTGAAGTTGCTGGCATTGGCTTTAGCTAGAAGCTTAGAACCAAGGCTTGAAATGCATACAGGAGCGGCGATAAGGGGCAGCCTTGTCTTAGCCCTCTCGTGGCTTGGAAGAATTGGTAGGTCTATCGTTCATGAGCGGAGCGATCCAAGGGGCGCCAATGCATGCTTTCACCCAGCTTATGAAATTGGGGGAGAAGCCAATTTTTTGCATGACAATAAAGAGGAAGTCGTGTCTAACCTAATCAAAGGCATTAGGCGGATCTAATTTAATGACCATTCCCTTTCCTTTCCTTTGGCAGCTCGAATGGATTGCTTCCTGAACCAAAACAATATTGTCTAAAATTTGACGCCCTTTTATGAAGCCTCCTTGGTTCATAGGGATGATGGAGGGCAGAATCTTATTGAGCCTCAATGCTATAACTTTGGTGATTATTTTGTAACCAGTGTTACACAAGGATATGGGATAGAATCTACTAAACTTGAGGGCTACTTTCTCTTTTGGGATTAGGGTTAGAAAGGTTGAATTGGTGCCACCCCCAATTTTCAGACAGTTTTGCGACTTCCTTACCATTTTTAGGAGGTCATCTTTTATGATTGGCCAACAGGTGCTAAAGAATCTTGCTGTGAACCTGTCTAGCCCCGGAGCTTTATCAGGATTCATTTTGAAAAGGGCTCTTTTAACCTCTTTCAAGGTGGTCGAGGAGGTCATCAATAGATTATCCCCTTCCTTAACAAGCTTGGGAATAATGTCGAGAGGGTGGGCATTAGGATGCAGAGGCAGATCATCTGGGGCAGAGAAGAGAACTTTGAAAAAAGAATGAGCAACTTTATTTATCCCTTCAAAGTCCTTAATAACCTGATCTTGATCGTGAATTTCATTAACAACTTTGAAGTTCTTCCTTGCTGCAGCTTGTTTATGAAAGTAGCTCGTATTTTTGTCGCTTGCTAGCAGCTAGAGACTTTTGGACTTTTGCCTCCAGTATTCCTCCTCCATCCTGTAGGCTATATGGAGATCTTTTTGAAGCTGCTCTTCTTTTGAAAGCATGGATTGAGTGACGACTGCACCTTCCATTTCAAGCTGGTGCACCTCAAGAGCTTCTTGCGCATCTAATATTCTGGAGATAGGGGATTTAATGGACTTGGCTCAACTTTTCAGATCTTTTTTTAGGCATCTTAATTTTTCTTCCCAAACGAAGAAAGGGGAGCCCTGGATCTGTCTCTTCCAGGCTGCATTAACTATGTCGAGGAATCCATCCTGATGAATCCAGAGAGGGCTAAATCTAAAAGGAATAGGGCCAAGGTTTTTTTTCCACAGAGAGGTCCACAAGAATGGGTTTATGGTCAGAAACATAGTTAGGAACAATATTTGAGGAGGTTGATAGCCCAAAGGTGAGGAAAGAGGATTGAATGAGGAACATGTCTAGCCTTTCCGCAATATGGCCAGGGCCCAATTACTTATTTTTCCAAGTAAATTTCCCTTTGGATGGCTTTATATCTTCGAGATCCCAGTCTAAGATGAGATCCTCCACCCATTCTCTTGCTGGATCTCTGACAAGGGAGCCACCTTTCTTTTCGTCAGCAACAAGAGTTAGGTTGAGGTCTCCTACAATTATTAGATTCTCTGGTCTATGCATGCTAATAAAGGATTGAAGCGAGTCCCAACAATCTTTTTTTTTTGAAAATAGGACAGGAACGTACAAATTGAAAAGACTTACTTGATGGCCTGATTCTTTGTGAAGGAGCTTGGTGAAGACCCAGTGCAAAGTGTGTTCTTCAGCCGTTAGCTCATACCTAGAGGAATCCTAGAAAGTGGCTAGACCTCCTGATGCTCCTCTAGAACTTGCTGTTATAAGTTGGCCTTTTTTTCAAAAAACGTTTGCTTACTTGAAGAAGGATCGAGTCCTCCAATTTGGTCTCCTGGATGAGAAGCACTTCAGGCGAGTACATTCTAACAATATCTTTTATGGCTTCTTCTTTCAAGCTGCTATCGAGACCTCTGCAATTCCAAGAGATGTACTTCATTATTTACTTTGAGTGGGGGTGTCTCACTTTGGAGCTGATCCTTGCTTTTTGGTAGATCTGGTGTTGGTAGTTTCTTTTAATGTTTTTTGAGAGTCGTTGAGCACATCCCTGTAGGTTATCTCCTCTCTCTCTTTTTTCTTTGATTTTCGACCTCTTGTGGTCTTTATCGGCGTGGCATGGGAGCTGCTTGGTTCGGTTCCTTCATCTTATGACCCACCTAAATCAGAGTCCAGGCTTATGTGATCTTCTTCCCCTTCTTTTTCCTTATCAGCCTCCTCAGTGGAATGTGGGTTCGCAACAAATTTAGGATCTTTCTCAACCTCCTCATCAGCTTTGGCGATCCCAGAGGTAGACCCTTCTTTTGCTGCCTCCTTAGGGTTTGCGTTTGATCTTGGAGCTTCCGAAAGTTCTTGGGGTTTTATTTTCTAAGGGCTTCTGACGTTGTCCTGCATTTTTCTTTTCTGAGGGCTTTGCGGTCCTTTTCCCTTCTTGACCTTCCGCCAGCCACTCCCTTGTTCTTCTGGTTGGGATTTGGGGCAGTTTTTTGGAAATGGCCATGTTCGTGATAGTTCCTGCATTTGAACGGTAGCTGCTCGTAATCGAGATTCTGAAAGTGATGCCAAGACCCTACTTTTAGCTTTACAGCTTCCGACAACCCATCTTGTTGTGCGCTTACCCAATAGCCTTAAAACAAATTTCATCAAGCAAAATAAAATTTTGCTTGATGAAATATTTGAATTTTTTTCATTTCAGTTTACAGAAGTGGGAGCTACTGAAACAATGAAATTCCGTTAGCTACTGAAATGGTCAAATTCTATTTGTCTTGATAACCTTGTGGACTATTGTTAGGTGACAAAATTATTATATTAAAGCATTATTTTGAATGAATTTGTATGCTTTTCACCATAAGCCTTACTTGAATGTTCAGCAATTGGTATGTTTTATTTGTATTTCAATTGCAAATTTGACAAGGTCATGGAAAATGAAAGGCTAAATTTTTCATGCAGAGGTGTCTTATACAAAGTTTGTCCTCTAATCTTCGAATTATGCTTGATCCTACCATAAGTATTTAGTTTTGATCTTAGCAACGTTCTCCACGCGTAACTTATATTTTGCACTTAATGATTGGGGTGGGTATAATGGGTTATGTCATATGCTTCACGTAACATGTTCGCCATTTCCGAAGGTTGAAATTATCATATGGTAGGGTTCATGTTTCAGCGCCTAAGGTTCATTCCTTTTGGTTGTGTCGATCCGTGCCGCCATATCCAAATACGATCCACTTAATTGTAGGCTGATATGCCATCATTCCACACACACGAAACTCTGTAATGACATTTAAATGCTGTACGAGCATAACGTCGTGTCCTCGTATCCATTGAGCACCTGTGCTCTATGCATTGTGTGGTTTTATTACGATCGAGCCGAATAAATCATGGCAAGGTGAGGTTGTTTTGGAGTCTTCACCGCCTCTCTCCATTTTTGTGATGACCTCTCTGTGCAATCATTCCTATTCGCTCATGTCGAGTTTACAGGGTTCTTGTCTGAGTTTTCTCATGTCGCATTTCGTTTATGAAAGAGTCGGGTTTCATGGTTGGTGGTTTATGCTTGGTTTGCATCCCAAATGCTCGCTCTCCAGCATTCAGTCTTGTTGCGATCCATTGTATTTCCTCTGTGTGCAACTGTGTGCATTCACACTCACAGCAATGGCCCCGGTTGTTAGGGTCGAACCTAATGACACGAAAATTCTCGACGGGAACCCAGAGTTATTAGCCAAGGTAGAAGCAGTCGGGTGGCTTCCATTTCTTCGTAAGTTCGCAGAGTCGAACCCTGAAGTCACTAGGTTATTTTCCCTCTCACTGGTTGATGCTAGAGTTCAGGTGGCTGACCTTCAGTTCAGAGTTGATGAGCGCTCGGTCTCCTTGGCCACGGGCCTACCGTTAACAGGTGAACGTTGGTTCAAATCCAAGCAGATGAAAGCTACTGAATGGAGGCAGATGTTAAAGAACCCTTGCCAGGATGTGTCCTTTAGGGCCGGTGTGTCGCGCAAATATTTCAAAAAAGAATGGCGACTGGTTTTGGATATCATTCACAGGTATGTGACTTGTGAGGGCCGTCTTTCCTCTGCATACATTTATCACCTTAGATTGATGACTATTTTTCTCAGTCTGCCTATCAATTTACCCTATTATTTAGTTCAAAGCATGACCAAGATGTCTTTGGCCATCAAAAAGGGTCCTAAGAATATCGGCCGGAGTCTCTTTCACCATGGTCTTGTCAGGATGTTGGTGGAGAGGGAGCTGTCTAAACGAAATCAGTCATGGGAAGATTTTCTTGAGCATAATGGTTTTACGGCGTTTTGCCATTGTCAATTCGATTGTGCAGAAGAGTGTGTAAGGCATCAGCAGCCTTGTGAAATCCTGAATTCACCTGTACATGAGCCTATGCCAAACCCTAATGATTGTGCAAACCCTAGCATCCACGAATATTCCGCTCCCACTCCTGCGCAAAGTCCTGGTTCTCCCATGCATTTTAAGCGTAGGAGAAAATCTTTAAATCTTCCCTCGGTAATGCCGAATCGTAAGGACAAACCCTATAAACAGATGAGCAAGAAGCTGAATGTTAAGGTTACAGGCAGATTTACTAGAAGCATGGCGTCCAAAGTCAATGTTGTTAAGTCCCCTGTAAAGAATAACAAAGACATTGAAACGGTCGTATTAGATGATGAAGAGAATAGATCTGTCTCACATGATGGCCCTGATTTGGATCACGAGCCTATCATTCACCATGCAGAGAACAATCCTCATATCTTTGA
Source organism: Pseudotsuga menziesii (assembly GCA_001517045.1). NCBI lineage: Eukaryota > Viridiplantae > Streptophyta > Pinopsida > Pinales > Pinaceae > Pseudotsuga > Pseudotsuga menziesii. Next base: position 220,035 of record LPNX010916254.1, on the reverse strand, counting down.
TAAGAACCCTCAAATTGACTCTGTGCTAGATCCTCAAATAGAGGGAAAACCTGTGGAAGGAAATCTACTTGGTTTATCTCGAATTGGTGAAGCAATTCATCCATTATTCATAACTTGTTTGCTGGATAAGATACGTCGAATGGAGGGAGAAATAATGGACATGGTAGCACATAGTGATTCTATGAAAGCTGAGAATATAAGTTTGAAGGAGAAATCCGATTCGGCAGGTAAATGTATCTTGCATCTGAAGAGACACAAGAACAAGTTGATTCGGAGAGTTATGAAACTGCAACATCAGAATTGTAAAAATGAGGAAAGTGTTCGTGAGCTGAACGCTCAGGTCACTTTGATGCAGCTTAAAGGTCAATCACATGCTCTGTTTTCACAAAATCCGGTGACTGGTGTGAATATACAGGTTTTCAATACTCCTGTTAAAACATAGCATTCTGGGGATACTCACTTTTGTACATATGTTTAGAAAGTATTTCAGGTTTGAAGTTTGTAAGTTAAAGCAGCAAATGATAATGAAGTTATTTTTGCTTTCCAGCTATTGTTTTGAATTGATTGATGGATTATGTAATTTTGTTTATTTATTTGTGCGTTTGTGCTAATTCTTACTGTGTGTTGTTGCAGATGCGTTTTTCCTGGATTTTGGTGATCGCTCGGTTTCAGGATGATCTCCGGAGAATTATGAACGAATCAGTTGAAATCATTTTCAATTATGGATATGCCGTTGCCCTGGTGTCACTCAGTTACTAGTGTCTTTATCATTTATGATCTAGCACTATAGGATGAATCTTTTCAGTTTCTAGATAATCATAACGTTTATAAAAATGACAATTTCATTTGTCATTTTTCTGTTTTGGATAAAATCGGTTATGATTACGATGATGTAGATTCCTGTTTTCTAGAACACTCTCTATATGAGATTGAACATATTTAAGGAGACAAAGTTTACTGTAATGGGGGTCGATGGTCGAGGAAAGAGACTAAGCAGGATCACTTTATCTTTTCCTGTAGCTAAAGACAATTTCTTGTTAGCAGTTGCAACATCTTTATACTGGAGATACTTATAAATATATTAACAGTATTTTTACTTTGCAGATGTATTTATGGTATCATATGATCTTGTTATTTCTTTTCACTGTCTTTATGTTTTGTTGCTTTTCTTTAAAGAAATGTGCAAATGCATCATGTTTAACTGTCGATTTATGCTAGTTTAATTTGCAAATTTATGTCATATAGTAAAACTGATGTTATCATTATAATGTATGTGATATACTTGTTCTATGTGTTGTCTTGTTTAAATCTCAGAATTTCTTCTGAAGTTTTCAGGATTCTTAGCACACTATCATTATTTGCAAGTTGATTCCAGGGTTAAATAATTTCATGCTCATGATCAGGATAGGATACATAGGATATATAAGTGGTAGTTTTTATTTAATTTATAGAGATTATATTCAATCAGATTTTTACACTTACACTCTGCCAAGTTACCTTTCAGTCTTGTTATGAATGTACATGTGTCTATAGTGTAATTTATGTAATTGGCTTGAATTTGTTAATATTTGCTTAACTATTGATTCTTGTACTCATAGGTTAATTGGTTTAATTAGATTAATTTTGAGTTATCAATTGTGTAAAATATCAACTTACTTAGTAATTATCTTCAATAGTTTTATTTGTATATTCGTAGGTGTAGTATAGATCTAGTTAACAAACATTAATTTCATTTTTCCTTTGAGTCTTCCTCCTGTAGCTGGGAGTAATTTAGGGAAGGAAACGGGGCCTTAATCCTGTCAGAGACAGCTACCTAACAACTAAGAGGAGCTTTGAAAGCTTTTGGATCAGGTTGTCTCTTAGTTGACTACTGTGCCAATTCGGCCTGTCAACAATGGCGCTAGAAGGAGGGCCAGCTTAAGCAAATGGCTGATGAAAACAATCCCGTTCACAAAATTGATCAATCCTCTACTCCTCAATTTACACCACTTTCTAGATCAGGTCAATTGCAGTCATCATCTCAACCACAAACATTCCAGTCATCGCAATTAGGTGAGACGTCGTTGAACGATACTGTTCGAAATCTCATTCATCAGTTTAACTCTAGCGATGCCCCTCCACCTGAAGAACTTGACCAGTTCGAATAGGCCATCAATGAATCCCATATGATTTTAACCAGAGCTTATTCAAATCTCACTGGGATCCAACCCATTGAGTTTCCTCTTCCACAGATCAGGCATCCACGCAATCACCATATTGAGTCTACTTCTGAAGAACAGAATCAACCTTTAGGTGCCTTCCTTGACCAGCAATTGCAACAGTTTCGAACAGGCACCAACCAACCTTCATCTTCTTCTGGACCACCTGCTTCAGGGGGGTCTGGTCAACCCCCATCACTGCCACATTCACCTCCACACATTTTTCAAACACCACCTTCACCACCTCCGTCACGAAGAAACATGGCGAATTTAAACCCGAACCCTAATGCCAATATGCCATGGTTAGCTCAGGATGCGGTCGCTGTTCTAGGTAATCAACATCCTTTACCAAAACATCCCGAGAAATTATTACCCAAATTCAACCCCGAGCTGAAAGAGCCTGCAGAAGATCATGTTAAAAAATTCATGCTAGCAGTTCAACTTTTGAATGTTGAGCACGAAGATGTAGTTTGTCGACTGTTCCCTTACACATTTGAGGGCAAAGCCTCAACCTGGTACTTCTCACTTACTGCTGGTTCTATTGCCAGTTGGAATGAATTCGAGTTGGCTTTCATGAACAAGTTCAGAGACGATAAGACTCCAGCTGTGTTAGTTTTAGAATTGTCTAGGATCCATATGGAAACCAAGGAGAAAGTCAAAGATTTTAACCAACGGTTCTTGACTCTAAGAAACTGAATCCCTGCTACCTCAAGACCTGCTGAAGATGTTACTATTGAATTCTATACTTCAGCCCTGCCTGTGTCTATGGCCATGTTTGTTAGGAGAGCGGCTAAACCCACTCTCACTGAAACCTTTGATGAAGCCATCAAGGTCGAAAAGGACATGTCTGCTATTAAGACAAACCCTGGGGTAGACACGGATTCTGCGTCTTCTTCTCGCAAAAAGGATGAGAGTCCTTCCAAAGCCACCAATCATGAGAAAAAGGGTCAATATGCGCTAGATCTAGACATCCTGCAGAGAGTCATAAAGAAACTGTCTAATGAAATCATTGATTTGAAGAAAGGTACTTCCGAAAGTACCCCGAATAAAGAACCACCTAGATAGCTTTTTAGAAGACCATTCCAAAATACAGCTGCGAAACAGACTCCACCCTCTGAGGCTAATAATGTTGATCAAATTAATAGCTTCCTAAAATTATTGGTCTCAGGATTAGAAACGTCAGCTAAAAGTGAAACCCAATCTTCCGGACAGAATTCCGAGGATGCCCAAAGTAAAGACAGTAACACTGAAGAACAACCTCCTCAAATTATCAGTCACTTATGGGATACCACAGAATTGACCGATGATGAAGATGTTGCTATTGTGAATGTCAATCAGCGTCAATATAATACTAGAAGTAAAAAAAATCAGTCCCCGAGGGAATCTTCCACAACACCTACCGATGACAGTTCGACTGTCAAAACAAAAAACCAACCTTCAAACACTAAGTCTACATCTTCTCTCGAGTTAGAATATGACTTGGTTGAGGATTTGAAGAAAATCAGAGCTAATATTTCTATATATGAACTCCTCAAATTGCTTGTGATCCGAGACAAGATGATGCAAGGGGTTTCTCTATGTAAAAATGGCAAAGCTCTCTCCACTCAGAACAGTTCTGCTAGTGCTAAAGACAATCCAACGAAAACTTCAGTCAACGCCTCGTCCATAGGTAAGAAATCAGATTCCTCAACTCCTCCTTTTCTGCTCACGTTTGAGATTTGCAATCGTAAGGTACACAATTGTATGATAGATTCAGGGGCTTCGAAAAACGTCATGCCATATTCGGTAGGTAAAAAACTTAATGCAGTCCCCGTCCCATGTGATATGAGCATTGTACAACTTGACCGATCTAACGTAAAGGTAATAGGAAAGTTGAAGGAAGTACTGATAAGGTTAGCCTCAAACCCTCAGGTTCATTTCATCATTGACATAATTATGGTAGATATCCCTGAGGCATATGGTTTATTCCTTAGCAGAGATTGGTCTGAAAAATTGAAGGGATATTTTGCAACGGACTGGTCACACTTATGGCTTCCTCAGAATGGCTGCCCTAACAAAATTAGAATTGATCAAGAACGTTATATGAAGCACACGGTCACTGAGATGGATGACTCAAACGAGCTAGTGTTATTTACTGATACTATAATGGGCAATTACATGGTTGATTCCTTTTTTGGAAACCTTAAGGCTGAAACATCATCAGTCCAAGACCCAGAACAACAGTCCGAAGTTTTTCATTTTACACAAGCTTCAGACGAAATTCCAGTTCTAAACACTGCACATTTGGACCTGAATAATGGGCTCTGGTCCCTGTACTTTGATGGATCTAAGTCAAAGGAAGGAGTAGGGGCTGGTTGCTTATTAATAGATCCCCACGGGAAAATATATTTCGTTGCTTGCAGGTTGGAATTTGAGTGCACCAATAATATTGCTGAATATGAAGCCCTTATTCAAGGGCTGAAAAACGCAATTGATCTAGGAGCTAAAGCTTTGGTAGTGTTAGGAGACTCTGAAATTATCGTTAGGCAGGTACGCAACACTATACATTGCATTGCTGGACATCTAAGAAATTACCAGACATAGGTGTGGAATTTGTTATCATCATTTGAAGCTTTTAACATAAATTCTATTCCTCGTTATTTGAATCAGGAAGCAGATCTGTTAGCTAACATTGCTTCAAGGTTAATTCCATCTGAAGGGATGTTTGCTGATTCTTTCTCTGTTGAACTGCTTTTCAGGCCTTCCATACCTGATAATGTTGTCAATTGGAGGGTTTTTTACCATGATGAGCAGTTAATCGAGTTTTTGACCATGAAAGACACCTTCAAAGACGCAGTTATCGACGAAATGACTCATGATGAAGATCTGTACAACTTTGCGGTAATTCATAAACCTTGTTCAATTGAAGAATCTCTTGATCAGGTCAGTACTCTCCCTAGATCTGTAATTAAACTTGAGAAATTATATGATTTGAAGGACAAGTTTAAAGGTGTAAGGAACTGTAAAACCAAAAGCTCTACTATGCAATTTGAAATCATAAATTTAGGCACCGAACACAACCCTCAATGTGTCAATCTGGGCAGTACGTGTATTCCTCAAGAAAAAACAGCCTTCATATGACTCTTTAATGAGTTTAAAGACATTTTTGCTTGGACATATGACGATCTCAAGACATTTGATCCAAACATAATGCAACATGTCATCCCCATGAAACAACAGGCTAAACCTTTCTAGCAGAAATTGAGGAAAATGCACCCTAGCCTGGAACCGACTGTTAAGAAAGAACTTAACAAACTCCTCGCTGCTAGAATAATTTTTCCAGTGCGGCATACATAGTGGGTAGCAAATCTCATCTCGGCTAGAAAGAAAAATGGTGAGATTAGATTATGTGTCGATTTCCGAAATCTCAACAAGGTTTTAGAAAAAGATAATTATCCCGTTCCCCCTATGGAAAAGATCTTACAGTAGGTTTCTGGATCTGAAATGTTCTCCCTTTTAGATGGATTTTCATGATACAATCAAGTGTTAGTATCCAAAGCATATTAGTTGAAAACAACCTTCAGATCCCCTTGGGGAACTTATGCCTACAAGAAAATGCCATTTGGTTTAATTAATGCCGGAGCAACATTTCAAAGGGCAATGGATATTGGATTCAGAGGCCTAATTGACCAATTTGTTGTCATTTACCTCGATGATATAACTGTTTTTTCAAAAAACAGGGCTGACCACCTAACACATCTTAGGAGGGTTTTTGAGCGTTGTAGGAAATTTGGGATCTCCCTGAATCCCAAGAAATCCATCTTTGCGGTTACAGAAGGTAAGTTATTGGGTTTTGTAGTTTCAAAGCAAGGTATCAATATAGACCCTGAACAAACCCAATCCATATCACAAATTTCTATGCCTCACTTAAAGAAAACTCTGCAATCTTTTCTAGGGAAAATAAACTTTGTCTCCAAGTTTATTCCTGGGTTCACTGAGATTGTCAGACCACTTCAAAAAATGATTAAGAAAGATGCTGATTTCAAATGGTCCGCTGAAGAAAAGCAATCCTTTCATGATATATTAAAAGCTATTGCTGAAGCTCCTACCTTAACAAGCCCGAATTTCTCTAAACCATTTATTTTGTATACTTTTGCTTCTGACTCTTCATATGCCGCTCTTTTAACGCAGAAAAATCAGGAAAATAATGAAGCTCCCATTGCTTTCACAAGTTCCGATTTAAACGGCACAGAGCTCAATTATCCAGAAGTAGACAAATAAGCATTTGCTGTTTTTAAGTCAGTAAAACATTTTCGTCCATATCTACTGAAGTCTCATACTAAGGTTATTGTGCCATATTCCGCAGTTAGAAATCTTTTGGTGCGAAAGGACCTGGGTGAAAAGCGAGCCCATTGGGTCACGACACTTCAGGAGTATGACCTGGAAATCAACCCTTTGAAAATTGTCAGAGGACAGGGACTTTGTAAGTTGGCAGCTGGATCTTCAGACATGTCTGAATCTGATCTGCACTTTATCGATGAACATTCTCTGTTTGAAACGGAAGTTTTTCCAATCTCAGCCCCCTCTAATTCCTGGTATCATGACATTAAGTTCTTTTTATTGCATGGAAATGCTCCTGAACACTTAGACTCACGTAGCAAAAGGGCTTTGAGATTAAGATCTGCCCCTTATCAATTGATTGATAACATTCTGTTCAAAAAGAATTTCGAGGGAGTCCTCCTTCATTGTTTAGAAAGGAATGAAGCCGATAGCGTGTTGTCTCAATTACATGCAGGGCCAGCCGGCGGACACTTTGGTGGAGAAACCACTGCGCATAAGGTGCTCAAAGATGGATATTACTGGCCTACGTTGTTCAAAGATGCATATGCCTTTGCTAGGAAATGTCAGGAGTGTCAGAGAGCAGACATAAGATTTAAGAAAGCAGCATTACCTCTCGAGCCTGTTATTGTTGAAGTTCCATTTCAACAATGGGGTTTGGACATTATTGGTCCAATTACACCAGCTTCCTCACAGCAGCACAAATACATTTTGACAGCCACCGATTATTTCACCAGATGGGTTGAAGCCATCCCCTTGCGAGTGGTTAACTCAGAACAGGTGATATCATTCCTTGATTTTTTTATTGTCGCTAGGTTTGGCGTTCCCGAATATTTGATTTTCGACAATGCAACCTATTTTTCTTCCGTAAAACTAACAGAATATGCATTGGAAAAGGGTATAAAGTTAAAGTATTCAGCTAATTATTATCCTCAAGGTAACGGATTAGCTGAATCTTCCAATAAAAATTTAATCAAAATTCTGAAACGCACAGTGGTTAATCATCATAGAAATTGGCACAATGCCTTATCTAATGCCTTGTGGGCTGACAGAGTGACTCCCAAGGCTACCATAGGTAGTTCTCCCTTTTTCCTGGTATACGGTAAAGAAGCTATCTTTCCTCCCCATCTATTCTTACCCTCTCTATAGCTCTCCCAATCAGTGCAGGAGACAACATGTTCTGCCATGGAACATCGGATTAATACTTTGCTTAAACTGGAGGAAGAAAGAGAGTTAGCTAGAAAAAAGTTCGACCAACACCAGAAGACAGTGAAACGCTGGTTCGATCATAGAAAATCAGCTTGTAGAGATTTGGAAGTAGGTGACCTAGTTCTGAAATGGGACAAAGAGCATGAAGACAGAGGAAAACATACTAAGTTCCAATGCCTGTGGCTGGGACCATTTATTATTATAGAAAAACTTGGTCCCAGCACGTTCAGGTTGCAGAGGTTGTAGGGAGACATCGAGAACCTTCTAGTAAATGGCCATCTCATCAAGAAATATTTCTGCTGATCCCCATTAAGGGATTATCCTGTACATACCTTGTGTGGTTTTCTCGGTTTCTGGAATTTTTTTTAGTGTGTTTATTTTATTTGTTTGCTTTGAATATCACCTCACATCTATTTGCTATTTTATTTGCATAATTTCTGAAAGTGATCATTTCAATTAATCTCGAATTGGTGACTTTTCACCGAATCTTGTGGTTGACATACGAATCATGCATCATAATCTTTTTATCCTGAATGTTGTCATACTGTTTTACATCTTGAACAATGAACGATTTTTTTTGTTTTTCCAAATTTTACCAGAAATTCTTAAATCATGTAAATATAAACTAATAAGATGAGTCTCCGCAAAGATTTTTTCAAAAGGATTAGGGCAGTATTTGTCAAGGTTATCTATTTAAGTCTTTTACACCACTCCCTCTCGTGAAGAGAATTATCTTGCCTCCTCATCTGCTAAGACAATCTCATTGGAGATTAAATATAACGACAATCTGGTCACGGTTTGGTTTGAATACAAAAGCAATTAATTTTGATAGAATCTGAAGGACAAAGGGTCTCATCACGAGCCAGTCTTTTCAGGATCATAGATTTGCGTTCAGTAACATTGTCGCTTCCGGTCACCAAGCCAGGACAGTGGCCCTTGGGCAAAACATCAAGGGATAAAATGTCTCATCACGAGCCGGTTTATTTACTGTAGTGCAAATTAGTGACTGACATGGTTACTGCCTGGTTACCAAGCCAGAACCATGGCCTTCAGAATTAAAAAAAATAAAAATAAAAAATAAAAAATAAAAAATCAAATGATGGTAACAGTTCAACCTAACCAGAATTGTCTATCTATAACTGGTAGATGGGATACTGGCATTCTTTGGGCTTTGAAGCAACCCTGTTGAGGATATGGATGCCTGCTAGCAACAGGGCCATGCTTGTGGTATTGGGACTTTATTCTTAAAATCCAAGTCACCTACTGTTTTATTTCATTTGGACTGATTTTTGTGAGAGACCTATCCTTTATCAAATAAATAATTAATGGTGTAAATTTCTGGTAAACTTTAAGAATGTGAAATTTCTGAATCTGTTCAAGGTGCCAAAATTTGATTCTTAGAGTGATATACATGAGGGATCTAATTCTTTGATTGCATGATTTCAGGTCAATAAAACAGAGATAACTGTTCCGCCTAGTTAGTCGCCATCTGTTGTGCGCTTACCCAACAGCCTTAAAACAAATTTCATCAAGCAAAATAAAATTTTGCTTGATGAAATATTTGAATTTTTTTCATTTCAGTTTACAGAAGCGGGAGCTACTGAAACAATGAAATTCCGTTAGCTACTGAAATGGTCAAATTTTATTTGTTTTGATAACCTTGTGGACTATTGTTAGTTGACAAAATTATTATATTAAAGCATTATTTTGAATGAATTTGTATGCTTTTCACCATAAGCCTTACTTGAATGTTCAGCAATTGGTATGTTTTATTTGTATTTCAATTGCAAATTTGACAAGGTCATGGAATATGAAAGGCTAAAATTTTCATGCAGAGGTGTCTTATACAAAGTTCGTCCTCTAATCTTCGAATTATGCTTGATCCTACCATAAGTATTTAGTTTTGATCTTAGCAACGTTCTCCATGCGTAACTTATATTTTCCACTTAATGATTGGGGTGGGTATAATGGGTTATGTCATATGCTTCACGTAGCATGTTCGCCATTTCCGAAGGTTGAAATTATCATATGGTAGGGTTCATGTTTCAGCGCCTAAGGTTCATTCCTTTTGGTTGTGTCGATCTGTGCCACCATATCCAAATCCGATCCACTTAATTGCAGTCTGATATGCCATCATTCCACACACACGAAACTCTGTAATGACATTTAAATGTTGTACGAGCATAACGTCATGTCCTCGTATCCATTGAGCACCTATGCTCTATGCATTGTGTGGTTTTATTACGATCAAGCCGAATAAATCATGGCAAGGTGAGGTTGTTCTGGAGTCTTTGCTGCCTCTTTCCATTTTTGTGATGACCTCTCTGTGTAATCATTCCAATTCGCTCATGCTGAGTTTACAGGGTTCTTGTCTAAGTTTTCTCATGTCGCATTTCGTTTATGAAAGAGTCGGGTTTCATGGTTGGTGGTTTATGCTTGGTTTGCATCCCGAATGCTCGCTCTCCAGCATTCTGTCTTGTTGCGATCCATTGTATTTCCTATGTGTGCAATTGTGTGCATTCGCACTCACAGCAATGGCCCCGGTTGTTAGGGTCGAACCTAATGACACAAAACTTCTCGACGGGAACCCAGAGTTATTAGCCAAGGTATAAGCAGTCGGGTGCCTTCCATTTCTTCATAAGTTCGCAGACTCGAACCCTGAAGTCACTAGGTTATTTTCCCTCTTGCTCGTTGATGCTAGAGTTCAGGTGGCTGACCTTCAGTTCAGAGTTGATGAGCGCTCGGTCTCCTTTGCCACGGGCCTACCGTTAACAGGTGAATGTTGGTTCAAATCCAAGCAGATGAAAGCTACTGAATGGAGGCAGATGTTAAAGAACCCTTGCCAGGACGTGTCCTTCAGGGCCGGTGTGTCGTGCAAATATTTCAAAAAAGAATGGTGACCGGTTTTGGATATCATTCATAGCTATGTGACTTGTGAGGGCCGTCTTTCCTCTGCATACGTTTATCACCTTAGATTGATGGCTGTTTTTCTCGGTCTGCCTATCAATTTACCCTATTATTTAGTTCAAAGCATGACCAAGATGTCTTTGGCCATCAAAAAGGGTCCTAAGAATATCGGCCAGAGTCTCTTTCACCATGGTCTTGTCGGGATGTTGGTGGAGAGGGAGTTGTCTAAACGAAATCAGTCATGGGAATATTTTCTTGAGCAGAATGGTTTTACGACGTTTTGCCATTGTCAATTCGATTGTGCAGAAGAGTGTGTAAGGCATCAGTAGCCTTGTGAAATCCTGACTTCACCTGTACATGAGCCTATGCCAAACCCTAATGATTGTGCAAACCCTAGCATCCACGAAGATTCCGCTCCCACTCCTGCGGAAAGTCCTGGTTCTCCCATGCATTTTAAGCGTAGGAGAAAATGTTTAAATCTTTCCTCGGTAATGCCGAATTGTAATGACAAACCCTATAAAAAGATGAGCAAGAAGCCAAATGTTAAGGTTACAGGCAGATTTACTAGAATCATGGCGTCCAAAGTCAATGTTGTTAAGTCCCCTGTAAAGAATAACAAAGACATTGAAACGGTTGTATTAGATGATGAAGAGAATATATCTGTCTCACATGATGGCCCTGATTTGGATCATGATCCTATCATTCACCATGCAGAGAACAGTCCTCATATCTCTGATAAGAACCCTCAAATTGACTCTATGCTAGATCCTCAAATAGAGGGAAAACCTGTGGAAGGAAATCTACCTGGTTTATCTCGAATTGGTGAAGCAATTCATCCATTATTCGTAAGTTGTTTGCTGGATAAGATACGCCGAATGGAGGGAGAAATAATGGACATGGTAGCACATAGTGATTCTATGAAAGCTAAGAATATAAGTTTGAAGGAGAAATCCGATTCGGTAGGTAAATGTATCTTGCGTCTGAAGAGACACAAGAACAAGTTGATTCAGAGAGTTATGAAACTGCAACATGAGAATCGTAAAAATGAGGAAAGGGTTCGTGAGCTGAACACTCAGGTCACTTTGATGCAGCTTAAAGGTCACTCACAGGCTCCGTTTTCACAAAATCCGGCTACTGGTGTGAATATACAGGTTTTCAATACTCCTGTTAAAACATAGCATTCTGGGGATACTCACTTTTGTACATATGTTTAGAAAGTATTTCAGGTTTGAAGTTTGTAAGTAAAAGCAACAAATGATAATGAAGTTATTTTTGCTTTCCAGGTATTGTTTTGAATTGATTGATGGATTATGTAATTTGGTTTATTTATTTGTGCGTTTGTGCTAATTCTTACTGTGTGTTGTTGCAGATGCGTTTTTCCTGGATTTTGGTGATCGCTCGGTTTCAGGATGATCTCCGAAGAATTATGAACGAATCAGTTGAAATCATTTTCAATTATGGATATGTTGTTGCCCAGATGTCACTCTATTACTAGTGTCTTTATCATTTATGATCTAGCACTATAGGATGAATCTTTTTAGTTTCTAGATAATTATAACGTTTATAAAAATGACAATTTCATTTGTCATTTTTCTGTTTTGGATAAAATCGGTTATGATTACGATGATGTAGATTCCTATTTTCTAGAGCTATCTGTATATGAGATTGAACATATTTAAGGAGACAGATTTTACTGTAATGGGGGTCGATGGTTGAGGAAAGAGACTAAGCAGGATCACTTTATCTTTTCCTGTAGCTAAAGACAATTTCTTGTTAGCAGTTGCAGCATCTTTATACTGGAGATACTTATAAATATATTAACAGTATTTTTACTTTGCAGATGTATTTATAGTATCATATGATCTTGTTATTTCTTTTCACTGGCTTTATGTTTTGTTACTTTTCTTTAAAGAAATGTGCAAATGCATCATGTTTAACTGTCGATTTATGCTGGTTTAATTTGCAAATTTATGTCATATAATAAAACTGATGTTATCATTATAATGTATGTGATATACTTGTTCTATGTGTTGTCTTGTTTAAATCTCAGAATATCTTCTGAAGTTTTCAGGATTCTTAGCACATTATCATTATTTGCAAGTTGATTCCAGGGTTAAATAATTTCATGCTCTTGATCAGGATAGGATACATAGGATATATAAGTGGTAGTTTTTATTTAATTTATAGAAATGATATTCAATCATATTTTTACACTTGCACTCTGCCAAGTTACCTTTCAGTCTTGTTATGAATGTACATATGTCTATAGTGTAATTTATGTAATTGGTTTGAGTTTGTTAATATTTGCTTAACTATTGATTCTTGCACTCATAGGTTAATTGGTTTAATTAGATTAATTTTGAGTTATTAGTTGTGTAAAATATCAACTTACTTAGTAATTATCTTCAACAGTTTTCTTTGTATATTCGTAGGTGTAGTATAGATCTAGTTAACAAACATTAATTTCATTTTTCCTTTGAGTCTTCCTCCTGTAGCTGGGATTAATTTAGGGAAGGCAACGGGGCCTTAATCCTGTCAGAGACAACTACCTAACGACTGAGAGCAGCTTTGAAAGCTTTTGGATTGGGTTGTCTCTTAGTTGACTACTGTGCCAATTCGGCCCGTCAACACATCTTCAAGATTAACTACTACACAAATCCTTGCGCATGTGTATTGATCTTTATTGTCGGCTTTGTCTATGAAACGACCTAGCCCATTTCCAATCTTCTGGAGAGATTGATGATTTCAGCAATGGATCGGAAGGTTGGGCAGTTGGACCCAGACCAACACTTCTTTTTGGGTCCACTGTGGGATCGAAGTCAGGGGTCCATCTATTGCGATATAGGCCCTGGGTTCCCATAAAGTATGGACCACTTCTAAAGATGAGATCTCTATCTTCCTTTGAGATAAATTCGAAGATGAAGAAGCCTCTTCCAACAGCGTAACATGTAACGCTATTTTCGATAAGGGGTCTCCAGTTCTTCTGAATCTAGTTATCGGTAGTTCTTGAAGAAGGCCAAAGCCCCATAAATTTCCCAACCAGGCCTCTGTCTGCCAAGGTCAAGGCAATTTTAATGGGCTGTTCTTCTGGAAGATCGATTTCAGGTATTGAATCCAGCTTTTTGATGAATTTTGGCACTGCAGAAGCTACCGGTTTCTTCCCCAGGGGGTTGAACAGACGTTGAAAGGCCTCTTTGGACGATATCGGAGGGGTGGGACGAGGCTCCCCACCCCCTGGCGCACTCATGGTTGTTGGCTCGGCTGCAACCTTCTCAAGCTCGCGATCGAAACCCTAGCGGGTCGATCATAACCTTCTTTCTTGAAAATATATGTTATCCGCTATCAATAATTATAATTTATTATTAATATGGTAATTATAATATTATTATAAAATTTTAATAGTTTTTGGAAGAAAAATAAAATACATATAATAATAATAAATTATTATTATTATCTTATTTTGGGGGAAGCCTTTAAAATATTAAAATAATAATTGTTATTATTATTAATAACAATAAT
>LPNX010916254.1:190443-205596 GCA_001517045.1 Pseudotsuga menziesii | reverse complement strand
TATATATATAATTTGATGATATTTAAATACATAGTCTCTCAGTCTATATAGTACATAATAGTGAAGATTCACATATCTTCCCATACAGTTGTTACATTTAGCATATATAAATATTAATTAATTAATTACTTAAGCCAATTTATTATTTATTTACATATTATTCTATTTGATATGTTACACATTTCTCCCTATAGTGTGGCACATTATATTAGTCTTGATGTCAACTTTGGTCCATTACTTATAATTGTCATGTGGTTATATTAGTTATGTTGGCTTGGATCAATTAGTTGAAATTGTACCACTTAGTCTCCTATATGTAGGAAGCAGATCTTTCATTTGGATCATCTTAATTTGTCTTGTCTTGTGTACTTAGTACATTGTACAAGGAGGTTTCCCCCTCAAAGAGGCTTTCTATTCATCTATTTTCTTCATTATAAAGGCATTTATTTTTTCATTTTTGTTATACTTATGCTCTTTTCATGTTCTTTTGGGAATTTGTTGCATAATATTTGGTATCACTGCTTGGACGCTTCTAAAGTGAGCGATCTTGGAACTTTCACTACAATTTTTTTTCTACAAGGTTTCAGACATCAATACTAAAAAAATATCTAGAAAAAGGTTCAAACTACCTATGGTACAATTTTTAGATCCTAATTCATTACAGGTTCATAGATATTTAGTGTGGAAGCTAGGGTTTCTTACTAGTCCAAAAACTAGTTTAAAATAGGTGTCTTGGGAAAAATGGTCATATTTGAGGAATGAGAGATCCAAATTGAGTGAGGCCTGTTGCATCAGAAAGAATACATTCCATAATATTTGCGGTATATTTTTTATCCTTAGATCAGAAAAATTGGAAACATGGCAGGTTGTACAAGTTTACTCTTTTGGAAGGACAAAAAAAAGAAGTGTTGGAAGAATCGCAATAAATTTTTACTATAACATCATAATTAGGTCAGACCTATGAAATTGGAAAGAGGACACATCAGGCTACCAGAGGATGAAATTTAAAATCCATAGGAGCCAAAATTTCAAATTTACCTCAGTTCCAAGTTGACCTAAAAACAGTCTTCAAATGAGGGTTTTAAAAGGGCCCGCCATTTTAAATTTAAAGAAATTTGAGTAGAAGGATCTATTTTTGGAGTACCCAATGGTTTACTATCTATTTATATTTTTTAACATGCCACCAAAAGGTAGTGGAAAAAATCACACTCCACTCAAACAACCTGAGGATTCATCCATGACATATGAAGAAAAATGAGACATAACCAAGTTGAGTGAAAATTTTAATGAATGGGGTGGAAGGGCAGTGACATATAATCAATTGATAAATAAAAAAATTGATATAGAGAAGGAATTGAAAAATAATATAGAAAATATGGCTAGTAAAGAAGATCTCAAGGGGATGGTTAACAACGAGGATCTCAAGGTAATGGCTAGCAAAGGGGATCTAGTAAAAATGGCCAAGGAGATGGCTAGTAAAGAATACCTTCAAGAATTGAAGGAATTGATGAATGATATAAAACACATCTTTATTTTTCATTTGTGTACTCGAGAAGAGGATAAGGTGTAAAATAGGGACTTATTCCAATCACATATTGAGAAAATCGAAAAACAGTTGGAGAATAAGAGGTTCAAGTCCCCGAAATTTGGTGACCCACTACATCATAATGGGATTAACTCAAATATAAGGAACTACTTTATTCCCGAGATTGACATGATAAATTTTTATGGCAATGATCCAATAACATGTATATGTCATACAAAGCAATTCTTTGATCTACATTAGGTACCAACTTTGCAAAAGGTAACTATTGCAACATTGTATTTAGTGCCTGATCAATTTGTATGGTACCAATTGATTTGTGGGCGTAAAAAAGACTCTATTATATCTTTGTCTATATTCATATAAGAATTGATTGCACATTATGGGGATATTAATAACAACACCTTCTTTATTCACTTGATAAATCTTAGGCAAAAAGGACCAATTATAGAGCACATCAAGCAATTTCATAAGCTATGTCTTAGAGTGAAGAGCATTTCATAAAAAAGATTGTTGATATCTTTATTGGAACCTTGCAGAATACCATTGAACATAAGGTGCGTCTCTTTGAACCACCATCCTTAGAGAATGCTTACATGGTGGCAAGGAAGGTTGAAAGTAAAAAGATGGAAATGGATACTAGAAATACCACTTCCAACACATACAGAGAGAATGATGTTCCTTTTTCTAACCTGCCTCAAAGGTTGACACCTTGACAACTGGAGGAAAGAAGAGAAAAATGTATATGCTTTAATTATGACAAGTATAGTAAGGGACATACGTGTGGAGAAAATAAATTATTGTGTATAGATTGTGAAGAGTAAGAATTAAAAGAACAAGAACCATTGCAAGTTGATGAAATATAAGTGATTACTCCCACCATATCTTGTCATCCAGTCGCTAGAATCGACACTCCTCAAAATATGAATGTCAAGGATCTTTCAAAATGAAAAAGGGTAACAATGTTGATTGATTCTGGTAGTCCTGATAATTTCATTCATTGTAAATTAGACAAAGATCTCAATTGCTTTGTATATCGAACACCATAATTTCAAGTAATGAATGCATATGTAGGAACTATCAATTGTTTATGGAAATTCCATTATATCAAACTCACTATATGTGAATATGTATTGAATATTCCAATGATTGATATCCTAATAGTATGCATTGATGTTGTCTTAGGGGTTCAATGGTTGCAATCAGTGGGAATAGTGGATTTTAATTTTCAGAAGTTTTTCATGAAATTTTCCTTAGAAGGAAAATAATTTGAGTTAAATGGAATCATACGGAAACCAAGCAAGGTGATAAACTCTAATGGTATGGCAAAATTGTTAAAAAAGTGACAACAATGTGTAATTACACAATTCCGCTCACTAGATGTTCAAACATATAAGGATCCTATTTCCCTGGATCTCCAAAGGGCCCTTGATAAACATTCCAAGGCACTTCAATATATTCAAAAAGGTATTCCACCTGTTCGAGAATTGAACCATTTTATTCACTTAATTAAAGGAAGTGTTCCTCCTAACATCATACCTTACATATACCCTATGCTTGAATAGTGAAATTGAGCATATGGTTGAAGAAATGTTAGAGGATGGCAAAATTAGGCCTAGCCAAAGTTCTTAATTTGCACCAGTGGTAATGGTACCTAATAAGTATGGCTCATATTATAGAGATCTTTCTTACCCTTCTAATGCAAGTACAACAGTTGCAGCCTTCATGGAAATAGTTCAGAATTTACATGGAAACCCAAATATTATTGATGTTAGATTTTAAAAGATAACAACATAATAACAATAATAGGATCACTGCAAGAATAACCAAGCACATAAACAATACTAGATATCGATCTCATTTAACCACGGTGATGATCTATGACCTCCCAACTATAGACAATACATAAATTTTGTCTCCCTCGAGCTCCCACCTTCTAATAGAGATCATATGTTCATATATCAATAAAATTCCAGAGAGCAGTAGCATAAACCTCAAGAAATATGAGAGAAACTTCTCCAAAGTATATAACCCCAAAAAGACCTCTCCTAGCTACAGTAGTGAACTCCTCATTTACTTTAGTGAACTTGCTTGTAACTTGATATGTAAAATGAGAGGAGGCGCCTTCTATTTATACTTTAAGTTCATGACATTTTAACTTTCAACTTGGTCGACTTGTCTTCTTATCGAGGCCTAATTCTCTTATGCAATAATAAATTATATTTTATTGTTGTACTTTATTGGGCTAACTTGTATGAGGATGCCTCATGTAGCTACTACACCAACACTCCCTCTTATACGGGGAGGCATCATCAACATTATCATACTGGAACACATCTAGTTCTCATATGTCCATCACAACCGTCTTGAACATATCTATATCATAAAGAATATCTTCTAACACTACCTCAGTCCATCAAGAAGTGTTGACAACTCTACCTAATCCATCAGGGAGTAAACATGTATCAACTCCACCCAATCCATCAGGAACCATGCAACAAATCAACATGCCTTAGCTCAACCCAGTCCATCAAGGAACATACACCAACTTAATGTGCCTCAACTCAACCTAGTCCATCAGGAAACATGCGCTAGGTCAATGTTCCTCAACTAAACCCGGTCTTTCGAGGAACATGCACCAACTCAATGTTCCTTAGCTCAATCCAGTTCATCAAGTAACATGCACTAAATCAATGTGCCTCAACTCAATCCATTATATTGGGGAACATGAACTAGCTCAACCAATCCATCAGTGAGTCCATACAGAAGTATTAGTGTGTGCTCACCTCTCCACACTTTTCAGGATGTCCGATAGGTCTCCTCACTCTTGTCAGATTATCAAGAGAATGCATGACATATCTCCATATGATGTCTGAGAGATATCCTCACTCTATCAGAGTGATCAGGATCATGCACTAGCCTATCCATCCTTCTCAGGATCACCGAGAGATCTCCTCATTCCTCTCAGAGTGATGAAGAAAATGCATTGGCATCTCCACCCTTTTCAGGATGTCTGAGAGATATTCTCACTCCCTCTCGAAGTGATCGAGAGAATGCATGGTCTATGTACAATCATGCATCCCTCTTAGCAAGGGATACAATTATGGAACCAATGTCCCACTCCATCGCATAGTGTCATGGAGTAAAGTCAACCTTCCCTCTTATCGATGGGGTCAATCATGGGACTAATCTCTCCACTCCATCACAGAGTGTCAGGGAGTAAAGTACGTTCCCATCCTGTATCATATAGGTACTGAGGTGTTTTTGTAGAATCTTCTAAGAACCTATAGACATGCACACATATCATCTAACAGAGACATCAAACATATTGTGGTAGGCATTTCTATCCTGCCCTATTCAAAACATGAAATGCAAATAAATAATAAAAAATAAATGAATGAAATAATAACAAGTCACATAGTTGAATTCATACATATTCATAAGGGAGTATCAAGAAACTAGTCTCCCCACCCCATCACAGGGTGTTTGTAATATCTCCCCAGTCCATCTTAGAGTGTCCAAGAGAAGATATGGCACTGCCATTAAAATACTCACCCTTAGCGAAGACATATGACTAATAGTTGTATGATATAATCGTGATAAACACATCTCAGTTTGTCCCAGAGTGCCCTGCTCCCTCTACATCTAAGCATCTTGCTCCCTATCTAGAGCTATCCATAGGTTATTCCATCGGCCTATCACTTCAAGTGCCAATATGAACACCATCTTTCATAGAGCAAATGAGCACAATTTCTCACTAAAATGTAAGTATTAGTCTTGGTGATGACTAGGTACATCAAGGATCCTTTGATTTGTTTGTATGGTGGGATATGAATAAAAAAAAATCATCATTAGTGTATCCATGTACTCATAATCATCATGTTATATCTGCTCAAGATCTCAACTATGTTCTTCCCTTAACCTAGGAATACATCATCAAGTTTCTGCCACACCATTAATAAGTGATTCAATAGTCCAAGATCCTTAGCTCAAGGGCTAACTCCCTCTATCTCCTCGGAAATAAACTAAGTAACTCTCATCCTCCAAAACTAACATACCCTAATCCCTCTATCATGACTCTAACTAGAAACCAACTACTTTCCATAATCATAGAAGAAATGAACATCTATAGCAAAGAGATTGACAATCGTTCGAATCTTCTGCTCCTATTCATCAATCCCTATATGTGATCCTCTGGGATTGTGGGTCATGTGTCCACATATAGATGGATGTATTAGCTCCTCATATTTCTGTTCTTACTACTTAACAATCATGACTTCCATTTAACTTCTTTGTCTATTATGGAAGTCATCCTTCTCCCTGATCTGTAGCATGGGCTGAGAGTCATGCTCCTAGAAGCTTCCTGCTCCTGATCAATCTGCTCTCTCTTGATCACTGATTCCAACATGATCTATATGTCCATATGTTAGGATATTTAGACACTTAGGAGTTAGTTAAGATCAACTTGTTATAATATATATGTTAGGAAAAGTGTGTTTCTTTAGTATGCATTTGTAAATATCTAATTCAACGGTCACGATATGTTCTAGACGTAGAGTGATTCGACGGTTCATCTTCTCTTAGATCATAACTACCTTTGATCAGTGGCTTAACACCCGATTGGTCCATGATATCTATTTAAAGAGCATGGAGGGTCGTTGACTAGTTTATCGTTTATGAGAAGCTCATTTGTAACTTTCTTTCTTTTGCATAATAAACTACCTCAAGTAGCTATTTGGTAGGGGTTGTGGAGTGTTTCCCTTTCGACGGTTTAAACCACGTGAAAACATCGGTGTGTTAATATACGATCTATTTGTGTGATTTGCTGCTCTAGGTGTTTGATCTTTTGGAAGTACCTTGTGTACCTGAACATGGTATCAGAGCATTTATGAAGAGTTGCTTTCGTTGATGATATAGATCTTGAACTTGTGTTGTCATAGCTTTGAAAGGGTTTCTGGTTCTGATTTTTTTGTGTAGTTTTGGAATGTGGGAGGTGTTCCATTGCATCCAAAGTGTTGTTTCCATTGGGAAATATTTTTCCTTTCATCGAAAATGGTTTTCGTTCTCTCGAGATACAACAATTTCATCATATATGAAGGTATAATGTTACAATGACGTTTTTTTAATAATTTCTCAGATTTTATCATATGTAGCTTTTGTTTTGGTTTTGGATTGTTTCCTTCCCTACCTATGTATGGTCTTTTCCATGCACCTTGTGCGATCGCAACAAATCAGAAACATAAAGTAAAGGTTTTTTTTTCTAATGCGTATGCTCATTACCGTGCACCTTGTGCAATCATGGTAAATTAGAAACAACGAGAAAACACAGACATTTCGGGCAAGTTAATGTGGACTAATCTCAAAGTGTGGCAACATTTTTTTTGTTTTGTTTTTGTTTCGGTTTATGTGAAGTGATTTGCAGGAAAAGAAGCAAACATGCGCTTCGAGACAAAAGAGTAAAAAAAAAACCTTTTCTCTTTCCATCTTTTATATACCTTTGAATATTGGCTCACTTGGTTAAAAGTTGCTTTATTAATTAAAAGGTCTTGAGTTCAAGCCTTGTTAGTTACTTTTCTAAAGGTGCATGCAATTCTTATTTTTAAAGTTACTATATTGTAAAAGTGGATCTCGCTTAAATGATAAAAGTGAGTCACTTAAAGTCTTTTAGTTTTTGCTGCAATATTTGAAGTAACATCCTTGTAAAAGTGAATCTCACTTATTTTACAAAAGTCATTCATATAAAGCAACTTTTTTGTAAAGTTAGTTTAAGAGGTTAATATTGGGAAGAGGGGGGTTCCTTTTTTTGTTCTTTAGTTGGTCGATCCTATATCTGCCACATCACTCTTGGGGTCATCTTCAACCTTTTTTTTATCAAGCATAACTTCATCATCCAAAGTCATTTTTCATTGCCCTTTTGTTTAAATAACTTGTTTTTTTGAGCTCTTTACATCTACACCTTTGGTTTCTGTTTTTATAACCTTTATTTTGTAGTATGGCTTCCCCTTGTGATATTATACTTACAACTTCCAACTATTTCTCATGGAAATCTCATATGGAGGATGTCCTACGAAGTATGGGACTTTACAGAATTACCTCAGGGAAAGAAAAAGAACACATTGATTATGATAAGAAAATAAAATGGGAAAATAAATGTGATGAAGCTCATGGATTGATTGAGATGTCAATCTCTACAGATTTGCTATTCCGCTTATCTAGAATTGATGAACCGGATAAAGCTTGGGAAAAATTGGAAGTTGTGTTTGGTAAACACAATTGAATTCAAGGTCATCAACTCGAATGAGTTGATTTCTTCAAATCCAAGTGATTTCTCCTTCATTCAAAATTATTTATCTAAGTACAAAACTCTTAGACTCTTATGTGCAGAATGCAAAATTAAAATGAAAGACAACCAATGCATTTATCATATTCTTTCCAAACTTGGACTTGCATATTATGTTTTTGTATCTACTTTCTACTCCATGAAAGAATCCTTGGATGCAAATAGCTATATAGAGCATAGTCTTGAATCATTTTGTGATTCCTTGATTAGAGAGCAAGATAAGCCATACATCTTGGAATGATTAGCAATACAGATACATCGGGGAAAGCTTATTGTCCCAACAGAAAGAAAATTCCAAGCCTCCCAAGAAACAAAATTCTAGTAATACTAAGCCGAACAAGGGTTCCAAACCCTCTTTGTCAGCTCATTCTTTCAATAAGGACAAAGGGGCCAAGCCAAAAGGTACAAAGACCGAGCGTCATTGCAACTATTGCACAAAATATAATCATGATGAATCTAAATGTTCAAGAAGATGGCAGCCTTGCAAGTAGCAATGAAGAAGCACCACATCAACCTTGATTCATCTTCATAATCTACCTCTCATGGAAATGCACTTTGCTCTTCTAGGTTTTCTTATACTGCATCTTCTTCTTCTACTTCAAATGAGTGGCTTATTGATTATGGAGCATCATATCATATGGCTAAGGATCAAGCCATATTTTCTACTATGCATGATTGAAACACCAAACAAATATTTATTGGTGATGATAGATCTCTAAGTGTTGGAGGAACTCGAACAATTCCAATAGATAATGGTCATTTTAGTGATGTACTATGTGTTGCAAGAATTTCCTGCAATTTGTTGTCAGTCTATCAAATCACTCATTCAGTTGAAGGTAAAAATGTAATGTTTACACCTCACCAAGTTGTAATCAAGGATTTTAAAGATCCTAAACATGTCCTAACTACCATAATTTTTTATGATATTAGCAGGTTGTACAAATTTAACAACTTTTGGTCATCACTTTTTCCTTCAATTTTTGTTGCTCATAGTGATAACTTGAGCAAACTTTGGCATGAGCGATTTGCACACTTAAATTATCGCTCATCGCAACAACTATGTAAAAACAATATGGTGACAGTTCTTTCGATGGTATCTTGCAGGGATGGTGTTTGTTCTGGATATGTACTCAAAAAACATCATCGAGACAATTTTGACAAACGTGCCTCTTGGCACGCCTCGGTTCCCTTGAAGCTTGTGCATAGTGACTTGTGTGGTCCTCCTTCACCTGCTTCCTTTTCTGGTATGAAATATTTCTTAACATTCATTGATGATTACTCTAGACGCACTTGGGTTTATTACCTAAAACTTAAGAGCAAAGTATTTAACGTGTTCTTGGCCTACAAGGCCCTTGTTGAAAAACAATCTGGTCATCAAATTCTTCAGTTAAGATATGATAATGGAGGATAATATGTTAACAACAAGTTCACTACTTTCTACACTGATCAAGGAATCCAACAACAACACAATGTTCCATATACACCACAACAAAATGGCGTAGCTGAACAAAATAAACACACTTTAAAGGAAATGGTTAATTGTATGATCCAAGCTAAGGGACTAAGTCTTCAATTTTGGGATAAAGCCATAAATTGTGCAAATTGCATAGTTAATCACATCCCTACTAAAGCTTTAAAAGGTATAACACAAGAAGAAGCATGGAGTAAAATAAAACCAGATGTAAGCCACTAATGTGTGTTTGGTAGTGAAGCATGGGCTCAAATTCCAGATGAAAAATGGAAAGCATTGCAGCCTAAAAGTGAAAAGTGCATATTTGTCAGATACTTTGAATATGTAAAAGGTTATAAACTTCTTCAACCACATTCACATGATATAATTATTTGAAGAGATGTAAAATTTGATGAAAATATCTTGGCTCGTGAGCCTAACTCGACATTTTTCCCATCTTTGCGAGCCTGATTCAGTGCTTGTGCCTTCTTCTACTTCCAACTTCCTTGACATATTTCCAACTCTCGTTTCTGATGATGTTAGTGAGGATGAAAAACCACCTTCACCTGCTCATTTTCCTTCAGTTGCACCAACACATTTGCTTCCTCGATGGGTTCGTTCAACATGTGAAGCAACTGCTGATCCTGCCGGTGATCCTAGAGATCAACCTCAAACATGTTCTCAATTACAACGAGTCTCTTCTCTTTTGGCTCAAGTTTCAGAGAATCATGATCCATAGACTTTTGTAGAAGCTTCAGGGAATCCATATTGGAATGCAGTTGTGGATGAGGAATATCGTTCTTTAATGGCGAATGATACTTGGGATATTAGACCTCTTCCAAAAGGAATAACACTTGTCAGCTCTAAATGGGTCTATAGAACTAAGTATGCATCAGATGGAAGTGTTGAAAGACTTAAGGAAAGGTTATTTCCCAAAGGTTTTTCCCAAGTTGAAGAGATTGACTACAATGAAACGTTTGCTCCTGTCACAACAATGAATTCCATCCACCTTGTTCTTTCCCTTGCAGCCTTACATAAGTGGGAAGTCCATCAAATGGATGTCAAGTCTGCATTCTTACATGGTGATTTGCAAGAGGAAATTTACATGGAACAACCTCTTAGATATGTTCATAATGATTCAAGCCTTGTATGACGCCTTAAGAAATCCTTATATGGCCTTAAGCAAGCTCCTCGAGCTTGGTATGCCAAAAGGGATAGTTTTCTACTTGAAACTGGTTTTTCTAGATGCCATTCTAACCCCAATATCTATACCAAGAAATTAGGAAACCATCTCATCATCATTTTTCTATATGTTGATGATCTTATTCTTACTGGTAGTGACCCTAATATTTTACTCATGTGAAATCCAGTCTCAAGCAACATTTTGAAATGTCAGACTTAAAACATTTGCATTATTTTCTTGGTCTCCAAGTATTGAAAACCAAAGAAGGAGTCTTTCTTTCTCAGTCCAAGTATGCTTGTGACCTTCTTCATCACTTTCACATTGAAGATTGTAAACCATCCCCCTATCCCTTCCAGTATGGAGTCAAACTTTCTTCCACTTGCACTTCACTTTAAGTAGATACCACTTTGTATTGTTAGCTTGTTGGTAGGCTCTTGTACTTGACTCATTCCCGTGTCGATCTTGCCTTTGTTATTGGACAATTTGCATGCTATATTCAAACACCCCATGAAGTATTTGGGGTACAATTTAGTTTGGGATTCATTACAGTACATGGGGGGACTCCTTTGTTGATTGGTTTCACTTATTCATATTGGGTCAACAATCCTAATGATCGGAAGTCTACTGCAGGTTATGTTTTCAATCTGGGATCTGGACTTGTCACTTGGGATTGTAAGAAACAACAATCTCTTGCTCTTTCTTCTGCAAAAGCAAAATATCGAGCCACAGTTAATGACAATCAAGAAGCTTTATGGATTCAACATATCCTTGTGGCTTTGACATATCCTTTCAGAGTTTGGATTCGAGCAACAACAACCTACTCCACTTTGGTGTGACAATCAAAGTGCCATCAAGATCAACCAAGATCCATTTCAACATCAATGCAACAAACACATTGAGCTACATATGCACTTCATTAGAAAGCTTGTTCATGATCGCATTGTTGAAGTGCTATTTTTCCCTACAGATGATCAAGTTGCAGACATCTTCACCAAGTATCTTACAAAAGCAAAGTTTTCCAAACTTTGATCTATGTTAGGAGTTCAGGAACTTGTCATTAAGGGGGGATAGGCTCTAATGTCTCCTTCTTTCTCCCAATAGTGTGACTTTTGTAAATCCTTCAATCCTATCCCAAGTTGTTCTTAAGGGGGGATGTTAGGATATTTAGATACTTATGATTTATTTAAGATCAACTTGTTATAATATATCCGTTAGAAAAGTGTGTTTCCTTAGTATGCATTAGTATGCATTTGTAAATATCTAATTCGATGGTCACAATATGTTCTAGACATAGAGTGATTCGACTGTTCATCTTCTCTTAGATCATAACTACCTTTGATCCGTGGCTTAACACCCGATTGGACTATGATATATATTTAATGAGCATGGAGAGTCATTGGCTAGTTGATCAATTATGAGAAGCTGATTTATAACTTTCTTTTTTTTTCATAATAAATTGCCTCAAGTAGCTATTTGGCTGGGGATGTGGAGTGTTTCCCTTTCGAGGGTTTAAACCACGTGAAAACATCAGTGTGTTGATATGTGATATGTTTGTGTGAGTGGATTCTCTAGGTGTCTGGTCTTTTGGAAGTAACCTATGTATCCAAACACCATCACTTGTTCATCGAAACAAGTCTCATTATCCTTTTCTTGTAGGCCATAGCATATGATATTTTCCCTACAAGTCAAATCCCGTTAGATGGTTAGTGACATTGCATAATAAACTTCAATCAATTTAATGTAATGGAAATATTTCACACAATTATGTAAGCAACTTAGCCAATGCTTCATCACAACATATATATGGTAAATATCTAGATGCTTGTTGTTTGCATTAGAACATACCATCAAGAGTGTGCACTACTCTAAGCTTGTTAGAAGGAGATATCATCCTAGATGGGTTTTGGAATGTTGTCAACATTACATGCTATTTAAATAATCACATACAAATAATGCATGAGCCTACTTTTCATCAATAAGAGAACTATATGACATGCTTTACAACCTTCCTAATTCTAGGAATATAGATCTACATACAACTTGTTAAGAAAAATGTGTTCAAGATAAACATAACTAATATACAAGAGAAATAAATACATATGCTTATCATTTATTGTTTTGTGGGTGGGATCCCACTTCCTCCTTGTAGGAATCATGAGAGTCCTCTAGTATCCATCTTTTGTTGGAAGCCCATCACAAGTTGGATCTTCATATTACATAATCTCATCATAGAGACTATTGTAAGAGGAACTCCTTTCGAGGATCTTCTGCACTTTCTTTAGAATCAACATTCCTTGACCTCTAATGTGGAGTGTCTTCATCTACATTATCAATTGAGTCTTCATGCTTCCTTTTATTTTTACTATGACATCGTCTGGAATAGTGCTTGTATTTATTACTTTTGAAGCATTGAGCGTGTGAAAGATCCTTCTTCTTCTTTTGTCCTAGAATAGGGATTGATCTTCCACCTTTGTCTTTCTTGTCATGAATTTTTTTCCCCTTACCTTTTATTTTCTTTACATGAGATGTAAGGCCTTGATTTTCTTCATGTTGAGATCCTTCATCAACATCAATGGTTGAAGCTTGATGTCTTATCTTCTTTGAATTACGACACTGTATAGCATAGTGACCGAGCTTCTGACACTTGATGCACTGGATATGAATGAGATCCTTCTAAACCTCCTCATCAACAAGCTTAATGGGAACCCTAGATTTTAAAACGTTGTCAAGTCTATGTTCAACCTTCATGTTGATCTTCTTTGTCTGATACCTGAAAACTACTTTAGAAACCCTAGTAGGAGCTAGGTCAAAGTTGAGGTTTGGAATCTCGCAAAATCAATTCCACAGATAAATGCGCCCTCCTAGGGCAAGTTGAATAGACCTTCTTTTCTTCTAGATTTGTGGACATGACAACTCAAAACTAGAAACCCTAGTTTCCTGATTTTGGCAGAGAACAGGTCAGAAATGATTTTTTTGTATTTGGAATATGCTTCCTAAGATGGATGCACCTTCCCAAGGAGAGTTGAAAAATGTTAAGGTAAAACCTAAATAGTGTACAAAAGGGCTAAAATCGTGTATCCCTAATTCTTAACCTCACCAAAAATTAGGCCAAAAATTGAAAATTCTTCAAACTGGATTTTTCCTCCACAGACAAGTGCGCTCTCCTAGGGTGAATTCCAATATGCTCCTTTAAAGAGAATTTGGGGTTGAAAACATTCCAAAATGTGGACCCCTAGTTTTCGATAATGACTTCTTTTAACACTGCTCAGATACCATTCTAGATTTAAAAACATAGCAACATAATAACAATAATAGGATCACTAAAAAAATAACCAAGCATAGAAGTAATATTGGATATGGAGCTCGTTTTACGACGACGATGATCTATCACCTCCAAACCATAGACAATACAAAACTATTGTCTTCCCTGAGCTCACACCTTCCAATATAGATCATATGTTAAGAGATCAACATACATCCATACAACAATAACATAAAACCCAAGAAATATAATAGAAACTTCTCCAAAGTATAGAACCCCAAAAAGACTTCTCCTAGTTGTAGTAGCGAACTCGTTTTTTGCTTTAGCGAACTTGCTTATAGATTGATATGTAAAATAAGGGGATGCATTTTCTATTTATACTTTAAATTGTTGACCTTTTAACTTTTCAACTGGGCCTACTTGTCTTCTTAATTGGGGTCGACTTCTCTTATGCAACAATAAATTACATTTTATTATTGTACTTTCTTGGGCCGACTTGTGCAAGGATGCGTCACGCAGCTACTACACCAACAATTGAAAATGATATAGATCCAAATTTCATTGGAAAATGTTGGACTGAATTATGTTCTTTTTTCGGTACCCAGTTGGCTCACAGTTCATCTTATCATCCCCATTCTGATGGGTAAACTGAGATAGTGAACAAATATTGGACTAAATTATCTTCTTTTTTGGGTACTTAGTTGTCTCACAGTTCATCTTATCATCCTTGATATTTGTTGCTTTGCAATTGATAAACAAACACAATGGGTGAAATGGTTGTCTTTGGTAAAATGTTGATACAATACTTATTTCCATAGATAATAAAAAATGTCTCCTTTTATGGAACTTTATGGGTACCAACCTCCATCTATCACATCTACCTTAAAAGGTAAATCTAAAGTTCAAGCTGTGCAGATCGCATAGAGCACTGACAAGAAGTTCGGGCAAAATATTGAACGACAACTTGGTTATGTCAAAAAACAAGATGAAACAACAAGTATATGAACATCACACTGAAAGGAGTCTTGAAGAAGGAAAAGTCATATGTGAACCTGAACAAATCACTGAAACAAAGATGAAACCACTATGAAATCAAGATATTATTAAGTACCTCATCAAGTGGAAGAACTTACCAGTTGCAGATTCTACATGGGAAGACAATTCCTTCATGCATAAGCATCCACAACTAACCAAGCGTTGATGAAAACACTTGTTTGAAGGGGAGGGGCATGTGAAGCCTAAGTGTTGGGAACACCCCCCCCTATAGTGTGGCACATTATATTAGTCTTGATGTCAAATTTGGTCCATTATTTGTAATTGTCATTAGTATGGTTATATTAGTTACATCGGCTTGGGTCAATTAGTTGGAATTGTA
>LPNX010916254.1:171561-190423 GCA_001517045.1 Pseudotsuga menziesii | reverse complement strand
AAAGTAGAAAAATGCATACTTCCAATATTTATTTTCTTCCCTCCCACAAACCCCCTCCCCGACTTCCCACCTCAATATTTTGTTTTTTGTTTTTATTTTTTTTGGGGCGGGGGCATCTTTGCTACAAAGAATTAAATAATCATGAGAGGAGGCAAGTGACCATGCAAGAAAATAAACTCCAAGCACTCAAAGGAACATATGGTAAAAGCAAGTAATCCATTGAAGAAACGAGAATCAATGAACACCTAAGCACATTCCTACCCGCCAATAGCAATGGTTTGCTTGCATATAGCATGAAAAAGATAAAACACAACAAGCAAGTGATCGAGTAGGTGGTGAAAAATGATTTCCAACAGCAAACAATATAATAAAAGAGTGGGATCCCTTATGGGGATGTTAAAGAGCAAAGCATGGATCTCAAAATGTAATCTCAAGCTATAAGGGCCCTTGGTATAATACGAAATTCTTGCGATGGCCATTGTTCGACAATGAGGTTTTAATGTAGGGTAACCCTTCATAGGAAGGGTTTGTTATTGGAAGAGTGGTTGAATAAGTGGAAGGAGATGGAGCACCAACATACAACAAGTTGGATTCTGGAAACACAACACTAAAATACAATTATACAAAGGTTAATCCTAATCCTATATGCTAGTTTAGGAAATCTAGTCCAAGGTTTCCATCTACAAAACAACTACAAAATGTTATTAAATTCGTTACCAATTATAAAATCCTTGCAAGTATTTTCAACATTAAATTGTTTGACACATCTTGATATGTAGCAAGGGGGGATAATATGTCCTCTTCCAAAGTAGGCGTGACAAGGAAAGAGGCTTGAAAACGATTAGCATCACTAAATGGGATGGAGAATAAGAGTTTGACAACAATTCATCCAATCCAAATGCAGTTAAGGCCTTAAGGAACTCTTTATCAATAGGGAGTATTGATTCTAATTAGATAAATGAATCGAAGAATGTCAAGGAACAAGGAAGGGAAGTTGACTCCTAGATCTCAATTTAGTAAGACACTTAATAAGTATTTTGACATAAATATGAAGGCATATGCTCAACAAGAATAAAGACTCAAGGATAAGGACATAGACCAACATCCAAAATGATAAGGATAGAAATATCACCACCTATGAAAACAACAAAGAATGTGAAAGAGGCGAAGATGCAACCAAGCGAGCAAGACATGAGTCTACATTTGATACATAATACTTGTAATGCTTAAACTTTAGATTGGTAGATATTGTTTTAATGAAACTCATGATCTTCACACTGTGGTTTGAATGCTAACATCCATGAACAACCTATATACAATTCATTGTTACGTGCTAATGCTTATAACATCATAGGATTACAATATAACATCCTTGACCTACTAGCTTACATTGTCCACTTTGTTAGCTTTAACGTGCATGACTTTCATAGCTATACAAACAAATTAAAATAGATAATTCATAAAGACATAACATTAGATTAGTAAGCTTTTAGTGTCGGAGGAAGAAAAATATTAAATATATGGCCAAGTTTAAACCTTGAAAAATATAGATCTCTTGTATGTGTGTGAGGGAAGGTGTTTGACCTCCCAAAGTTGGTTTCCATCTATCATCAAAGAGGTTTAACACATGTCCCATTAAAAAAAAAAAAAAAACACAAATATGTTGTCATGGAGTTTTTATTTAGGAATCAAATTAATCCTCCTTAAAAAAATAAAAATAAAGAATAACAAGTTGATTAACAGTTTGCTTAGCTCAATTTATTATAACTAGATTATTACTTGAAGCCCCCCACCCCACCTTAACCCATCACACACATGAACAAATTGAAGTAATGCAAAATATTTTATGAAATGATTATTTTATCTTTTGTCATGTCATTTCTCAATAACCTTGTTCAACTGTGGAAATTTGACATGAATATTTATCACTTTCCATGTTCTTTTGGGAAGATCCATGTGCTTTGCATGTTAGGACAAACCTACTATTTTGGCATGCTGCTTTTTATAGGACAAGCTTACTATTCAACATGTCAATTAAAAAAAAACCCTTTAGAGCTTGCAAACTCGCCTTATATTACATTGTTTTGGCATGAGTTGAAGGAAGTGTAATATATAATACTACATGTTATAAACCAATAAAGATGGAAGGAATGTTTCTGTGTATGGTGTGCTCTTATAGGGTACCATCAAGATGGAATTTTCTATTATAGGGTGATGCAAAGATGGAAAGAGAAGTTAAAGTCATCATTAAAACTATTAAATTTATGTTTGAGTAGGAAAATTTCAAAGGAAATAATATTTTTAACATATATACCAAATGCAAAGTTTTGGCGGATGGATTTCAGCTATTTGACAAAATGCCTTAATGATAAGTTTTTTCCTCAAATGTCATGATTGTTGGGTATTTAGTAGTTGTTTAGAATTCATAAACCATGGTGGCTTAGTAGTTGATTTATTTGTTTAATAATGATAAAGGAACCACGGTGAATGTAATATCATTAGGTTTCAATCATTTTCATAATAGTTAAGAAAATAGCTTTACTTCCTCATCATTGTTGTTATATCCTTGAATCATGACATTAGATAAATGTGGATTGACCTTAGACATTTTGGTAACATTTGGTGGGCATAATCTATGTTTCTCATTTCATACACATTACAATAACAAACCCCTCACAAATAGTATAATCTAAAGCCAATTCTAAGCACACATGCATGGAATTGCTTACCTTATCCATGTTCCCCTCACCTTTATGACTACTAGTTGCATGTCTACAAAGAGTTTGAATGACTCCTTAACTAGACCATGCTATATATATATATATATATATATATATATATACTAAAAATAATAATTCCATGACACCATGTTTAATAGATCATTTTTGGCAAACTTATGGCAAGAATCCTAAACACTATTAGAGTCATAACTAGAGAATCAATATTATAATTGAGAACTTCTTACGAGGTTAATGTGCCGAGAATACACATTTCGACAACTCGGGTGGGGAGGAAGTCCTTGTCTATCCCATAAAAAAAGAAAAAAGAATGCATGCATAAGTGTGTTGTACCATAGTGGTGAGAGGGATGTGTGTTGTAGTTTAGTAATGGAAGGTTTGTGAATTCGATCCCTCTCAGCGCTTTGTAGAAACAGATTTAAATGGGTCTATATTGGTAATGTAGTGATTGAAGCTTTCTCCTCTTCTACCTATAAGCTCATGGAGCTTATGATATGCATGCTGCCACTATTTCATGCAAGTACATCAACAAGCAACTTGTAGTTCATTAAACCAACCTAGATCCATCTAAACTCCAGATCTACGGAGAGGGATCCAATTTTTATTGAAGTGTAAATTATTTTTATCTTAAATTTTTTACACATTAAGGAAAAAATTATACCTCAAGGTATTTGATTCCTCTAGGTTCTTGATACATTTTTCTTCCCACTTCTAGGCACCTATTGTGGATGCTACCGCCAAGCCAAGTTATTGGGCTAGTAGGAAGAAGGAAATTGGTCTAGGGTACTCAAGTCACTCACCCAACCTAATTGCTTTTGGGCTCAACCAAATTCTTTATTATACAACTCTTTAGGCAACCTTCCAACTAGCTCAATCATGGCAATCCCTTCCACTATCCACACAACACAAGGAAGATATTTCACTTACCTTATCAATAATCCCTCATGAATATTCTTCCCTCTAATGCTCTTTAGTGCATGCAGAAGGAGTCCAAGATGTTGTTTTCCTTTAAGAACAACCCATCAAAGTAATATCTTGGCTCTCAAGCACTTAGGGAGTGATAATCGATAGGGGAATGAGAATAGTTTTCTATGAACTTGGCCTCTGTGCTCCTTTTCAACCTTACATGTCTCTTCATAGTCACAATCTTCTCTTCCACGACTCTACTTGGTCACTTAAGGTTTGAATCACAATACTTGGTCTGAGAATTTAGTGCCAAAAATTTAGAGGTGTGTAGGTATGGAGAATGGTTCCTGTGAGAATAGTCATGCCTCTATATGAATGCATGGAATGGATGAGCCTTGGGAATGGTCAATTCAAATTTGCATGAAGGGAGGCTGGATGGGGAAAGAGATGGTTCAAATTCCTATGTGGATGGAGTCTCTTTCACTCCTCATGACTTGTCCTCAACCCCCATGCCAAAACTATGGAAGGTGGACTTCCCCACAAACTACCTCCTTCGTTTAGTGACTGGTGGTTGAGGTATCACTAAAGCACATGGTGAAAAGGTGGAGGTAAAAGTTAGGAAACTTAGGCATTTTGAATTATTTATTCCCCCATGTGACCCCTTTCCTCTTCCCCTCTAGTGGGCCCATATCCCTTCTTATGCTCATAGAAGCCAACCTTTGATTTTATATAAGCTTTTGAAATAATCTTTACATTGCATTAGTATACCATAGCAAGTCCATCTCAAGATATATAGAAAGCATTATTATTAAAATATATACCTAGCCATTCACTATTGGGCCTTGGCCTCGAGGTTCGCATTAGGAATACACAAATGATTGGCATAGTTTACACACATGGGTAATTTTATCTAAGTTTATATGGCTTGACTCCCATTATTATAACCATTTATTTATAATTCAATCTAAAATATTTACGTGAACAAAACTGAAATATTACAAATATCTTCCTTCAAACCAGTACACATTTAAAATTTCATAATTATAATTTATTAAACTTTAGAAAAACAACATCATTATAATTTATTATTAAACTTAAAAAAAACAACATATTTTTAATTCATTATTAAACTTTAGAAAAAAACATCATTATAATTTATTATTAAACTTCAAAAAACAACATATTTTTAATTCATTATTAAACTTCAAGAAACAACATCATTATAATTTATTAATAAACTTCAAAACACATAATTGGCAAACTAATGATTTTATTAAAAAAAAATAATATAATGGACAGCCATGGAGGAGACATCTTTTGATCACAGCCACAAGAATTTCAATCTTTTGCTCACACCCACAAGAATGTCAATGTTATATCATTCGCTATACATGTCAACAAGGGACCTTCCCAAAATAGACATTATATTCAAACCCATTTTCACAATGTGGCAATGAACATGTTTTCCCAATTCCAAATCTTCTTGAATGGCACATGCCTTCATGGTGTTGCCAAAGGTGAACGTAATGGGTGTCATTTTAGATAATTACATTTTTTAATTTTTTTTCAAGAGCTTCCTCACCAACCCCTTGCTAAGCATGTAGTGCGATAATAACAATCAAATATACATTTTCCTTACGTCATTTATGTTCCCACACCTGGTGTACAAAGTGTTTTTTTCTTTTTCCGAGGCTAGGCTAGAAAGAGTTACTTGTTTCTATTTGGTAGTAGTTGCTAAGGGTAGCTCTAATATATTAGCAAGTATAAGTCTCGCAAGTACATGAGATATATG
Source organism: Pseudotsuga menziesii (assembly GCA_001517045.1). Classification (NCBI taxonomy): domain Eukaryota; kingdom Viridiplantae; phylum Streptophyta; class Pinopsida; order Pinales; family Pinaceae; genus Pseudotsuga; species Pseudotsuga menziesii. The sequence goes on along the minus strand of LPNX010916254.1, from coordinate 184,987 downwards.
CATAGTCTAGAGTGTTAAAGTATAGTAATTTTGGAAGATATTCCAAGATGTATTGAATATGTTCCTTTTTCGGGAGATGAGTTTGGTCTTGTAAGAGTCATTAAAAGAGTCGATGTAAACCTCCAAATGTAAGTCAGGTCAATAATACCCAAGTATCAATATAATAAATGTTATTTTTGGTGTCTTGCTAGACAAGTCGGCCCAGACAGTTAGACAAGTCAGCCATGTTAGGTTAGAGGTCAAGTCAACTGAAGAATATGAATAGGGAGGTGATCCCCTTCATCTGTACTTGCTCACTCAAGCTGTTTTGCAAGAGAGAGAAAGATTAGTCCACTAGAAAGAAGAGAGAAGCAATTGTTTGGGTTTTACACTGCTCTGGTTGAATTCTATACTGAGAAAGTTTTGCGGGGTTTTATCCCTTGTGGTTTCCCCAAGGAAAATATTCGTGTTCTTGTGTTCTGATGTTTTTGTGTTTGTTATTCTTTCAGTGCTCTTATTAGTGACAATTTGTTTTAAGATATCATCTAAGCAAATTAAGAAAACTTAACATGGTATCAGAGCCACCTTGAAAGGAAGCACTGCATAGTTAGGGTTTGTTACTCTGAACAAATCCCTCAACAGATCAACCAGAAAAGAGGGCTCTCTCAACTCGCCCCTGAAGAGTGCATCTTTCTGTGAAGACATAACTAAATTATGAGAAGTTTCAGTTTTGGACCAGTTACTGCTGCTAAGGTAAACTAGGGATTCAGTTTTCCTGAGACTCCATCATCAATCTCAAAAAAATCAAGATACAGTCTACGTCGCCCTAGGGAGGCGCATATTCTCCATTACTCAGCTTTATCAGTGATCCCAACCTAAAAATTAGGGTTTCTGCATCAAACCCTAGGTCATCCAGAAGGAGGTCAGTCAGAAGCCATTTTCTTCAAGTAAGTACTATTCCTCCTTATTCCATTTGAAGTTCTCAGTCTATTAAAGATGACAAAGAATACCAAGCTAGATGAAAAGCTTGAAGGCACTGATAACTTCAAAGCATGGAAGTATAGGATCATGCTTATCCTACAAAAGAATGATCTAGATAGACTTGTAAAGGAGGAAGTGAAAGAACCAAAAGAAGCTGAAGCCAAGTCCAAGTATAAGAAGGATACGATCATAGCTGACTCCATCAAAGATAACTTGATTCCTCAAGTATCCTCAAGGGAGACTCCAAAAGAAATGTTTGATGCTCTTTCTGGCTTATTTGAAGGAAGAAACATTAATAGGAAGATGACCCCGAGGAATCAGCTCAAAAATTGTAAGAGCTCAAAAGTCAAAGACCATGCAGTCTTACTTTACAAGAGTATCCCAAATCAAGGATCATCAAGAATCCATTGATGATATGGTTGAAGAAGCAAAAGTTGTGATGACAACCTTAAATGGTCTTCCAAGAGATTGGGAAGCCTTTATCTGAGGAATCTGTTCAAGAAGGAAACTAACCAAATTCCGAAAGTTATGGGAAGAATGTGTTCAAGAATAAGAAAGGATAGCAGTTAGAGAAGAAAAGTTAAATGACAATGAGGATCAAGCCTTGACAGGTCATACCAAAGGAAAAAGGAAGAGTCATGACCATCCTCATAAGACTCAAGGTTCTAAGAGGCCAAAGAGAGACTTCTCAAATTTTGAATGCTTCACCTGCCACAAGTTGGGACACATTGCCGTCAACGGTCCCATGAAAGAAGAAAGAGTAAAAAAGATGAAAATATTTCCGTCCCATGTTGTTGAAGATAGTGATCAAGAAGTTGAAGAGTAAACAAAGAAGGATGAAGACTCTAGTGAATAATATGTATTGATCTCTGCTCTAACATGATTAGTCTCACGGGGAAATGACACCTGGCTAGTAGATAGTGGAGCCTCCAAGCACATGACAAGTTACAAGGACTCACTCTCATGCCTTGTACAAAAGGAATCTCCACACAAAGTAATGCTTAGAGATGATTCCCAATAGCGCATAAAAGGAATATGAGAAGCATCCTATAAGTTAGAAAGGCCTCATAGTTGCTTTTGTGGATGGAAAATTTCTCATGTGGACAAAAGGTGAAACCATTAATGATGTAGTTGAAATTGGAGTTGAAGAAGGAGGACTCTACAAATTGAAGGGACATACAGATTCAACATTAGCAACAAATACCATAAACCCATGTGAGCTATGACACATAATGCTTTCTCATATTCACTACAAAGCTTTACCAATTGTAAGCAAGGTTGTGACTGGTCTACCATAAATTTAGATAGAACGTGAAGGAGTGTGCAAAGGATGTACACAATTACATAATACTAATAACCCTTATCCAAACAGTGACAGTAAAGCAAAAGGGATCTTAGCTATTATCCATTCAGACATATGCGGGCCAATGCAAACCACTTCATTAAGCGGGTATGTTTACTATGCTTCTTTTATTGATGAATACTCCGGCAAGACTTGGATATACTTCTTGAAAAAGAAGGATGAAGTGTTTGAAAGGTTTAAGGAATTTAAGGCCCTAGTAGAAAACCTCTCTAAAAAGAAAATAAAGATATTGAGGTCAAATAATGGAGGATAGTTCACATCAAATTAATTCAATGAATACTACAAGGAAGCTATGATTAAAAGGGAGATCACCATTCCCTATAATCCAAAACAAAATGGTGTGGTAGAAAGAAAGAATAGATCTATCATGGAAGCTGATAAATCTATGATACATGATCAAGATCTACCAATGTACCTGTGGACTGAAGTAGCCAGAACAATAGTATATGTACATAATAGAATCTATCACAATGCCCTTAGGAATAAAACTCTAGAAGAAATGTTTTTCAGAGAAAATCCTGAAGTAAGTCACCTAAAGATATTTGGCTGTCCTATATACATACACATTCCCATGGAGAAAAGAACAAAGTTAGATCCTTCAGGAAAGAAGGGATTGTTCATAGGATATAGTGGGCAATCAAAATCTTATTGAATCTATATTCTAGGATACTATCAAATTGAACTTAGCAGAGATGTCACATTTGATGAAGATACAACCTTTAGGAAGTCAAAGAAAGATAAGGAAGATGAAGAGGAGCACGAAAATCCCAAAGCTATTGAAAGTCCTAAACTAGTTAGGAACGAAGAAGAAGTTCAGATGCCTAAGGATCATGAAAGAACCTCATTTACCTGAAGAATTACCTAGTGAAATGATTTCTCGAAAGAGAAAACCTATCTCGGCTCGTGAAGTAATCAAAGAAGCAAAAAGACTTGGTGCCCCAGAAGGAACCACCCGAGAAAGAAAGAAGCTGAAGTCATACCCTAGTTATATGGCTTTGATGTGTGATCTAGTTTATAAAGAACCAACATGCTTTGAAGACGCAATAAAACAGAAGGAGTGAGCTGATGCAATTGTCGAGGAATACCAATCCATTACAAAGAATGATGTGTGGGAAGTAGTACCAAGACTGAAAGATAAATCAATGGTATCCTCGAAATGGATCTTCCAAACTAAACAATTAGCAGATGGTAGTATAGAAAAGTACAAGGCAAGATTTGTAGCTCGAGGATTCTCTCAGAAAGAGGGAATCGACTATGAGGAGACCTTTGCACTAGTGGCTAGGTACACCTCAATCAGAACCATCCTCGACTTGGAATCCAATATGAAGTGGATGCTACATCAAATCGATGTGAAGACAACCTTTCTAAATGGATTTATTGAAGAAGAGGTATATATCGAACAACCACAAGGGTTTGAGAATAATGATAAGAAAACTCATGTATGTAGACTAAGGAAGGCATTATATGGGTTAAAGCAAGCACCCATAGCATGGTATGGAAGGATCGATGGATTTCTAATGAGCTTAGGATTTACCAAAAGTAAAGCAAACTCCAACCTCTACTATAATATTGAGGATGATGGGATTACAATATTATTACTATATGTAGATGATCTATTCTTGACAGGAGAAGATAAGCCCATCATCGAATGTAAGAAGAATTGCTGCAGAGTTCGAGATTAAAGACCTTGGAATTATGCATTACTTTCTAGGTCTTGAAGCGTGGCAATATCCAGACAAGATTTTCCTAAACCAAGCAAAATATTGAGTAGAAATCCTAAAAACATTTGGAATGATAGATTGCAAGGCTATGACTACTCCTATGACAACAAGTTTGAAGTTATTAAATGATGTTGCTTCAGAAGCAGTTGATGCTACCTTATACAGACAAATTATTGGTTCTCTAATGTACTTAACCAATACAAGACTAGATATATGTTTTGCTGTAAACACTCTAAGTCAGTATATGTTGAATCCTAAACACATTAACCTTATTTGAGCAAAACATGTAATGAGGTATCTAAAGGGAACTTTAGATTATGGGCTAAGATATGCATGTAGTGGCGAGATCAAATTACATGGATATACAGATTTAGATTGGGGAGGAAGTGCCAAAGATAGAAAAATCACCTCAAGATGTTGCTTTAGTTTGGGATCAGGAATGATCTCTTGGTTCAGTAGAAAGCAGACCAATATTGCACTTAGCACAATAGAGACCGAATACAGTGCAACATGTTCAACATGTAGCGAAGCAGTATGGATTCAAAAGATGTTAGCATGACTATTTGATGCAGAGATAGATGCCATTGATATCCTTTGTGATAATTAGAGTTGTATTAAGATGACATAAAATCCCGTATTTCATGATAAGGCAAAGCACATTGAAATTAGATATCATTTAATCCAGGGTATGGTTAAAAAATGAACTGTAATGCTCAAGTATGTTCCTACAGAGGAACAAGTGGTAGATGTGTTAACTAAGCCTCTGGATCATGTAAAGTTTGAATACTTTCGAGACAAGCTTGGTGTAGCCTGAAAGGTTGTCACATACCCCAATTTTGTAAAATTATGTAATTTGTTTTATTATATTTCTGAAACATTATGTTAAACTTAATCCTAAGTAGGGATTGATGACTCAGCAGAGTCAACAGTTATGGAGTGTAATTCAGAATATTTTATTATTAATAAATAAATTATGGAGACAACAGCATGGGAGAGCTGTTAAAAGAGGTTACTGGTCAAACTGGTGGATGGAACTAGGTGGAAAGGCAAAAGGACAAGTGGCAACATCCTGAAACACTTCCTAAGTTGCAGGTGGCAACTTCCCTATATTTGGGGTCATGATTCCTCAAGAAAGTGGAATCAGAGCAGGTGGCTCATTAAATGATAGTTAACCCAACTAAGACCTAGGCAATCTTTTAAAAGTACTCAATGAAGAGAGCTGAGGCTGCTCAGATTTTATTCCAGAAAGAATTCATTCAGGTGAATGTTATTCAGGAATTTCATTGAGGAAAGAGGGAAAAACAGTAAGGAAGTGTTTTGAGTGGATTGCTACAGTAACTTGAGTTTTTATTACAGCTATTTGGGCTGAGAGAACTGACTGTTAGTTCTGAGTTAATACTGAGTTGAAGACTGGTATCTGATTTGCTGCACCTAGTTCTAGCCAGGGAGACCAGAGCAAGCTCGGGGGTCCTGAGAAGTCGTTGTCTGAGCGCTCTCCAGGAGTTGGTAGGGAGGAACGACCTCCCATTGCTATTGTTGTCCACAGTTTAAACATGTTCTGTAATTTATTTCTTTATGTTTACTGAGTATGAATGGATGCATGTTATGTTTATTTATATGTCTGGGTAATTAATTAGTTTCAGTAAAGTTAGTATTTCAGAATATCAGAAGTTAAATCTGTTAGTAGTACTGTGTTTTTCCACATCTGGTATCACCAGATCGTACTCTAGCACAGTATCTCGGTGTGAGAAGTACTATTCTTCTGAACCGAGTTCCCTATTCTACTTGCAGTTGCTACTAGTGATTTCACTAAGTTCATAAATTATCTTCTTACAGTCTTAAAAACTAGTTTCAGTACTGTATCTTTGTTTCTGAAAATGCTAGCTGTAAAAATGAAAAGATAGACTAGTATTTCTGAAGTTTAAGTTATGATTGTTATTTTCTAGTTTTAAAGAGGATTTAACCTTTTAGAGTTAGATAAAGCAAAACTAACAATAGGATATAAATTATGTATCTGTTAATTCTCTGTTCGATGTTACAGATGAATCCTATTTGTATTAGTCTGCAAAATAGTTAAGAATGTAGTTATCTAAGTACTGTATACTCTTTTATTTAACCAAGTTTAAGTATATTTCATAACTGGTGTTCTATTTTAATTGTAGTAAACACATACGCAATTGTTTATAAAGATAGGTATATGAGAATACACTAAATAATTTTTAATAAGTAATATATAGAAATAATACACCTAAATAAAGGACCCAAACTAAAACATTGGGTAATAACATTTATATAACAATCATAGTAACATTGAGAATAAATAATATTATTCTTTTAATATCAATAATGTTTCAACATTATTGATATTATATATAACAATAACATTCAAGTAGTATATGATTATACAAATGGGAACTTAGTTTATTTTTACTTAGAATGTAAACAAATAAAGTATATTTATGAACTAGTCATATACTATACATTGTAAAGTAAATAAACAATATTAAAAGACAGTAGTAATAATTAGTAAGAATATAACAGGGCCTTTTTATTAAAAAGGATTACTTTTGTTTCTTATAAACATCTAAATAAATAGAATCCAGGTTATAAAACCTGTAAAGAAAATTTAATAACAAATTTATTAAATAATAAACTGAAGAGCACTTAATGTACAGAACCCTTTTATGCTAAATGGATCACAGTATTGTATAATAACCTGTAATAATACAATAGAATAGTAATAACAGATACAATATTGGTACAAGGGTATAACCCTATATACTTTTATAATTTCAGAAGTATTATATAAACAGTAAATTAAAGAACATAACCCTCACAGTAAATCATTAAAAAGAAGGGTTACTAATAATTAAATAACCCAGATTTACTTTTAAAATACATCACAGTAATCATCAAAATTATCTATTAAGGTTGGTACCTTTCATTTAACTCTTAGATATCAACACAGTTAAAATTGTAATAGCAGATTAAGCAATTGACTTAATCTCCATAGCAAATTAGGAATTGAATCCTATAAACACAGTTACACAAATATAATAATTTTAGTGTGAAAAGACAATGTTTCACCCACGGCCGCACCACAAAACCCACAGAGTATGTGGCTATAAACATAGAATTTATTTATTACTGTATAGAGTTGGAAAATAAAACAAACGCATGCTACAGACAAGCCAAGATACAGAAAGGCTGTTTAATAAACCATATTCAAAACTCGGGTAAAAACCCTGTATAAGAATACAACAGAGTATAGAGGACGCAACCTCAGATGCTGGCAGGCTCGTAGCCATTGCCGTTATACATTGATACAATACTTCTGTTATAAAAACCTTAACGCAGAAAAAGACAAGTAATTACAAGATCGACCGGGGTCGCAACACCTTTGCACAACAAAGGGTTGAGTTTGTAAAAAAATCCCTTTCTAAACTTACAGCCAAAGATTAAAAATAAAGCTGAAGTAACCTTCATTATCGTATCACTCAAACCCTCGACTAACAGCCATAAGTAAACCAGCAAGGGGAACGCCAAGTCGAGACCGGGCTTACCGGAGAGGAGTTGATAGTCGAACCCTGGTGTCTTCGCTCTTCATCAAAGAGATCAAACCTGCGAACAAAGGAGCAGCTTATAGTTAAAACCCTATTATGTTATGGGTCAGATGTATTTACAAATAAATCAAAATGGGTGAGCTGTAACTCACCGGTGAGATCGAAGATAAGCAGCCATTGATAAACAGTTTAATAATCGAGAGCCGAGGAAGCATAACCTTCGTTTATCTCTGTGAGAGCACATGCTGGAAGAAAGACAAAGGATATCTTTCCCAATGGAAAGACTGTCATTTACCAAGTCGAAGATCTCTCTTATGCCGCGACAGAGTCGACTGTGGAACCCACAAGAAAAACCCTGGGTTCTTCACGGCCTTATGACTGCCATTATCGAGTTATAGACTTCCACACTGAGCCGAGAAGAAGCATGAAGGATGGAAGCAGCATTGGAGCTGTATCAAGCGAGTTTTGACCAAATTGAACCAGGAGTGTTTTGCAGAGCCTTCAAGCCCGAAGGCGAGGGAGAAACTGATAGATGTTAGGGTCGAGTCAACTTTTTAAACCTCCAGTGCATGGCAGAGAAATGACCACGACAGCACTTTAATAATTGCATGCGAGTGGGTCAAGGTGTAATGTTTTCACAATCTTTTTATTTCCCCAAAAAATCATCAAATGGAGATTCCATATAGTCGCTAACCTATGATCACACCTGCATACAATTGCATTGTTAGAATATAGCATATGAAACTATGCCTTATAAACAATATATTATGCTAGTAATCCTTGCATTGTAATGTTAACATTAGTATCATGTACATGTTATAATCTTTGCATTTCCGACCTCATTCAAGGTTAAAAACCTTGCTTTATAAACTTTGCAATATAAACTTTGCACTATAAGTTACAGGGATAAGGGTATAACTTTGAGTTATAATGGTTCATAGAACTTACAACCCTATGACCTTATGACCATTACCCTAGTCTCCAATCAAGGCAATAAGTATAACATTTCTTTATTAATGATAAGTACAGTTGTTATAATGTTACCACTATAATGATTAGTATGATTATAGCCTTGCATAGTTGGTAAAAGACTAGTCATTCTAGGACTTAAACTTGTAGAACTCTGCTGTGTAAATCACTATTTTGGATTGAGATTACACAAGTTCATTTGGACTTGTCAAGGTAAATACTTGAGCAATCTTTTAATAGTCTTAGATTTATTGTGCTAACAAGTAGACTTTGTTATTATTCTTATTCAAAGATATTTAAGAATGGGTAAGTGAAGGTGGACAAGCAATTTATATAATGTATTATCGCTATTCTTGATGATAGTTTAACCTGGAAAATTCTTAATAGAATTGATTATGTTAATCTAGGACTAATTCTACAGGTGTTCATAGATTTTATTCAGTCATTGATCATTGGAAATAGAGGTAGTTTTCCAGTAGTTCAAACTCTTGAAAATGATTAAGAGAGGACTTTTATCTAGTAGAAAACCCTGTAATGGCTGTAAGTAAGAGAAGTATATATTGTTGTTATCAAACTTCAGATCCTTATAATTGCTATTGTAAAACAAAATCATAACTTGAATTTTAAAAACCTGTCATGATGTGGGAACATCAGATAAGTACAATAGGATCGAACATGATAACCTAGTTTTAATTACAGTGCAAGATATTAAATAGTATGATTGCATACAGTAAACTCAATAATGATATAGTACTTCATAAGGATACTTAATTCTGCTATTATAAAGGAAAATAGCTATCTTTTCTCTGGTAATTCTAACTTTCTATCAGTGAAAGCTTAAAGAGAAGTATAGGAAAAGCTTTACCTGTATAAGCTTGATAAATCTGGCTAGCATACATTTATATTTTTTTACTGAATGAATTGGTACAACATTTTATTATCTAATAATTTAAAAGTTCTGTTAGCAGCGACCCGAACTTTACCTGTATATCTGTAAGAGAAAGAAAAACTGTTGCATTAGCTCAGTAGCTAAGTAAGCCCAGTCTGTCATAAAAATCCCCCTTGCGGTTGCAAACAGAAACAATCAGTAACTGAAAAAGAAACTGCTCTTCAAAGTACAGAGTAATTAATAATCATTCAGTAGCATAAACTAATTAAACAGCTAATGACTGCATTTAGTGTGATTATATGCAATTTATAAAAGTTTTAAATTTTTCGAAATTTTGGGGTTTGACAAAGGTCCTCTCTCGAAAGAGGGAGTGACAATATATGGAATATGGATGCAGTGGTGAGTAGCTTAGTCTATAGGAGGGTAAGTCTACCTAGGATTGTTTGTCCCAAAAGGGTTAGTAAGTTAGACGAGGCATGTTGATCCTAGGGGGATTAGTATGTCTGGCTAGGCTTGGTTGGCCTAAAAGGGTTAGTAAGCCATACAAGGCTTCTTTGGTCCCCAGGGATATCCATCTGTCTAACTAGGATTGTTTGGATCGAAAGAGTTAGTAAGTTAGACAAATTGTCGGGATGGATCTACCAGAGAACTCACTGTGATGCTACTTCGAGATAGTTAAACGAAAATATGTATCTTCAATATTTCCATACCGTTTATTGTTGAGATGATTGCTTCAGTATTATAATATTAATGATTGTTGAGACGTTTTCTTTGTTAGAATTTCATCATTAAGCTAGCATTATATTAGGATCTTTATTGAGAGAATAACAAGCACAACAATCAAACACAAGAGACAATGAACACAGTGTTTATCCTCAGGGAAACCATAAATGGTGAAAACCCCACAACTTCCTTAGAGATAGAATCAACACCAAAAGTAGAACCCAAAACAGTAAATGATCTCCCGATGACAGTAACCTTCTTCTTGTCTAGCCCTAGTGTCTTCTCCTTCCTCAACTATGCTCTACACTTGAGTGTGTATCAGTTGTGTGATAAATAGAGAGTCCAACTCTCTATTTATACTAATCCCGACATGACAAAAACCCTACTAGGGTAGACCTCACTAGGAGAGTCTAATAACCCTAGTGCCCCGGAACTGCGGGGACTTCAACCCTTAGACAATATGAGGGTTACCCACAATAACTTGACATGATTTGTTTACATGATAGACCTTCCCGATAGGCACATCGGGGCATGGCATAACTCAAGTACATCCCAGAATAAACATCGGGTTACAATATATAATAAATACAAGTGAAATACATTCCGAAGTTACATATACATCAACACTCCCTCTTAACTAGGAAGATATTCTTTCGACATAATTTTCAGCACAAGTCTTCTTCTCTGTATCTTTTGGATCATCCTCGAGTCCTCGTCATCTTGAAGTCATCTTCATCACTAGATCTGGATCATCACTGGGCATCATCACTAGATCTGGATCATTACTGGATCTAGATCATCACTGTTGGATCTGGATCATCACTCGATCTGGATCATCACTGGGTCATCATCACAGGTGCTATCTCTTGATTCTTCTCGTCATAGGAACCTCTACAGAGCCAGTCCTTTTTCATATTGGATGTATCATCACAGAGCTAGTTCTTTTTTATACTAGATGTGGCATCACAGAGCTGGTCCTTTTTCATACTAGATGAGGCATCACAAAGCTAGTCCTTTTTCATACTAGATGTGGCAACTACTCAGAGCTAGTCCTTTTTCATACTAGATGAGTCTTCACAGAGCTAGTCCTTTTTCATACTAGATGAGGCATCACAGAGCTGGTCCTTTTTCATACTAGATGAGTCTTCACAGAGCTAGTCCTTTTTCATACTAGATGAGGCATCACAGAGCTGGTCCTTTTTCATACCAGATGAGGCATCACAGAGCTGGTCCTTTTTTATACTAGATGTGGCAGCTACTTAGAGCTAATCCTTTTTCATACTAGATGAGTCTTCATAGAGCTAGTCCTTTTTCATACTAGATGAGGCATCACAGAGCTGGTCCTTTTTCACACCAGATGAGACATCACAGAGCTGGTACTTTTTCATACTAGATGTGGCAGCTACTCAGAGCTAGTCCTTTTTCATACTAGATGAGTCTTCACAGAGCTAGCCCTTTTTCATACTGGATGTGCCATCTACACAGAGCTAGTCCTTTTTCATACTAGATGTGTCTTCACAGAGCCAACCCTTTTTCATGCTGGATGTGGCATCTACATAGAGCTAGTCCTTTTTCATACTAGATGTGTCTTCACAGAGCCAACCCTTTTTCATGCTAGATGTGGCATCTACATAGAGCTAGTCCTTTTTCATACTAGACGTGTCTTCACAGAGCTAGCCCTTTTTCATGCTGGATGTGGAATTCACACATATACTTGACAATGGAAGGAACCAATCCTCTCACCATGTCACAGCTCTTACATTCGACCATGGAAGGAACCAATCCTCTCACCATGTAGGAAGGGCACAACACATATATCTGACCATGGAAGGAACCAATCCTCTCATCATCTCAGAAAGGCTCAGCATGGACACATCACTTCCTCTTGGGAGGAATGTCGATCTGGAGAACACCAAGCTTCTCCTTGAAGTACTCAAACTTCACCCTAGCCAATGGCTTAGTCAACACATCAGCTATCTGTTCGTCTGTCGCAACATACTAGAGCTTCACTGCTCCTCTCTGCACCATATCCCTGATATAGTGATACTTGATCTCGATATGCTTCGACTTGTCATGGAATACTGGATTCTCTGACAACTTTACACAACTCTGGTTATCATAGTATATACAAGTAGCATCTAACTAGAGATCAAATAAATCAGACAGTAGCTTCCTCAGCCATACTACCTCATAACTAGCTGAACAGGCTGCAACATACTCTGCTTCAGCTATACTTAGTGCCACACAGGATTGCTTCCTCCTAAACCACGAGATCACACCTGATCCCATACTGAAGCAACACCCTGAAGTGCTCTTCCTATCTATGGCACTGCGTGCCCAATATGAATCAACATAACCCTCCAGGCTAATCTTCTGATCAGCCTTATACTTGAGCCCATAATCAACTGTATTCTTCAGGTACCTCAGAATATGCTTTGCAGCAGTTAAGTGAACATGTCTCAGATCTGTCAAGTATTAGCTCAAGGTGTTCACAACAAAGCAGATATCTGGTCTCGTGTTCGTCAGGTACATCAAGGACCCAATCATCTAATGATACATCGTGGCATCAACTGTATCTGATGAAGCATCACTCAATAGCTTCAGGTTTGATGCCATAGGTGTGGTTAATGTCTTGCAGTCCATCATCCCAAATCTCTTCAGGATCTCTACCGCATACTTCCCTTGTCCAAGGAAGATTCCATCTGTAGTCTGCCACACCTCCATACCTAGGAAATAATGCATCATTCCCAAGTCCTTCATCTCGAACTCAACAACAAGCTTTCTCTTTGTATCGGCAATCAACCCATCCATACCTGTCACAAACAGATCATCTACATATAGTAGAAGCATCACCAGGTTGCCATCTTCCAAACCGTACAGGGAATTCTTCAATCTAACACATGAGACTCCCTGTCACGTGTCTCAAAACCGAGTGGCTGCTCCACATACACTTCCTCTTCTACTACACCATTCAAGAAGGCAGTCTTGACATCCATTTGGTGTATCTTCCATTTCATCACTGCAGCCAAAGAAAGTACCGATCTGATGGAAGTGTATCTGGCTACAGGTGCAAAGGTTTCTTCATAGTCTATTCTTTCTTTCTGAGAGAAACCTCGAGCCATAATTCTTGCCTTATACTTTTCAATCATTAGAGAGAATTTGAGGTAAAAAATGGGCCTTCTAAGAGATGTACTACAAAAATATAAGATATATTCAAATATTATGAGTTAGGGCTTTT
>LPNX010916254.1:113879-154864 GCA_001517045.1 Pseudotsuga menziesii | reverse complement strand
GGGGGGGGGGGGGGGGGGGTGAAGGAAACTCTGGGAAGAAGCCATTGCGTAGAGAGTGATGAGACCTGGAGCATGCGATTTGAATGAGCTATAACTCCAGAGGGGACGGTTCATTAAGGCAGGCAGGATCGAGAAGGAGCTAGAGGTGAGTGGAGACCATGCGTCGTCTAGGCAAGGTGCATGAAATAAACCATAGTGTATGACCATTGTTCCAACGAAAAAAAAGATGGGGGAGGGTAGTAGGGGGGATGAAGCCTTAGATACATTAGGGTATGGGTTTGATGCTTATTCCTAAGCCATTGAGGAAAAAGTGACCTTGAGGAAAGGAGGCCCAAGTGTTAGCCAAGGCATCTCCAGAAGCATTATTTTCTCTAAGTATGTGATAAAACTCATAATTGTCCAAAAGGAGAGGAGTGATTCTGTCATACAACCTTCTACACTTGATGGACCCTGTGGAGTAGCGATTGATCATTTTGTATATGAATTTCCTTGAGTCGCCAAATATCGCTATCTTGGAGTGATCTGTAGTGTCCAAAATTTCTAAACCCTATAAGAGAGCCATCCATTCAGCTTCATTGTTCGTCTTGTGGCCCAGACCCCAAGCAAAGGTTTTTTCAGTTTGTCCTCCGGGATCCAATAAGACCCCCCCGCACCTGCCACCCCTGAGTGCATTTTGTATATTAGTGAGCATTGGTGTGTATGATATGCAAAGAGAACTGATACATTTATTATGTGAAAGAGCATCGATGGCTAAAATTTGAGGAGGTATTAGTCCATGGAAATGAATAAAAGACACTTTTTGGTTGAAATAAATAGATTTCTTATGTTGATGTGTTGATTTTTTCCATATTGTGGATATGTAAATATAGTTTTTATTTATTTTATAGATTGTGTATGGCGTTGTGATGAATTTTTCTATGCCGTTGATATGTAATTTTTTTTCCTTTTTACAAATTTTCAATTAATTATTCGAGAAACAAATATTTATATATTAATATTTATTTTTATATTTTAACTATTGTGTTTCCAAAAGCGTTTTGGGTACACCTTTTTTCATAGTCATATTGTAAAAATCCTTCATATATTTAATCAATAATGTGACATTTTGTGACATTAGGCAATCCAGTAGAAGAAGAAACCCATTTTATTATATATGAATAAGATCCAAAATATGGGACAACATAAAGGTTGTTGATGATCAAAATTTCATTTTGACATTGTTAAAGTTATTGATTACTTATCCTCATCCAATTGGGGTGATATGTCCATATTACAAAGAGTGTTTGTTTTTCACAGATAAAAATTCCAAAATATACAATTTGTAGTAACAACATTAAAATGCATTGATTATCAATCATTGCTTGAAGTGCTGTAGTCACTCAGGGTGCTTCCATTTCCCATTTCTTCATCATCTACAGGGGATATTCTTCCCGAGTCATTTGAAATGCTTTATTCATATAAATAAAATGTTATGAGTATCTATACATTTATAGATAATATAATATACATAACTGCTTAAATGGAAAAATGTATTAGTTCAACGGATGAATCATAATCTTCATATTTGTGAAACCACTCGTCTCGTTAGTCCCCAATAAATAATATGTTGGCTCCTCTCTATACATTGTTTCATATTAGTTTCATACGCTATGCTTTAATTATCTTATTATTCCATTGACTATAAAATAAGGGATGTTATAAAACAATATAGCTACTTACATATTGTTCAATTAACCTTTAAAAATCCTAACATATGTTGATAACCCTTACTTATCCAATGTTAATCAAATGATCGGATGGCTCTTCATCCTATGTTAGCACCTGATAAAAAACATCGATGTACGATTTTGAATTAATTATGATATTTGCATCACAGAAAATGTGAAATCTAAAGCAAACCACAAGTACTCACAAACTTTGCGATCAACCCTTTTTTGCTTGGTAGTCCTGTATGATGCGTTGAATAGGTTCCATTTTCTTTTCTTTTATGCTAGAACAAAACAATTGAAAAGTAATATTTCATGTGATTATTAAATTTTATGCACATTAAAAAACCAATGATTACATATGTTTGATGCATGTTGTTGTTGTGATGGCTCCCCCTCCAATGTGCTTATGTTCATTTCTTTGACCATCTAATGCAATACCTTTTTTGACATCCCTATTATTATATTTCAGATATCACACCATTATTCCTCTAGAATTTATCAATCTTCCTAAGAAACAAAAATCACAATGAAAAAAACAATAAATATTTATGTGAAAATAAGCATAGCAAAAATATTAACAAAGTATGCTTTGGACTAGTATATCCATATTACAGATTTTTTTTTACCAATAATACCTTTTAAAAGATTCCTTTTTATTGTTGTATGTTTTTTCCATTGCAAGTCTGACTGGTCTCACTGCCCACTGTTCGAGAAATGCTTCCTGTACTTTAATTATAACTTGATTCTTAGAGTCATTGGATTAATTTTTGCATTGTAAATGAAAAGGACGTCTATATGTTCTTTCCACTATACCCCTCAACGTTTTATAAAAAAAATTCCCATCATCACTCTAGTTGAACCGATGACCAAATCATCGTCATTTATGTTCTTCTTAATTTTTATCTTTTTAGGGTGTTTTTTTTCGTCGCCCTCTGTTACTATACAACATTCAACAAATTTTAATTCCAAACTTTGAAACATGATAGCATTTATTATTGAGAATCATTTCTAGTAAGAAGTTAAAAAAAACCCTCATGTTAATCACCTGTTGATCCACACAATTCCTCAGTTTGCAATAATTTATTAAAGTTTTTTTTCCCTTTTCTTTGCTCAGATTACAAACAATCTTATAGAGTTTCCTTACATTTTTTATTTCCATGACCTGCATAAACTAATACGTATCATTTTTTGAATGAGAATAGTTAATCTCTTATTTATAAAGGCTGAAAAAGTTTCAACAAAGCGGTACAAAAATTTCCAAACAGAATACCATAAGTTTATGAGAAATATGAAGATCAATTACAATAATCCAAGATAGTATATGCCTTAAACAAAAGGTATGTTCCCCTGAGATGCTATAGATTTTAACATACTGGTCTAAAAGTAGCTTGAAAAAAAACTTCATGCAAAAACAAAATTAATAGGTACTAGGATCACTGTCGATGACTTGAACATCTTGATTGTTCTCATTCCTCAGGGCTTTCCTCAGCATCATCCTCCTGATTCTCATAGTTATCTTCAACAATCTCGTTGATATCCATATCCTGAGTGCATTTACTATAATATACATCTTCATTGTGCTCCTCTGAGATGGAGATGTTCATAGTTGCATTGACGGGATGATAAGCCTTAGTATCTTCAATTTCTTTGCTTCCTAAATATTAAAATACCAGACTAATTTGTAACTAGTAGAGCATCATGGCACTTCAAAGTGAACTGGATTGCTTCCACTTGAGATTCATGAGTGCGAATGTTTCTGTCAACCTCACCTAGGTGGGAATCTAAACAAGATTTGTGGGAAATGAGCTAAAATACAACTTGTTCAACTTATTCAGGATGAGAGCTCACCAAGGGTGCTTGCGATGTTATTTGGTGAACAATAGCAAGCAATCCCTCCGTTTGAGAGTTCATCCACCTAATATGACTTTGTATGCCTTGAATATTTGCTCTGTTTTCATGGATACCATATGAAATCTCCTGAAGCTTTCACTCTATGTCCGTTGATGACTTCATATCTACAAGATAGAATAAACCTTCCAATGATCCTGAATCCCAATATTCCCAAATCAGGGACAAAATGGTGCGATAAATAGTCTTAGAATTACTTCTTGAAGGATATCCTCACGCCCAACAGACGATGTGTCTAGAAGGCACTACTCCAAGGCATATGGGAAATCCACAATGTCTTCCACTTCTGGAGCACCATTACCATATTGCACCCAACCCTACACTTCTTTCCCTCGACTTTCTCAGAAAGACAAAATGATTTATTAAGGTGTGAATGTGAAGATACATTTGCTTGAAACACTATTGTGTACTCCACATGTGAGAGGATACACCTATATGTATGCAATGACACTTGACGGTTGTGCCCATTAATGGATTATGGGACTTCGATTTTATTGTTTTGATCCATCCCCAAATCCATCAAAGAACAAAATTTGGAGGATCAATATGGTTCTTCCATCCCTTGAAATTTAAAATGACAGTTACATGGAGTTATTGCAATTTTAATGATTTAGTGTAACATAATAACTATATCCTTATGGTATCCAACACAATCATTTTTTATAATGCTCCCATGAGGTAGGAGAGTGACTTCATTATGAAGTATGTCTGCTTAAGTATTGTTCTCCCTTTGGATGTGAAAGAGTTGGGTTTTAGAGAATCTTAGAAGAAGCTGATCTATTTGATTTTGTATTCTACCAACAACTTTGTTTGCAAGTCCTTTTCTTGTTGAGCTTGGGAAACAATCAATAAATATTCACCAATAACAATGATGGATGGGATTATAAGAGAGACAACTTTATCAAGACTTAGAAACAAAGTGTATCTCTCTACTTGATTGTTGGTAGCTATACCTAGACCACGTGAAAAAAGTTGAGACTATATTTCCTCCATGATCCATAAGAATCCCCCTGAACATGTCGTCCCATAAACCAATACAAATAATTAAACATACATATAATTTCAATATATTTATTTCATATTAAAATTACAAAAAACTTACCATGTTGTTTGTGTCGTATGTGTTTCCCTCTCTTCCTTTGTTGTGATTTTTATTTGGTGGTCCTTTATGGGCCATTATTTATCAATGAACGCTTTGCATAATGAAACACATAAATTATAAGATAGTTTTTTACACAATAAGTAAAGAATTTCATCTAAAAATATAATTGAGCCAAATGGTGTGCACATTACAGAAATTATGCACTGATGCGCCATAGATGATACAATGCACGAGTGCGTAATCTATGTATAATACACACCGAAAACTATTTTTTATTTTTTTAAATAAACACATTCAAATGGTGCATTTTAGAAATATAAATGCATCGTGCATCTTTTTTGTAAAATGCACACCAAAATTTGCATAAGTTTTTTTTGGAAAATTCTAAGGGTGACAGTACGAATAGGTCGACTTCGAAGTAGAAACACATTATGATCTCGGTCAAAGAGCGACCAAAATTCCCAATATAGTACTATATATAACCAAGAAGTTTACATTACTGAAAATCAAATATTATTGTGAAAAAAAAACAAAATGAAATCAAGAAGAAAACTAGGCTTTGCAGTGTTGAAGAAGTAAATGAAGGAAGAAGAATAGAAGGGTTTGCAACAATTCTATATTTTCTTCAAAGAACTTATAAAATTTATGCCATTTTTTTATTATATTGAAGGAAAAATTACTTGAAATGTATCCTCTGCAGAGTTGTATGCATCCACATTGATCCCTTACAAAAAAATTCTTCAAAGCAATTTCTCTCCAAACTATGTTGATGTATTTATAACTTCAAAATGTATTCACTTGTATATCTTATGTATTGTACCCCGATGTTTATTTTGGGAAGTATCTGTAATGTAACTGAGTCATGTCATACCTCGATGTTCCTATCGGGATATTCAATAATGTAAACAAGTCATGTAAATTATTAGAGGGTAACCCTCCCTATTGATCAAGGGTTAAAGTCCCCGCAGTTGTCCGGCCCTAGGGTTATTAGACTCTCCTAGAGAAGTCGGCCCTAGTGAGTTATTTTCAAGTCGAGGATTAGTATAAATAGAGAGTGAGCCTCTCGATTTAATACACATTCACTCACACTTAGTTGTAGCGCATAAGTGAGAGACAAGGAGTTGGGATAAGAGAGAGAACAACTGTTGGAGATCATCTTACTGTCTTTGGGTTTTACTGCTGCCATTGGTGCTTATTCTATCTCTGAGGAAGTTGCGGGGTTTTCTCCTTTATGGATTCCCCGAAGAAAATATTTGTTTCTATTGTCTCTTGTGATTGATTTCTGTGCATGTTATTCTCTCAGATAAGATCCTAAGATCATACTATCATAATTGATAAAAATCTAACATGGTATCATAGCTAACATGAGAAGAAGACATTGTCCATCTGCGGAATCTAGGGTTTCTTACTTTTTGGGTCTCTCTCCACAATTCATTAGCAAAAGAAGGCTGGGTTGAACCTCCATTGAAGGTTGCATCTTTTTGTCGAAGCAGAATCTGATTCTGAGCACTTTTAGTTTTTGACCTACCACTACATCGGGAAATTAGGGCTTTTCACTGAAGAGGAATTTTTGAGTGAGCCCAGTCTAGGATTGCTCTCCTCCTCAAAATCGAAGTTTAGAGACAAGAATTAAGGTTTTTGTTTGGGTAGAACTCTGGGAAAGTCAAACCCTAATTTTCCTTGGAACCAAAAAATAAGCATTGCAGAAGATCAGCTCCAGATCCAATTTTCAGCTTCTTAAATTGGTAAGATTTAAATATTTTGTATTTTCATTTGAGGTTCTCAGTTAAGATGTCCCATCACACCAAGATTGATGAAAATATTGAGGGAACTGATAACTTCCGAGCCTGGAAGTACAAGATCTCCCTAATCCTGGAAGAAAATGAGTTGGACTCTTACATCAGTGAAGAGGTTCCAGTTCCATAGGGAGATGAGGCTAAGGCCTTACACAAAAAGAAATTGGTCATGGATAAGAGGATCATTGCTGATTCAATTAAGGATCACCTCATACCACAGGTGTCCTCCCTAAAGACACCTAAGGCAATGTTTGATGCCTTGACTAAGCTATTTGAAGGAAAGAACATAAACTAGAAGATGAATTTGAGGAACCAATTGAAGAGTGTGAAGATCTAGAATGCGGAGACCATACAGTCATACTTTACAAGGGTCTCCTAGATCAAAGAAAAACTTGAAGCAGTGGATGAAGAAGTAGAGAATGTAGAAATTGTGATGACTACCTTGAATGGTCTCCCTAGGTCATGGGACTCATTCATTCAAGGGATCTATGCTAGAATAAAGCTAGTCACCTTCAGTAGACTGTGGGAGGAATGCTCACAAGAAGAAGCTCAAATAGCAGCCTGAGAAGAAAAAATGGGAAGTGAAGATCAAGCTCTCATAGTATACCTCGAGAAAAATAGAAGGGACTATCATCATTCTAAAGGTAAGCATTCTCATGCCAGAAAAACTTAACTCAGATGTTTTACTTGTGATGAGATAGGACATTGTGCCAGAAATTGTCCTAGGAACAAAAGAGACTCCCACAAGAAGAAGAAAAACAAGAGAAGACATCATGCTCATGCTGCAGAGGATGGTGAACCTTTCAAGAAGAGAGCCAGACAAGAAAGTGATGATTCTTCAAGTGATGAAGAATATGTTTTGATTTTCGCTCTCACAGGAACTATTGCACATGGAAGCAATGATTGGCTTATATATAGTGGGGCTTCCAAACATATGATGGGATTCAAAGAATCATTTGTGAAACTATGAAAACATGAGTCACCCCACAAGGTGAAACTTGGGGATGACTACCAGTATCCAATAAAAGGTAGTGGTGAATCCTCCTATAAACTAGACTCTTGAAAGTCTATGAATATGAAGGGTGTCTTATTTGTACCAGGACTAAAGAAGAATCTCCTCTCCATATTTGCATTAGATGCAAAAGGAATGAGGGTTGCATTTGTAGATGGCCAAGTCCTTATGTGGCCGAAGGGAAAGACTATAGATGATGTAGTATTAATTGGAGAGAAAGAGGGAGGACTATACAAATTGAAGGGCCAAATAGAACAAGCTTTGGTCCATGAATCAGTAGAGCCAAATGAACTTTGGCACAAAAGGCTTGCACATGTGCACTATAGGGCACTACCACTTGCAAGCAAAGCTGTTGAAGGTCTTCCAGAAATATGAACAAAACATGACGGTGTCTGCAAAGGATGTGTGAAAGGAAAGAACACAAAGAAGACATTTCCAAATAGTGAGAACAAGGAAAAATGGATCTTGGAAATCATTCACTCCGATGTATGCGGAACAATGTCATCCAGTTTATTAAGGGTATGCATACTATGTTTCTTTCATTGATGATTTTTCTAGGAAGACATGGATATACTTCTTAAAGAACAAAGATGGAGTATTCAACAACTTCAAGGAATTCAAAGCATTGATCGAGAACCACACCAAAAAGAAGATCAAAACCTTTTGATCAGACAATGGTGGAGAATTCACATCAAATGATTTCAAAGATTTATGCAGAGATTCAAGGATTAAGAGGGAGTTGACCACTCCGTATAATCCAAAACAGAATGAGGTTGCAGAAAGGAAGAATATAATGATCATGGAAGCTGCAAGGGAAATGCTTCATGATCAAGATCTTCCCATGCATCTATGGGCAGAAGCTGCTAGAAAAGCTGTGTATGTACAGAACCGTACTCCACATAGAGTACTCAAGAACAAAACACTTGAAGAAGTCTTCTCTAGCATGAAACTAGAATTCAATCATCTCAGAATATTTGGTTGTCCAGTGTAGATACACATTCCGAAAGAAAAGAGGACAAAGTTAGATCCTTCTAAAGGGTATATCTGTATCTCCCTTTAGAAGGATCTAATAAAGGGTATATTTGTGGGATATAGTGAAAGCTCGAATGCTTACAAAATATATTTCCTAGGATTCAAGAAGGTCGACATCAGCATGGACGTAACATTTGACGAAGACTCAACTTACAAGAAATCCAAAAAGAGACTTGCTGAAGAACCTGAAGAAACAGAAGTACCCAGAATCCAAGACACAACCATGAACGATGCAAATCAAGAAGAAGATCGAGAAATAGAAGAACCACAGGAACCTATAGATCCACCCCAAGAGAAGAATCCTCACAAGAGGAAACCTGCATGGGTATGAGATGCTATCCAAGCTGCGAAAAGATAAGGGGCTCTAGAAGAGATACACAGAGAGAGGAAAAGAACCAGATCCTGCTCCGGTTATGTAGCCCTATTATGTGACATCTTTGATAAAGAACCTTCCAACTATGAAGAAGCGACAGAGAAGAAAGAATGGAAGGATGTAATGATCGAGGAGTACCAGTTGATCATGAAGAATGATGTCTGGGATGTTGTCCCTAGACTAGAAGGGAAGTCCGTTGTGACTTCCAAATGGATCTACAAGATCTAGCATGCTACAGATGGTAGCATAGATAAATATAAAGCAATATTTGTGGCTCGTGGCTTATCCCAGAAAGAAGGAATAGATTATGAAGAAAATTTTGCACCTATAGCCAGATACACTTCCATTAGATCAATACTTGCTCTGGTTGCGGTAATGAAATGGAAGATACACCGGATGGATTTTAAGACTTCCTTCTTGAATGGTGTAGTGGAAGAGGAAGTGTATGTGGAGCAGCCACTCGGTTTTGAGACACATGACAGGGAGACTCATGTGTGTAAGTTGAAGAAAGCCATGTACAGTTTGAAACAGGCACCCAGGACATGGTACGACAGAATTGACAACTTCCTATCTAGTTTGGGATTTACCAAGAGTAAAGCAGATTCCAACCTTTACTACAAGGTTGAAGAAGGGAACCCAATGATACTCCTACTATATGTAGATGATCTGTTTATAACAGGTGAAAATGGGTTGATTGCTGATACGAAGAGGAAGCTTGTTGCCGAGTTCAAAATGAAGGACTTGGGTATGATGCATTGCTTTCTAGGCATGGAGGTGTGGCAAAATACAGATGGAATCTCCCTGGGATAAGGGAAGTATGCAGTAGAGATCCTGAAGAGGTTTGGGATGATGGACTGCAAGGCCATGACCACACCTATGGCATCAAACCTGAAGCTATTGAGTGATGCTTCATCAGAGTCGGTTGATGCTACGATGTATCATCAGATGATTGGGTCCTTGATGTACCTGATGAATACAAGACCTGATATTTTCTTTGCTTTGAACACATTGAGCTAGTTCTTGACGGATCCCAGACATGTTCACCTTATTGCTACAAAGCGTATTTTGAGGTACCTAAAGGGTACAGTTGATTATGGGCTCAAGTATGAGGCAGATTAGAAGATTAACCTAGAGGGTTATGTGGATTCTGATTAGGAAGGCAGTGCCATTGATAGGAAGAGCACCTCGGGGTGCTGCTTCAGTATGGGATCAGGTGTGATCTCTTGCTACTTGTATATATTGCGACAACTAGAGTTGTGTGAAGTTGTCTGAGAACCCGGTGTTCCATGACAAGTCAAAGCATATTGAGATCAAATACCACTATATCAGAGATATGGTGCAAAGAGGAGCAGTGAAACTCCAATATGTTGCGACGAATGGGCATATAGCTGATGTGTTGACCAAGCCATTTGCCAGAGTGAAGTTTGAGTACTTCAGGGAGAAGCTTGGTGTTCTCCAAATCGAGGTTCCTTCTAAGAGGAAGTGACGAGTCTGTGAGCCATTCTGACATGGTGGTAGGCAGGGCCTCCCATAATCAGATGTAAGTGTAGAGCCATTCTGACATGGTGGTAGATGGGGCCTCCCATAGTCAGATATAAGTGCACATCCATTCTGACATGGTGATAGGCGGGGCCTCCCATGGTTAGATATAAGTGTAGACCCATTCTAACATGGTGGTAGGCGGGGCCTCCCATGTTCAGATATAAGTGCAGAGCCATTCTTACATGGTGGTAGGTGGGGCCTCCCATGGTCAAATGTAAGGGTAGATCCATTCTGACATGGGGGCAGGCTGGGCTCTCCCATGGTCAGATGTAAGGTTAGAGCCATTCTAACATGGGGGAAGGCTGGGCCCTCCCATGGTTAGATGCAAGGGCAGAGCCATTCTGACATGGAGGCAGGCTAGGCCCTCCCATGGTTAGATGTAAGGGTAGAGCCATTCTGACATGGAGGCAGGCTGGGCTCTCCCATGGTCATATGTAAGGGTTGGGCCATTCTGACATGGGGGCAGGCTGGGCCCTCCCATGACCAGATATAAGTGCTGGTCAGGCCTTTCTGACTGGGTCAGATATAAGTGCTGAAGAAGATGAAGACCTACGTGGAGGCTAGGCCTACAACTAGCATGAAAAATGGTTGGATTTGTAGAACTTCCTATGACGAGAATAATTAAGAGATAGCACAAGTTGATCGAGATGGAAAAAGCAGTAATGATGACGATGATCCAATGATGATGCAGCTTTGATGATGATCTAGTGATGATTCAGCGTTGATGATGATCCGATGATCCAAACTTGATGAAGATGACTTGAAGATGAAGATGATCTAGACTTGATCCAGAGAAGAATACTTGTGATGATAAATTGTGTCAAGAGAATACCTTCCTAGTTAAGAGGGAGTGTTGATGTATTTGTAACTTCAGAATGTATTCACTTGTATATCTTATGTATTGTACCCCGATGTTTATTCCGGGAAGTATCTGTAATGTAACTGAGTCATGTCATACCATGATGTTCCTATCGGGAGATTCAATAATGTAAAGAAGTCATGTAAAGTCATAGAAGGCAACCCTCCTTATTGATCAAGGGTTAAAGTCCCCACAGTTGTGGGGGCCTAGGGTTATTAGACTCTCCTAGAGAAGTCGGCCCTAGTGAGTTATTGTCAAGTCAGGAATTAGTATAAATAGAGAGTGAGGAATTAGTATAAATAGAGAGTGAGCCTCTATATTTAACACACTTTCACTCACACTTAGTTGTAGCACATAAGTGAGAGAGAAGGAGATGGGATAAGAGAGAGAACAACTGTCAAAGATCATCTTACTGTCTTTGGGTTTTACTGCTGCCATTGGTGCTTATTCTATCTCTGAGGAAGTTGCATGGTTTTTTCCTTTATGGTTTCCTCGAGGAAAATATTTGTGTCTATTGTCTCTTGTGATTGATTGCTGTGCATGTTATTCTCTCAGATAAGATCCTAATATCATACTGTCATAATTGATAAAAATCTAACAAACTCTTCCCTGGTAAACCTCTCTTACATAAGTCACTCCTCAAAGTTTTGGCCAATTTTTTTTTAGGAATTATGTTTTTTATTTTGTTTATAAGATTACTGTACTAAAGGCCCACAAGGTGTAGAATAGACGATGAATGGGTGTATTGTCAAGGCACTCCTTACGTAAGGTCACCGATTTGAAACTTCGTGGGTACGAGCCTTACAAAAAAAACTCACTGTCTTAAAACTAAATTCATGCTCTTTTTTTCATTTGATATTTTGGCCAATCGATGATAAACACACATGTTTTTTATTTTTATTTTTTAAATCTATATTTTGGTGCGCGTAATTTAGAAAAACATTGCACCGATGCTCTATAATCATATAAGCATAGCATATATTCTGTAGTAAAAGTCAACATTTATATTTGCACATTTTTTTTCTCTTGAAATAGTGGTGCACTGAGTAGTTATTATTGTACCGATGCGTATTCTTGACATAAGCACACCGATGACATAACAAGACAAAAAAAATACAAGTGTAAACTTCCACGACAAATAGTTTCTTGAGGTTTGTCCTTTGTGGAGGTGTTTTCATATGTTTTTATTGGTACACATATATAAATAGTGTATTGGTGACTATCTATTGGTGTGACGCATTGATGCCTATCTATTGGTTTAATAGTAAGCACTGCTTGTCAATTTATTTTAAAAATATTGTTTTTACATATCATCCAGTGTGTTGTATCATGTTACACACTGGTGGGTCTTTAATGATATAACACATTGGGGTTCCATAATGGGTAAATTAAAAACATGATTTCCCTTTGCGGTGTGTTGTAACATTGCGAGCAATGGTGATTCCTTCTCATTTACACGCACCAGACATGGTTTGCCAGGAAAATAAAAAAACATATAAGAAAATCCATTGAACTATTTTGATACTAGTGTTTTTTTCAGTGATGTGAACTAGTGCATTTGGATAGATGTGGAGCACCGTATGTTTTTAATAATATTTTTTTTTTTTTTTTGGCTTTTGGTCAGTGTTTTTTAGTTTCACCCACACCAATGCATATTTTTTGTCATCTTGCACCATTGATTTTGATGGGAATCAAGTATATATATTTTTGAATTTGAATCAAGGTATGTTGTCTTCAACATTGGTGTTATTTTACTGATGCGCACTGGTGCGTGTACTGTTTTGGTGCGCCGTTGCATTTGGATAGATGTGGAGCATCACACATTTTATGTAATAAAAATTTATGTTTTTTGAATTTTAGTTGGTGCCTTTTACTCCCACTGGTGCATTGGTTTCCACATCTTGCATCGCCAAGTTTTGAATAGGAAAAATAATATATTTTTTGTTTCCATCGATCTATATTGCTGTCGGTGCACATCATAGTGTGGCGCATCGGTAATTCAATGCTCTTGTAATTTTGACACACTAGTGTGACTTTCTTAAAATGCATTGGTCCGTGTTTTATGTTTTGGCACACCGATTGAAAACCTTAGTTAAAACCTTTGCTCACTCGTTTCCACTTGTGACGTCTTCTATACATGGACGAATGGGATTTTTTTGGTGCAAGGTATGCAAAAAATTCGCTAGAAGGTGTTTTGTTTATAGTGAGCACTCCTCAAATTATAAAGATAAAGGGATATGTCAAAAATAAAAAGGTTACATTGTAGATTGATTATGGTACTACCCATAACTTTACTGAGTGCAAATCAGCCAAACTCCTCAATTGTTGTATATATCTAGCACTAGAGTTTCAAGTAATAACTGCAAATGGAGGGAACACATATTTTTCAAGGAAGTGCCATAGTATTAAGTTTATTGTGAGAGATAATTTATTGGATAGTCCAATGATTGCAATCCAATTGGGTGGTGATGATGTTGTATTAGCCATCCAATGATTACAATCATTGAGAACAACTGATCTTAATTTCCAATATTTTTATTATAATTTGAATGTCATTTAGATCTTCAATAAATAGTTCTAATAACGTTTGCAACAAATAGATGGATAATGAAGATACAAACTGAACAAAACAAACCACACAAGAATGAGACAAGTATTGCTCAGGAATTTACAGTATCATTCACAATAATAATATCCGGTGTTACAATAGTTTACATAGGAATAATTCGAATGCATGGGATATGAATTCGAATCTCCCAAGTGGACATGACTGTATCTAACTGAATCTTTAACTCATGGTCTCTCAATCATTATCAGAGTCCAAAATCAACTCCCAGATGTCCAACCAACTCAAACAAATAGTAACAGCTAGTTAACTCAATGCAACTGAGTGTGGTAGGTGGGAAAATGCACCTACTCCACATGCATCCATGCATTGTCCATGCAAGACATGCACTAGCTAAATGTTTTTGTACTAATTGAAAGTAACTGAGGGCTAATTGGGACTAAATAGTCTAACTCCAACTAGCTGAAGTAGGTTGGTGCTGAGACTCCTAGTGGCTCCTAAAATGTAGGGATTGGTCTAGGAGGCACCCAAAATGATGCATGCACATGTAGTAAGTGGAAGTTAACCTCTAGCAGTGTTCCCCACACTCTAGTGACTGGTACATGTGGCCCCATTAGGCCAAGTGGATCCAATTGTACTAGTGGACCCAAATATTTAATTAAGGTTCCTAGTTTAGGAAATAATTAATCTAATAGAGATTTGACCAAGGGAGGATTAATAATACTAACACCCCCCCTAAATCCTAACTTGGACAACTGTGGGCCTTGGTAACAAGACCATAGGTCACCCAAGTACAATCTAAAAGATAATACAAAATGCTGCTTAATACAACTGAGGAAACAGGGGAAAACCTCATGGGAACCCCCCCTGAAAAAAAAAGAGCAAGATGATAGCAATCTGCAAGCTATCTTTAGAAGAAAGAAGCTTCCTCCTTAGAAAAATAACTTGAGCAAGAACACTGCTGCAAAATTGTAGCTCTATGTAGCAGCATGGTCCATCAGTGGACCTCTCAATGTACTTATGAAGTGATGACTCTGTTTGTCTCTTCTGAATGGTGAAGGTAGGGAATGATCAAGTTTCTGCTTTGTGGGCCATGTAGCTGATCATTTGCCATAATCAAGTAGCAGTAACTTGGAACTTTGCTGCACCATATTGTAGAGAGAGAATCTGTGAGAGATAGTGCATCATGCTCATTATGATACTAGGACCTTGTTCTTCTTCTGTCTCCTGGATCTCCAACACCATTTCTAGCTATATCAATAAGATTTTGGGCCCATTTGGGCTTAGGCTTTAGATTAGGAATAGGTACTGGATCTGGATCTAGAGTCTTTTCTGATTCAGTCTCAATAATAGGATCATGCTGAATGTGATCTTCTTCATCCGAATCTGAAACATGTAGCACATCATCATCATTATAAAAAATAGGTGGATAAATAGTTATACCTTCCTGTGCTACTGGAGGAGTATGATGTAGCTGATCTTCTTCGAATTGGACACTTCTTTCAATGAAGCATCTCCTGGTAGCAACCTCCATCAGTTTGTAAGCTTTTGCATGCTCTGCATATCCTAGCAGAATGCATTCGCTACTTTGAGCTTGGAAGGCCTTCCTCTTGTCAAGTGGTATTCTGGCCCAAGCTTTGGAACCAAAAATTATCAGATGAGAGACATTGGGCTTATACCCATTCAGTGCTTCGAATGGAGTCACCCCAACCACTGACTTGTGGGGAACCCTATTCTGCAAATACGAAGCACAATTTACTGCTTCTTCCCAAAGAGAAGGAGGTAGATGCTTGGCATGGAGAAGGCATGTTGCCATCTCTTTTAGTGATATGATCTTCCTCTCAACCACACCATTTTGCTGTGGTGTGTATGGAACTGAGCGTTCCATTCAAATCCCCTCTGATTCACAGAAACTATGGAAATCTCCTTTGATGTACTCTCCTCCCTTATTAGATCTTATTGATTTGATCTTCTTCTTGAAACTGTTCTCAACCATAGCTTTAAAAACTTTAAAAGTCTCAAAAAATTCTGATTTTTGTTTCATGAAGTAGATCCAACAGTACCGTGAACAATCATCAATAAAGGTGAGGAAGTACCTGCAACCATTCATGGAGTTTGTCGGCATAGGCCCTGCTACATTGCTATGTATCAAATCAAGTGTAGAGGCAGCTCTATGTGCCTTCCCAACATCATACTTCTTTTCTGTATGCTTACCTACCAAGCAACCAACACATACTCCATTGGAGGTTTGGATGGAGGGAAAATATTCAACCATTTTAGCATTGTGGAGCCACTTCAAATATTTGAAATTGAGATGGCCAAATCTCTCATGCCAAATATTGCTGGTGTTGTTAGCATGAGACAATAAAGCTGTAGGAGGAGAAACATGTAAGAAATGTGAGAACTCATAAGCTTTGGTAGAGTGACTTGCAATACCTTTTGCTACAAGATTTCTAGTGGCTTTCTCTGTAGTCTCAACTGATTCTGAATAGAATGTAACTCTCTTGGGAGAGCTTGTATGTGTCATCTGGTAAACAAACAACATGTTAGAAGCAAGGGAGGGCACATATAAGAAATTCTTGAACTCACCATGCTTCGCTCTGACTGAGCCCCTTCCTTTGACTGGAATCTGGGAATCATATCCCATGTGAATGTTCAGCCCCTTTGTTAGTGAAAGAGTAGATAAGGATTCTTTGGAAGCAACCATGTGGTTGGAAGCTCCAGAATCTATTATGTATGCTAAGGATGGAAATATAGTTGCTTTCAAAGCATGACACCTTTCGACATCTTCTGTCTGTGGTTCTTCATCAGGATTCTTTGCTCTTGGGGAAGCAATGCTATACTGCTTGAGAAGAGCTGACATTTCATCAATTTCTTTCCTCATACAACGATCTTCAAGATGGTACCCCTTTTCACAATAGGGACATAACTTCTTTTCAAACTTCTTCTTCTTAGAGCCAGAGGCCCCTTCTAAAACTTGCCGATTTTGTTTCGGCTTCAAATCAGCTGCCTTTGGCTCCTTCTTCTTTGATTTCCTCTTTGCTTGCGCTTTGGAAGAGTCAGAAACTATAAGAGCTTGATTTTTGGATGTCTTGATGACTCCCATTCTCATCAATTTGTCTTTCTCTTTGATTAAGGACTCAGAAAAAGGATATAAGGAAGGAACCTTCCAATCAGGAAAGATTTCCCGCTTGGAATGAAATGTGGAAACAAATACAAAATACTTAGGGCCTAGTTTGCTGAGTATGGAAAGGACATTCTTCTCATCCTTCTGCTCTATCCTGCACTGTCTACATTGGAGTACTAGAGACTTGAATTTAGTAAAGAATTGCTCAATAGTCTCAAAACTGCTGGGTTGTAAATATACCAACTCATTCTCCAGAATGTGGCCCCAAAGCTCATCTTGTTTGTTAAACAAGATATCAAGCTTCTCCCAGCCTTCTCTGGGAGTCCTCAAGCCTTCCAAGTGGAAGAGAAGATCTATGGAAATATAAATACATAAGTACCTGAATGCTTCATCACAACGGTTCAGAAACTTGTTCTGCTCTACCGGCTGATGAGGCTCAAGCTCCCATCCATGAATGATCCTATGGTAGCCATGCTTGCGCAAGGACAAGTGCATATCAATCCTTCAATCAAGATAATTGGAAGTTGCGAGGATCTATGGTTCAGGAGTTTGAGAAATCATAATTTCTCTGGCTGGAAGACTGTAAATACTTCACACAAGCTACGTAGCACCTGTCAATTTCACTGCAATAACACACTAAAACATATGAACTCTTAGAATTATGCTTTTCCTCCCGGCATGAAAATTTTTTCAAGGTCCATCACGCCCTCTCCACTGCTCTGAATAAGTCAAGAGCTAGCAAATCATCATAGGGGATTTCTGTGGAAACCCAGCTGCTTCTGATGTTCGATGGGGAGAAACAAGCATGAAACCTACCTGAGAAGGCTTTGATACCATATTAGAATTTGAATTCCATTTAAATCTTCAAGCAGATAGTTCTAATAATGTTTGCAGTAAATAGATGGATAATGAAGATACAAACTGAACAAAACAAACCACACAAGAATCAGACAAGTATTGCTCAGGAATTTATAGTATCATTCACAATAATAATATCCGGTGTTACAATAGTTTACATAGGAAGAATTCGAATGCATGGGATATGAATTCGAATCTCCCAAGTGGATATGATTGTATCTAACTGAATCTCTAACTCATGGTCTCTCAATCAATATTGGAGTCCAAAATCAACTCTCAAATGTCCAACCAACTCAAACAAATAGTGACAACTAGTTAACTCAGTGCAACTGAGTGTGGTAGTTGGTGGGAAAAGGCACCTACTCCACATGCATCCATGCATTATCCATGCAAGACATGCACTAGCTAACTGTTTGTGAACTAATTGAAAGTAACCGAGGGCTAACTGAGACTAACTACTACTAACTCCAACTAATTGAAGTAGGTGGGTGCCGGGACTCCCAATGGCTCCTAAAATGTAGGGATTGGTCTAGGATGTGCCCAAACTAATGCATGCACATGCAGTAAGTGGCAGTTAACCTCTATCAATATTCCCCACACTCCAGTGATTGGTACATGTGGCCCCATTAGGCCAAGTGGAACCAAATATTCAATTAAGGCTCCTAAGTTAGGCAATAATTAATCTAATAGACATTTGACCAAGGGAGGATTAATAATCCTAACAATTTTTTCAAGAGATTCTCCTCATAAGGAAAAGAAATTGTACTAAGTTGTATTCCAAGGAAACCCTCTATTGTTATAAGCATTAAGAACATGACAAAATTGCTAAAAAAGGGACACCGTGGCATCTATATCATCTATTCTTGTTGATCTCCAAAATGTTGTTGACAACCATTGCAAGTTATTTACACATATGCCTAAATATCTTCTACTCACTCAAGATAATGACCAATATGCTATTTACTCGCAACTAGGAAGTGTACCACCTAACATCATACCTTACATGTACCCATATGCCGAAAAGAGTGAGATTGAGAATATGGTTTGAGAAATGTTAGATGTTAGAAGCATTTGGCATAACCAAAGTGCATTATTTGCATTAATGGTGACGATTAAGAAAAATGAAGGTTCATGGTGTATGTGTCTATATTATAAAAAGCCCAAATATGACCATTAAATATAAGTTTCCTATTCCCATCAGTGATGAACTATTCACGAAATTATGGGGAAATTTTTTCTTTACCAAGTTATATCTTCATCATGGATATCATCAAATCAAAATGAGGCAATAAGACATTCCAAAAAACAACCTTTAAAACCATTGAAGGTCATTATTAATTTTTTGTGAATTCGTTTGGCCTAACCAATGCACCTTTCACATTTCAAAGCTTGATGAATTCTATTTTTAAACCCTTCCTTAGAAAATTGGTGTTATTGTTTTTGATGATATACTAACCTATATAATATCCTAGGTAGAGAATGTGTAACATGATGACATGGTCCTAAAACTATTGGAGGAGCAATAACTACATTCCAAGCCTTCCAAGTTTCCCCTCAGGGTTTAAGAAGTGGAATATTTGGGTCATATTAGATCTCATCAAGGCTTCAAATGGGAACCTAAAAAAATTAAATCCATGATGGTATGGTTGTTTTGGGTATATTAACAACCCTAGTGACCTTTGGGCATGGTCACCACATATCGATGCCAAAAAAATACAACTTAAACATTCATGCAAGAAGACAATTTTGCAATCTTTACAAACTAATTTTTGAATGGACAAATATGTTAAAAATTAACTCACCCGAATACAAGTGTTTGAAGAAGAATCCCTCTGGCCATAGCTGATCTAATATTTTCTTCAAAACTCCAATGGAAACCTAAAAATAAACAAATATCTACCATAGAACAATCACTGTG
Organism: Pseudotsuga menziesii; assembly: GCA_001517045.1. NCBI lineage: Eukaryota > Viridiplantae > Streptophyta > Pinopsida > Pinales > Pinaceae > Pseudotsuga > Pseudotsuga menziesii. The sequence continues at coordinate 135,062 of LPNX010916254.1, read as the reverse complement.
GTTAGGGAGATAATTAGGGAAGTTAGAGACAATTACTTACCTGATTGGGACAAGTGGGAATGTTTGAAACTGAATATTTTCCCGTAAAGTAATTAAATTTTGTTTTTAACCCTCGAATAGACATGTACATGGGTTAGACATAGGAACTTCATGTATATGCAACCTAACAGTGCAAAGGGCACATACATATTGAGATACTTGGTTTTTAAGAAGCTTCTTAGGTGTAAATTTGTTTACATATCATAATGGATTATGGGAGTCTACAAAAATGGGAAAATGGATAAGATTAGATCATCTAGATAATTTTTGTACGAGTGTGACAAAATATGCTATAACAAAATCCCCATAATGGATGAGGTTAGAGGGGTACACGATGATTGAAATACATTATAACCCTTTCAAAAGTGAGTGTATAAGTAACCCATATAAAAGTTCCAGAAATCAGCCAAAGGTGGCACCTACAATATATTAAGTAAGAAATATATTCCCAAGGCGGGCATACTCATGATCAGAAGTACCAAAAATTAGCATGGCCACTACATCAAGTAAACTACAAGTCCATGATGTATATAGAAACAATGATCATGGCCATGAAGATACATACTAGATCCATGTCAAAAATAGATGATAGCCATGAAGATACACAGTGGATCTTAGTAAAAAAGGAAGATAATAACCACTAAGATACATATCGGATCTATGTGTCAGAATCAAATGAAAATATCTAGAAATATGACTGAACAGATCAATATCCATAAGAATCAGTGCCAAAATATGGGTGAATGGCAATCCATTGCAACCTAAGTCATACCATAAGGATGTAGTGCTCTATATGGACTTGAGGCCTTCAAACCAACCGATACAGGTTCAAGTCTAAACTATGTGAATAGATGTATTGAAGTCGAACATAGTAAGATACTATGTGATTATCGGTCATTGATGTATTCCACTAACACACATGAGCCAACTTACCGATAATTATAATGAAAGGTAAGGTACCTAGTACAATATAATAAGTATGGATAAATGTGCTGACGTCGAACACCTATAGACTCTAATGACCAGGGGACATTGATGTATTCCCACTGTTTATAGTGAGGAAACTTACCACTGATGATTGCAAGCTCCAAGGCACTAAAAGGACTCTATAATAGTATAGCATAATAAATGTTTTGGTGTTGATAGGATGTGATTTGCTATAAGGAGGGCATTAAGGCATCCCCCATCATCTAACACGAGGTAGTAGTAGAAGGCCAAAGATTTGGTGGAACAAAATGGTTGATTATGAAACACACTTGACATGGGAAGGCCGACACACTAGAGTGAATATTTCTATGGATTTCTTGACACATGTTAAAAATTCCCTTGAACATAAGCATGAAATGATAAGTGACTAAGGCAACATTGACTCAAGAATGAACACGACATAAGTCAGTGATGTAGGATAGATCAACATACTGCTCCATAATGAATGAAGATTAATCAACCAATGGAAATACTACATAAATGAGTTCAAATTCCTAAAGCCATACTATAACCCAAACTACAGAGACAATGACTCAAGATACTGTGCTTTGTTCAAGGGCGACGCAACTTCTTTCCATACATAAATAAGAACATAACTATTTCAAATACGTATTTTTTTGAATATGTTGGTATTTTTGTCTTTTTCATAATTTTAAGGCTGAAAAAGAATAAAAGAATGCTATAATACATGGGAAGAAACGAGTGTCAGGAACAAGTGCACTACTTCCAAGCACATGGAACATACCTATGCATAATGCAAGGAACATTAGCAAGACAATGGCACTTAGTGTGTGTTTCTTCCCAATAAAAGGGTGCCAAGTTGTAAAGGAAAAATTATGCATAGCTTAACAATAATGAGATAATAAATGAGGGATTAAAAAATATTCATAAGCTAGAAGCCGACATAAGGCTCAAAAGAAAAAGCAGGAATAATGCAATGCATTAACAACTTAACCAAAAATGAGTGGGAGTCCCCTTTAGGAAATGACCAACATATAAGATAAGGAGGAAGAATGAGTCTTCATTGCAAAGTAAGGAAAAAATATTAAGGGACTCTCCGATCCTAAAAATACAATAACACGAGCATTAATGGTAGATAGGATATAATCTAGGATGCTCATAGAAAATGTAGGATCTATTGCAAAAAAATGATATGCTGGTATCAATAGAAGGCTAACAATCAAGATTTTGCAAGAAGACCCAATGGAATTTCAAAACTAAAGGATATGGTGCAAAATGCAATGAATGGGATCACCTATTCCCAAATTCCAATTGAGAAACATGATACTTGTAGGAAATATTGTCGCCATCAAAACAAATAAATCCCATGAAAAGACTGTGAAAACATGCCAACATAGACCTAAAACATAAGCCAATTAATCCATTTGTAAAAGTTAAAAAATAAACTATATTAAATCGGGTTGGTAAAACGTAAATAAATTAGGGTAAAAAATACAATTTACCATTTCATTTGAAAATTTGGAGAAATTGGTGAATTTTGGGTAAAAATAACCTTGATATTTCAGAGTGGATTGTGCAAGCTAGGATCAACAATTTTCAGTATCGTTAGTTCCAGGTAAGAGACCTCACCCCGCTCTTTCATTTTATACCTCTTTTATTTATTTTTTGTTCCATTTTCTAAGTTTTTGGGGAGACCCTAGTTTCCTGCAGTGGTGTACTTGGGTTTCAGTAGTGCGGGTCATGTATACACCCCTATCTCCACTGGATCTTGCGTACACATCCACAAGTTAGAAATTTTCAAAAAAGGGACTAAAAATGCATAATTTTTTGCAGGATGGCGATTGAGTGGTGTGAGATGGAACATGAGGAAATTGATAACTTGGTCCTAGAGGACGATCATGTCCTAAAAAGGTGCTCCACCACTACATATTGAAAGTTCTTCGAATGTAACAATATGTGGGCTCAAAACCAAATGCTGCAATTATTGATCAACTATTGGGATCTGGAGGTAGAATAATTTATCTTTGATGGGAAACCTCTGAAAATAGAGGTCGAGGACATATATTTTGTCATCGGTCTTTCCCATCGAGGTGAATTTTTGAGCTTTAAATATTGAAGTGTCGATGGTATGGCGATGGAGGAGTATGTGGCTATGTCTTATGTCTATGGTACCCAAAAGGTTGGATCATAGATCCCAATCTGTGGTATAGAGAGGATAGGGATCAATATTTTTTTATTGACCATTTGATGGATCTAAGGATCAACATCAGTGCACCAAGCCTTTAGGGTGCACATGTTCTATGCAATGATATGATTAGAACCCACGGTGTTTGATTAGTGTACCACATTACTGGGACATATCAAATATCATCTCACATCATGCAAGCAGGGAAAGACAAGGACCTTTGGTTTTGATAGTATCTTATGTAGCTTCTTTCTTGAGAGGGTGTCGGCTATTAGTCCAAGAGTGCTGGTAGAGTGACACTGTCTCATAAATCCTACCATAATTTGATGGTTTGGGATGATTTTGTTGATTGAGTTGTCATTGAATCAAACATGGGACTTGCAGTGGCCCCTCAGGTTTTCATTGATTCCATTACGGTCCCCTACAGTGGACAAGCTAACTACACAGGTATGGATAATGACATGTACCCTCACACATGGTAACTTAGGGTTTTGAATCTCATACTTAGATAGTTCTTGGTTCATATTGTTGGTTGATGGTGTCCTTAATTATGATGCTCCCATTCATATTGAATGATGATATCATCATTGGCTCATACTTGATGTAGTGGAAAACCTCTTGGACAAATGCATATGGTTGATTAGGTCTTGGTACCCACATATGTGGTATCTTGGGATTGTATCCCATTCACTAATGGTGTGTGATTTTTAGCACATGGTGGTAGAAATGACCCATTCCGTAGTCATTTTTTGAACAGGTCATGAAGCCCATTGCTTGCACTTAATGAAGAGGTCACGAATCCCACTGCTTGTACTTGATGAAGACCTTGATTCCCTTGCAGCCTGTGATGGGGTCATGGAACCCTTGGAGATGGTCATTATGCATGAGAAGGTTTGGAACCACATACATGGTGGTATGATGGCTCTTGGACATTATATGATCATGATAGATCTTGAATGCACCTTTGTACTGGATAATGGAGTGTTATGTGATGGGATTGAATCCCATGGAAAACATATTGTTTAAATATTATATGATATCTTAAAAAGAGTCCTTGAAACCCTTGCATGTGGTGCCTTGGCTCTTGAACCCACACACTTGGTATCTTGTTGATGGTGACTATTGGTGATGTAGCTCTTGGTGCCACAAAGGCACTTGAAGATGCCTTTAAAATGAATTCAAGTCAAATCTAATGTCCTGCAAAAATTGAAGAATTTAAGGGTATTATATCAAGTAATTGCAAATAATACCATCACAGGGAGATAGTCCTCATCAATCCATTTTTTTTTATATAAGGAGCGTCCACTAACTCTTCATGGTTGAAGAGATATGAATTTTTAAAGTTGGAAATGCATTTTTCACCCCCATCATTTGGGCCAACCGACCAAAGAAAGATTTAATTATTTTTTTAATAAATTTATTATTTGGAAGGACACGTCAGCTCCTAAAACTTAATACTCAAAATGTATAAATAAGAGGGCCATGACCTCATTTGTGGGTGTGCTTTGGTCATATGAGGAGGTCTGACTTTCGTGTCGATAAATCTTTGAGGTAACCACAACTCAATTCTTTTCTTCTTCTCTGATTTTGGAGGTAAAAGAGAGAATTCACAACAGTAAATATCTGAGCAAACAACAACTCAATTCTTTTCTTCTTCTTTGATTTTGGTGGTAAAAGAGAGAATTCACAACAAAAACAGAGAAGTAACGGATGATGAAATAAGTGAGCAGCTAGATGATGAAAGAAGTTGGACATTGAGAATAAACTCTGGAAATGCATGGACTATTGGGTACCCAACAAATCACAACTTGTTATTAATGATGCACCCCAATTGAATAGACTCAGATTTAAGGTTTATAATAGAGCTTGATCTAGTTAATGAAATTTTCATTGTGTGATCTTGTCTTATCTCAAAATATTCTAGCAAGAAATCTATGATAGTGAGGAGATAAATGAAGCATTGTGCAAGAGAATAGTTCTCAACATGAGGATGTTGAATAGTGATAGAGTGCGAAACACTTTTGTAACATTTAAACAATTCACTACCAAAGCAACACATTGAGGAATCATTTGAACTAATCTTATGAAGTAAGTATACTCTGTTGGTATACTACGTATGAATAGAATGAATCCTAGCAAGCAAATTGGTCTGAAATTGAAGCAAAAAGGAGAGGACATATGAAGAGCCAAGGTGCACCGAGGTTGAATATTACTAGAGAGCATTGATTAAGGGTGACTGATGACTTAATATTGTTATTGGTAGGTACTTTTGGTATTGTTTGTATTTTGAAGCTTTTTGTGTGAGAGAATATGAATGGTTTTAGGCCTATGTTGAGTCTATGGCAAAGTCTTGTTGAGAACCTAAATTTGGAACAATGAGAGGTAACTTGAGCTTTGTAAAGTGGAAGATTGTGTAAAGTATGAGTATTAGGGTAACTAGAGAAAAAAATCTCATGTGTTTCTAATGACAAAATGAAAGTACTCGGGTTAACCATTTTTAAATTCAGAGCTTATATCCTTTGATAGAGTTGAAACAAAGTCTAGACAATGAATGGAGTAGTTTTACATCACCAAGAGAACAGTGACATATATCTTTGCTAGGCACAGTTAGAAGGACAATTTTGGAGATTTTATTTGGATAGCTTGGACATAGGATTTATGAAGTAGTTGACATAGACCAAGACAAGATGAGGAAAGAGCTTGTTGAAGCAATCAAAACATAGATGTTGATTGAGTAGAGCATGCGAAGGTTGTTGATTGAGATGACTGACATCATCCTTGCAAGATAAGCCTCGGAACCTTGGGGATTGGATTCCTCATCCATTTCTCAGCTGGACCTGAGAAAACCAAGACGGGTCTTGGATTGAGAGCTGGTGCTCTTTGTATCAGTTGGTGCTGATTATAATCGTGAATATTGGTGTCTTCCATTATATATAATATCAAAACATAAATAAATCTTTCATACAGTTCTAGTGTTTCTCCTTTGATGTGTCTATTGCTATGATTTACTGATTTTTGCTTATATTATAGTATTAAATGTGAAAACTATTTAATGAATGTAGTGGTGCACTTGTAGCATAATTCTTTGATAGACTCAGTTTAACTTATAGAAGTGAAAAAGGGGTTAATTTCCTACACACTGATTCACCCCCCTCTCAGTGTGACCATTGTGTCCAACATATGTTATGAATCAAATGTGGGCGAGTTACCAACCCATTCGATGATGAATTCTTATCTTGGTGTGAGTGCTAGATCATAATTATCGATGAATACCCATATCAGGGGATTGAATTCAGTCGAGACCCTAACATGGTGGCCCCCTCAGTAAGCGCACTAGGTGTGATTGGTAAGTTACTTTTTAAACCATTTTCATGTTTATCTCATTTTTATATTTTTTTATAAAAGTGAAAACAAAATACTTGTTTTTGGGATGGATAATAATGCATTTCCACAATAGTGATATATATAGGATTGGCCCATCTTGTATGAATTCCCTTCTATAGGAATATGACACATGAGGGGGAAGATCTTGAATCATTTGTGACACTCCAGAATGCCAAAAGAAACCTGATGAACTTGCAGGGTGGTATTCAGAAGACAAAGATCGAGGATCTACTAGAGGTAGTGCAATGACAAATAGTCAGAGTACCCAGAGGTTGCGTTTGTATTTTAAGGAGGGTGGCCACTATGCTCATGTACTACCATAGGGGTCAAGGTTTAGGTGACCCTTATGATTATTATTGACTGTATGTATGAGGCCAATAACGTCCAATGTGGACATGATTAGATCCATATATTTTACGGATGTATAAATTTTGTTTTTTGATACTTTATATATATAAACAAACTTTTGATTTGATGTGCTTATTTACATTGTCCAAAAATAAAAATTCATGTTGTGTACATAATGTTGTTAGTGTTATAAATGATAGAAATGTTAGTATATAATTTAATTAGTATATGCATCGGTAATTGCATTTGGATTTCTTAGAAAATGATTATAAGCAATATAAACAAAATTTTGCTCAAGGAAACATAAATTCAAAACCTGACAAGCTAAAGAAGGATCACATAATTGATTTAGCAGAGAAATGATCAACTATGAATCGATATATATATATATATATATATATATAAGACACCATGTAAAAGGGGATCGTGAACGAGTTTTGTCACGACAACGTACTCGGCCATATTGTTTGTAGCTAGCCCCAGACAAGCACCTCTTGGGACAACTAATTGATGAGTAGAAGAACAAATCCCCCATGTGATCGAGGAAATATTTCAAGTATGGTTACTAGCACCATCTACTAATCCTAAAAACATTCCTCCTGACATCTGACAACACAAAAATGAAACTACATAAGGGACACACCAAAATAAAAACTATACATATGTAAAACTATGTACAAGGAAAATTATATGAATCAAGCATAGTACCTTTTCAAATAGATCCCATTTCTAGGATCAAATAGCTTATTTTCCTTCATAGTTGGTTAGCTCATAAGAGTCGTTTTTAGAAGTTTAGAAAAAATATAAGGACCGAGCCACATACACTTGCATTTACACTCCCCTGATGGATCTTTATCTTGATCATAGAGCAAGACAATATCTCCTTTCAAGAATACTCTTGGATGGACAAACTTAACGTAATGACTCTTCACTCATTTTTTATGTGCTTCGTTTGCCATAGAAGCATCTTGATGTTGTTCATTGAGATGTTCTAGGTGATCTAAGTGCTCTTCTAAAACTGAAGTGTGGGGTAGAAGTTGAACAACTAAATTCAATGAAGGAATCTCTCATTCAATTAGGAGGACTACTTCAAATCCATGAATGAGTTAGAAAGGAGAAAATCCTATAGCAGTATTAACAGTCGTTCGGTAATCCCATAGAGAATAATATAGCATAACATGCCAATTACACCTACTTGCATTCACTTTGCTTTGAAGCATGGTAATTAAGGTATTATTGATAGCTTCAACTTGACCATTATCTTGGGGATAAAAATATGAAAAATTCTCTTCTTCAACCCCTGACATAGTGGTCAATTTGATCGTCACATGATTTTGACGATTTCTACCATGATCAGGAACAAGTTCACGTGGGCTACCAAATATCGTAATGATGGGCCTGAAGTCAAAATAAGTAGTATTTTCACCATCATTGTGAAAAGTAGGCATGGATTCCACCCATTCCGTAAAATAACCAATGAACACTATGATATACTGATGTCCCCAACCAAAGTTGGGTTGCAAGTCATGCAATCAACACCCCATTTGGTGAAGGGGACCATAGTTCTAATAGGAAACATTAGAGCAGGGTGCACACACATATTTTTAGTAAATATTTGATAAGCATGACACTTTTTCACTGCTTCAATGCAATATTTAAATATCATTGACAAAAAGTATCCAACACACAATATTTTCTAGGTAGTCATAAGACCAGAAAGATGACTTCCACAAGCTCTATTGTGAGATTCATTTAAAACTCAACCAACTTCTTCATGATCCAAACAATGACATAGGGTGGAATCAACTCCGTGGTGATATAAAGTATCGACACCAATGCCGAGGTAATTATTTGAATTATGTTTAAGGCATCGTTGCTCATCCCACAAAAAAATTGAGGACACTTAATAGTTTGAGGATATAATCCTCATATCAAGGGTTTTATGAAGAGATGAAAAATATATGTTCATTAGGGAATGATTCATATTCAATGAGATCGCATTATTCACTAGGAAAATTTGAGATAAGCTCAATGAATACCAAAGATTTCATAGGCTTAGCAGGCTGAAACTCTTAGTTGAACTCTTGCAGGATCACAATCCATTTATTAAATTTTCCCCCGATTATTCGTCAGTTCAAAACATATTTAAATGGATTGATATATACAACTACAGTGGTCTTATACAATAATATATAATGTTGGAGGATCTAGACTACAAAAATATCCGCTACAACTAACTTTTTGGCATGAGAATATTTTAGTTCAGGCTTAACTAAAGAATGACCGAGATAATAAATGACATGTTCCTGAAAACTATTATCTATCTAGACTAAAAATATGCCAATTGTGGAATCAGACACAATCATATATAACAAAAAATATTTTGTATAATCCAAAGTACTAAACAAAGGGGTTGGCATAAGGGATTTTTTAAGAGTTTTGAAAGAGGTTGGGGCAGCTTCATCCCAGATATATGGGATCCCTTCCTTTAGTAACTGCCTGGAACATTTTGTGATGTTGGTATAATTAACGATGAAACATCTGAGAAGATTAGCTTTACCTTGGAGACTTTGAATTTGGTGACCATTTGTAAGAGGAGGTAAATTAACAATGGCTTCCACCTTTAAAGGGTCAATCATAATCCCTTTGTTCGAAATGATAAAACCTAAGAGTCATCCATACTTAATGCAAAAGATACACTTATTGGGATTCAAACAAATCTTGTAGTTCCTATATCATTCAAACACAACACAAAGATGATCTGGATGATATTTCCTATTGCGAGAGTGAGCTACTAAATCATTGAGATAAGCTTCAACGATGTGCTTGATTTCATGAGAAGTGAATGACATAGCCTTTTGAAATGTAGCTCCAATTTTTTTAAGGCCAAATTGCATATTTTTGTATGTAAAAGTTCCTTAAGTACAAATAAAATAATTTTTATGTCGATTGTTAGGTCAGATTTGAATTTGGTTGTACCCAAATAATCCATTCATAAAGGAAAATATCTCACTTCTCACACATTCATTAATAATTTGATGGATGAATCTTGTGGGAAATATATCCTTAGGCAAAGCCTCTTTGAAATCTCTAAAATCCATACATACTTGAAGGTTTCCTTACTTCTTGTCTACAAGAACAAGATTGGATACCCATTATGTTAAAGAAACAAGATAAATAAAGCCTTCCTTAAGAAGTTTTTCAATTTCTGCTTTGATAGCAGTGAATTTTCTAGGGTTGACTGGATTAAGTGTCGAACAAACATGTTTTGCATTCAGATAGGTTTTAATCTCGTGTTTGAAAATACTAGGATCAATGCTTGGTATCTCCTCATATGATCAAGAAAAGACATGATGGAATTCCTTGAATACTTTTGTATAAATATGAACCTCTTCACGGGAACAATTTGAAAAAATGTACACATTCAATATATTTTCAAAAATGTTGGCTAGATTGCCTTTAACATAAAATCCCTGTTGATCCAAAGGATCAATGGTCGATCAACATTGTTGGGAAAAGAAACATGAAACTCTCCATTCTTTACCTTATCAATAGCTTGAATAAATAAGAACTACAATGTATATTTTCCTAGGGCCTTTTAGGACCTATTAAAGCTTCCAATATAGCCTCATCTGAAGGCATAATGTAATGTCTCGTTTGTGACAAATAAGGAATTAACTAATGACTAATTCCAAACGGGATAAAAGCACACCATTAGCAGTGATATTAAGTCATTAGCGGATAAAAATGTCTACCTAAGAAGTATCAAGTGAAATGCGAGGCATAATAAAAAATGAATGCACCATGCATCATTAAAGTTGCATGCATGTGTAAGTTAAGTCGCATACCACATGCACAGGTCAAAAGGTAATAAAAGAAGGTAAACCAAATTCTATGGGAATGCATTGTTATTACTCACTTTTGCAAATAGGTTTGAGATATCTCTGAGCTTCTTTAGGGTTGAGGGCGAATTAGCTTAGCAAACATTGGGATCGATGGAGAAATATATCATCCTATCCAATTCAGACAATAGATCATCCAAATATGTCATCATGCTTTAAGACGCCAATATATTCATCATTCTTTGCAGGGATTCGAAGATATCATAGTTGCATATGAGTTTCATGAGAGGCACATCTATTTGATCATACTGAGGGCACATTATTGGATCATATCAAAGGATGTATTGTTTAGCTATCCCCAGAGGCATGTTCTCTCTCTTTGTTTCATAGGAGTGCTTTGATTATCTATTCTACAGAGGGCATATTGTGCTATAACATCTTGGAATACAGATCCTTCCTCACCCATCACCAAGGGCACATTATTCTTGACCATATCATTGGAGGCACATTCATATCATTATTTAGGGGCTCTATTACTCATTCTATTCACCGGGAAAATAATAACTGATCTTATTGATACTTATCGGGATCCGTGTTAATCTTTATAGAGATGTTATTATTGATCTAAGACCAGAGGAGGGATTGAGGCTTGTTACAGAGAATATATCTTATGGCTTGGGGTGGACCACAAATGACAGGCTGACACTATAAATAAATGCATTTCCAATCATGCTAAACATATAAACAAAAATAACACTAAGGGACCAAGGGGGCATACCCTATTCTGGACGTTTGAAGTAGATCCCCGTTGCGTTTTCAATCAATTTTGTGCCTACACATTTCCTTCAACAACAACAAAATGTACAAGCATGATATATGTAAAGCATTAGTACCTAATATAGCATGATACATTCCAATACATAATCAACTTAATCACATCCATGGATAAAGAATATTCATTACTACACATGTAATGGACGAGCAATGAATATTTATATTAATATGAGCAGAGATAAAAATGGCAAACACTGTTGGCACCTCATCAAAATCAAGAAACTAAGTCCCTCCACTTAATCCTCCACCACTCCAATCCCCCATACAAAGGAAATCTCACAAATATTAAGGCAATCTTGGGAACTAGCGATAATGGCTGCTTCAAGGACAAAGGGATGCAGAATCAAGTACATAAGAATGGTGCACAATTCCACTATAGTGTATTTTCTCTCAAAGTTATCCTCCAATAATGCTTCATAGTAGCTCAATATATAGGCCTTCAATATGAAGTGAAGGGTCGAAGTTGAGTGTTTCTCGACATATGGAAGGCCAATAGACAAGTCCTTTGTTACATAGTGGGGGAAAAATCCATTTTTTTAGCACATTTCTCGATGTATGCGGGTGACAGTGGTGCAAGCTGCATATACACGGGTTGTAAACTTGTGACTCACGTATATCTATAAAAATGTCTTTTAAGGGGTTCCACTAGAGCATCAGGGTCCTAATGAGCAAAAAGGGGTGAAAAGAGTCTGCATAGGGACGAGTATAGGCCATCCAAGCATGATGTATCAGGTGTGGCTAATCACGCTATAACATAGGCCCCCTAATGTGTGAGGTCAGAGGGGTACGTGATGGCCTAAATACATTATCATAGCCGCATGAGTGGAGTAATGAAGACCCAGGTGGAAAAACCAACCACTCATCAGTACAACAATGGTAGGTATTTACATATGACTGTAAAGACATAGCTACCCCAGATACATAAGAGTACAATGGCCATGAATAGGCATAATATACATATGTCATAAGTGGTCATCGCCATGTACAATATGCAGTGATGTAAGGTCTCCACACTGAATGAAGACATCAAATGGTACACTGGAATCCTATCATGAGAGTTGAAATCTCATAGATAATGGCACGATTAAGTAGGTATCATATATGGAATTCCACAAAGCTCAGAGGTCTTCGAACACAAATTGCCGCTAGTACATGTCCCATCACACGAACAAAGGTGTTGCAGTCGAACATGATGGACCATCGTCTAATTATCGGTGATTGATGTATACGATTAACAAACACGAGATATCCCACTGATAATGATAATGGGAATCAAGGTACAAAGTGCAAACAAACACGTGTGAATATTTGTGTTGAGGTTGAACACTTGAGAGAATCCATCGACTAGGGGACATTGATGTATTCCCAAATCTATCGATGATGAGAGAACCTGCCACTATTGACTGCAAGTCTCAAGGCACTCAATGGAATCTAGATCCCTATTCCAGAATAGATGTTCTAAATTTGATGGAATAGAATTCGTTGGAAGGAGGGCATTAAGGCATCCCCCATCAACCAACATGAGGTACACATCAACGCTGGAGAATTTGGAAGAATACAAACAATATGTGCAAGAACCAGTAATAATTGTATTGAGAATGGCCGACATGCAATGACAAGATAACTGAGGAATGACCAACTCAGGATAAAAATTCCTTCGAACAAGAGAATAAGGCAGATGAAGACTCATAGGAATCATAGACTCAATATGGAAACCGGGACAATTCTGCGACATAGGAGGCATCGACAGAGGCTCCATAGAGTCTGGAAGCATAACCATTCGGTGGAGAAAACTCATAATAACGAGTACATATCCTAAAGTAACCCAACTAATGGATGATTGTACTATGCTTTGTTTGAAGGCGACATGACATGATGACTGCCAATAGAAAGTAATATCATTTCCAATCCGAATTTTTATGTTATATGATTTTTGGTCTATTTAATATTTGGAAAGCTTGGAAAAGAATAAAATTGCTTATAGTACAAAATAAGGAGGAAACGAGTGTCGCGGGAAAGCAAACTAGTTCCAAGTAGTGGAACATCCCTATGCTCAATGGAAGGAAGCATATGCAGGATAAGGGCACTCGGGGGGATGTCTGATCCAGGTATGGGATAATCAAGCTGCAAAAGATATGTGGAAAGATCTGCTTGGATAGGATTCAGACAAGCTCAATACGACAAGCAGATGCATGTAATTCAATTATAACTTGATATAAATGGGATTCCCTGTGGGATATGGCCAGCATAAAGTTCAAGAAAGGATACAAGGTTCTTTCTCAAAGACATGTCATGACTACAAGGGACTCCTAGACTTAAGGGAGGATGCTCAACATGGGTACCAAATGGCAAAGTAGGATCTAACTACGTCACCCATGAGTAGGAAATCTCTACCACTTGCGTAATACCACTTCTAGCAGCAGTATGAAGGTTCTGTGACATCACGAAGTGGGTTCATACCTATGGTTAAGGTGACATAGTCATAGGATAATGAAAAATGTATGTGGAAAAAGTGGTCCTATCCTATATGTAAGTTTAGTGTTATACCTTCCATGGGCATAAACGACATTAAACCCGACGAGAGTGCACAAAAAATGGACCCTACATGACAACATTAGTCCAAAAATAGTTGAATATAGATAATAAAGAGTCCAAACTATAGGATATAGGGAGGATTGGTCATGATAAATGCATTTGAAGGAATCAGTGCCGTGAACGATTGGACACAAGTAGGAAAGTAAGATGTAGAACCAACGTTCATGTATCCACTACCACCCCCATGGGAATGAACATTGATGTTAAGACCGGATGAAGGGAGTGAAAATCCTCCACAAATGGAGTAGAAGGTGGAATATAGCCACTCCTGAATCTATATGCAAGGTAAGGGGCCGTGGTTCCCTCAAGTCCAACACCAGGGTCCGTACTAGGACCGACGACATGTGACGGGATAGTAGTAGTGATGTCAGGCATGCCAAACGTAAAAGTACCTAAACTCAAGAGAACATAAAGATACTCAAGTAACCATGATCACAACAATTAACTAGCGCACAAAGAGCACACCCCTAAGTAAAGCTAAGTGAGTTGCAAACAAGGCAAGAGGAAGGATAAGTGAGCTCCCAAATGCAATGGGTATGTCTCTTCTAGTAGATGCCCAAGACTCCCATACACTACAAGTAGAGGTGTGTAACCAATTATAGTGGTCCTCAGGTTCAACGCATATAGCGACTGTGCTGTCTGACCCCTACCTGGATAGGACACTCACATAATAACCTCTGCAAGTACCCCCTGCGATACCTAGGTAAGGAAACTAAGGTCACCCCAGTATAACCAATGCTCAGGCGGATAGTCGCATGAGCCTTATCTACCGTATGGGAAGGGTAAAAAATACCTAAGCTCGAAAGCACCAAAGGTACCTCAAAATACCCCAGATACAAATAAGATCGTGGAAATATCTCCAGTTCTCAACATAAAGTGGCAAGAGGCTATCCCCACCACAAACGTGTGCGTTTCCTTGTGCTTAACTGCTGTGTAAGTGGAGCCTCATGAGAACAAAAATTATACCAAGGATTTCACTTCTCACCTGGAAAAACACCTAATTGTTTTGTTTCATAGTATTGGAAAAATTTACTCATCACAGCCTATTCCAAGACTCTACAACCTAAGCTTGTTAGTGCACCTCTATCAAATAAAAAGTGTAATCAATTTTAATTTAAGATTTAATTTAATGGCTATGATTACTCAAAGGTAATGAACGTGCACTAGTGATGTTACGAGTCAAAAATGAAGTAAATATGCACACTAAAAAACAATGCTAAGTGCAACTTTGTTTTTAAACATGAAAAAGGGGGTATTCCACTACATGTAATGTAGAAAATTCCATTCCTTTTCAAATTCCAATGCAATCCTTCCTATATGAAAGCCTAAACACTACTCTCAACCAAGAAAACCAATGCAAGTACCTCCTTAAATCCATATCTGAGATGCAAGTAAGAATGAAACTATATAATTATTTTGTATTTTCAATATAAAAGAATGAAAATGCAATAAAAGTCATTAAAATTCCTAGTCTCTGCAACAAGCAACAAATGCACTCCAATTAAGACACCGAGACTAAAAGACTAATGCACTAATGAAAAAACAAAAAGGAGATAAATCAACTATTACCATTTTCAAATAAAGAAAATTAATGAAATGGGGGTCTCTGGTCACAAAAGGAGCAGTCAACAGACAATATTGGTCCCCAGGAAGACCCAACCACAGTCACAACCCACCTAGCTACTTTCCACATCAAGAAATCAACCAAAAGGGAGGATGTACGCGACTGTTCAAGTAACAATAGCATATGTATGGGACTAGGTAGAGCACAACCTGTGTATATACACGACTGTATATTGTCTGACCCGCGTATACATAGAAGAAAGTGGTAAAAATCAGGCCAAGGGTCAAACAACCCTAGGGTACTGTCAATGAATGAACATTATACCAAATGCGACACATAAATGGAGAGAAAGGAGAGAGAAAATCAAGCAAATCATGCACCCAAACCCCAATAGAAAGGAAATCCCCAACAGAGTCTCCAATTATGTTACAGAGAATATCTCCTATGGCTTGGGGTGGACCACAACATACAGGATGACACCAAAAATAAACCCATTTCCAATCATGCTAAACATATAAGAAAAAATAACACCAAGGGACCAAGGGGTCGTACCTTAGTCCAGACATTGAAGTAGATCCCTTTGAGCTTTCAATCAAGTTTGTACCTACACATTGCCCTCAACAACAACAAAATGTACAAGCATGATATATGTAAAACATTAGTACCTAATATAGCATGATATATTCCAATACATAATCAAAGTAATTGCATCCATGGATAAATAATATTCATAATTACACGTGTAATGGACGAGAAATGGATATTTTTATTAATACGAGCATAGATAAAGATGACAAACTCTGTCGGCACCTCGTCGAAATCAAGAAACTAAGTCCCTCCACCTGGGCCTCCACCACTTCAATTCCCCATACAAAGGAAAGCTCACAAAGATCAAGGAAAGATTGGGAACTAGCAATAATGGCTGCTTCAAGGACAAAGGGATGTAGACTCAAGTACATAGGAATGGGGCACAATTCCACTATAGTGTATTTTCTCTCAAATTTCTCCTCCTCTAATGCTTCATAGTAGCTCAAATATAGCCCTTCAGTAGGAAGTGAAGGGTCGAAGTGGAGAATTTCCCAGCATATGGAAGGCCAATATTCAAGTCCTTCGTTACTTAGTGGGGGAAAACTCCAAATATTTTTTTGTTTTGTTTTTGAGCACATTTCCCAATGAACACGGGTCACAGTGGTGCAAACTGCGTATACACGAGTTGTAAACTTGTGACCCGAACACACACACACACACACACACACATGTCTTTTAAGGGGTTCCATTGGAGCATCAAGGTCCTAATGAAAAAAAAAGGGGTAAAACGAGTATGCATAGGGACAAGGATAGGTCATCCAAGCATGATGTATAATATGTGGCAAATTAGGCTATAACAAGGCTTGCATGGACAAATTCTTATTTGGGGCTACTACTACCATTGGAACCAAATCTTCATGTCTTCTATATGAGATCACACTCATCCATTATATCTATTCAATATGGTCATGCATTGCTTTTGAGCTTGATTATCTTGTAGATCTGATTATTTGTTATATATGGGGCATGCAACATTGTTATTATTCATGCAAAACTATTATTGGCTAAATTGTACATCAAACACTATAATAAAGTACCAAATATCACAACAAACCCTACACAACATCAAAGTACAATGATTTGGTATATTACACATAACTATGTCTAGACAATATTGAGAAGAGGAGGAATCAACAACCCAAACTGGCCGAGTGGTTTAATCCACCTATGGAACAAGAGATTGATCATTGTCTACAATATTTTGTTGAATCGCTTGGTAATCTATCTTTGCAACAGATAAGGGTAATACAATCTCAGAGTGTTGATACTCTTCCATTGAATCTAATGGAGAAGGAGGTACCCAAGGATCATCGAGGTAAGATACTCTAAAAGAATCTACTCATGAAATTGAGACTTCCTCTTCAGTTGAACCTAGAGTTGAAATGATGAAGAAGGTAGGATCTAGGATATTAAAAGTACCCATAAGTGATGGATAAAAACAAACTCATACATGTTCAGTTACTAGATACAACTTATCAATTGAAGGGAGTTTGATTTTAGAGGTGAATTAAGACTATTTCAAGTGAAGGACAAATGATTAATGGTAACGATATTTCTTTTATGAGGAAACCAAAACACTCAAAAAATGAAATCTACGATGTCATTCATTGCATACATCTAACTACATGCTAACAAAATATTATAATCGATAGGAGCATTGACTACCTCAACCATCACATAAATGGTTTTTCCTCCCAACTTGACAGGAAAGGATGGACTAATCCCATGTGGTTGGAAATATCACCCATCAAAAGTAGTAGGTAATGTGGGTGATGGGGCGAGTTCACGAGAGCCCAAATATTTCCAACTAGATAGATACATGACACAAGTTGATGCACCCTCATCCTCAACTGTCCTACAATTAGTCTTTATGGAATGAACCATATTGATCTCAAAGGCCACATGATATGGAAGACGAGGTTTGACATTTGATACATCAAACTTAACAACTTGACCACTTGAAGGATCCAAATTTCCTAATGTAGACAACAAAGGATTCCATTATGGCGAGAAAATTTGGAGAAGTTTAAGAGTTGACAAGGGATGTGGAGTTTTGGCTAGATCGTTAGATCCTCAATGATAGAATAGTTGGAGGCAACCGTAGAATTAGGATTGTGTAGTGCTCTCTTATAGACTCCTTTCGAGACATGAGGCATCGTCTCTACCACATGTTTCTCAATTTGAAGAGGGATATGTGGGTTAGGAACTTCCTTACCTGTCAACAAAGACTCAGGATTTCCATAGTCTTTGTTCCTAGTTGACAATGAGACGTCAAATTTGACCATGTTAATGTATGATTGATCAGACGAGGGAGAATTTTTGGTGACCCCTTGCACATTTCCAATAGGATTAGAAGGAGAAAAATCTAAGTGTTGTCCTTGTGGAAAAGGATTATTTAGAACAACAGGATAATGTTGCCTATGATTCAACAGTTTTTTGGCTTCTTCCATTAGTGGGAATTGATGAGTAAGATGATCTCCCTTGTAAAATTTACAAGGGAATTCAACCTTCTTACACTTTTTCTTTGCCCCACCATCATTTTTTTTTTTTTTAGGTTTATCATTATTACCCTCTCTCTTTTTATTAGTATTGTTATTATTATTATTCTTTTTCCCACTAGGTTGCTAGTTTTTTTTTTGATTAGTCTACACAATGTGTATAGAATCTATTTGGGAAGGAGGAGAGGTGGCAACAAAAGCTGCACCTGCTATAGAATACTGGATGGAATTTTTTTTCATTTGACTATTAACAAATTTGACAATATTATGATGAACTGAACCAATAATATCATCAACATGTGGTCCAAGTTTGGGTTTCAAAGGGTCTATATTAGGCCTCGATGCATCACAAATAATTTTAAGAGAAACCCCGTACTGAGAATATATCAAATCTAGCGACTGGACTTTAAAAATAGATTCTTCTTCTATAGTGACCCCTGACATAGAAAAATCCTTGGAGATATAAGGCAACAAGGATTTGAGAAAGTGCTATAACAAGAACTGAGGGGGGATAGAGGCCTTAATCAACCTTTTTCAGCTACGCCATTCTTGGATGTGATTCAAGCTATGGGTATCTTTTTTCTACCTAAATCAAGACAATAGATCAATTTTGGCATCATACTAGATGAGGAATAAGAAATGGTTGAAAAATACAATTGCTAAATCATTGAAGAAATGGTAGGATGAACTAGAAAAATCGATGTACCATTTTGTAAGAACTTCGGTGAGTGTGCACTGAAATAGTCTTAACCGAATAGAGTTATCATTAAGCGAGTTCAAAGAACACCATAAATGAAATGATGTTGTTGGAGACATTTACCACCATACACACTCATTTTGGTCAATTTTTCCTAGTTAAACCATTATCCTAAGTTTTATTGACTTAATTGACATCAAAGGAGCACTGGATGACATCAGCTTGAGCACACCCACACCTACCTTCAGTCAAGGAGGCTAACTTAGCCTTCTCCTACATTCAGGGAGGCTAACTCGACCACTCTGGGGGTGATCTGAGTGTCATTAATGCCCCATATTTCTAACTAATGGTTACAATAAGTTAAACAGAGCAGTGAAGGTGCCTTCCTTTATTAAATTGATTATTTATTGATTATTTAATGAACTGGAGTCAATAGGGGTGCCTCCAACCACTTTTGATGGTCAGTTACACTTCAGTTGACCTCATCGGGGTTCATTTGAGTCATTGATGCGCTACCACTTGTTGGTTGGCTTGCAGTGACATGTTTCTGAGCTACTTTCAATTAGAATCAGTCATTTATTGCACTTTGACTTCAGTTAGGGCTCAGTTGAGTCAATTAGGGTTTTGATTAGTGGTTAACTTGAGTGTTGACTGTGGCTTACATTCAATTAAGCTAGACTCACTCATTCAATTCGAATGACCTCCTTGGGAATTCGAATTGCTTTGTCATTCATGCTTGCAGCATGATCATTGTATTGTATTACTCATTCTTTATTGATTATACAGAGCGGCTACTCATTTGGTAGAACTATTACACCATTTTCATGCCTTATTGTTATTAATCTCTTATGAGATTGTGTTTTAGTCCCTAGATTACTGTGATAGATTAATATGGTATCAGAGCTCACGGTGGGATGAAGCTCAGATCTCTCAAAAACAAGGTTTTTGACAGATCTTGCATGAAAATTGAGCAATAGCTCAAAAATCCAGCATTGCACCATAAGCCAAGGCTTACCACTTAATACCCCAAGTAAGGAACTTGTTGATCAAGCTTGCTTGATTGATTATGTTGGGTGTGATGAAAGCCTAAAATGTGCAGGCTGTCTGACCTTACATTGCCCTTTTTGTTGTGATTTTCAGGTTTTTAACAGGTGAAAGCATTCCCTCCAGCAGATTCAGATGGATTCTTCCACAGATCTTTTGACTCCGTTCAATTTCCACTCATGGAAAGGAGACATGGAGATCCAGCTACATGCCAGAGGACTCTATAGGGTCACTATGGACACTGAAGAAGAGTCTGCTTCTGTGACAGAGAAAGCTAGATTATTGAAAAAGAAGGATGAATCATTCGAATTCTTGTGCCTCTCTGTTTCCCGAGATCTTGTTTTCCATCTTTCGGGATATAAGAATCCAAAGGAAATTTGGGACAAATTGGAAACCCTGTATGGATATCAGGATGATTTGAGAGTTTACCAACTCGAAAATGAATTGATGTCTCTCTAGCCTTCCAATTTCGAGACCTTGAATGACTTTTTCACAAAGTTCAAGCACATTGTCTTACTGTTGAAGCAATGCAAAGTGGAGAAGGAGGATGATCAGCTCATCCTCACCATACTCTCCAAACTTGGAGCTGATTATTTAGTTTTTGCCTCTACATTTCG
>LPNX010916254.1:94260-109812 GCA_001517045.1 Pseudotsuga menziesii | reverse complement strand
AACAGAGCAGTGAAGGCACCTTCCTTCATTAAATTGATTATTTATTGATTATTTAATGAACTGGAGTCAACAGGGGTGCCTCCAACCACTTCTGATGGTCAATTACACTTTAGTTAACCTCATCGGGGTTCATTGGAGTCATTGGTTCGCTACCACTTGTTGTTTGGCTTGCAGTGACATGTGTCTGAGCTACTTTCAGTTAGACTCAGTCATTTATTGCACTCTGACTTCAGTTAGGGCTCAGTTGAGTCAATTAGGGTTTTGATAAGTGGTTAACTTGAGTGTTGACTGTGGCTTACATTCAGTTAAGCTAGACTCACTCATTCAATTCGAATGACCTCCTTGGGAATTCGAATTTCTTTGTCATTCATGCTTGCAGCATGATCATTGTATTGTATTACTCATTCTTTATTGATTATATAGAGTGGCTAGTCATTTGGTA
Source organism: Pseudotsuga menziesii (assembly GCA_001517045.1). Taxonomy (NCBI): domain Eukaryota; kingdom Viridiplantae; phylum Streptophyta; class Pinopsida; order Pinales; family Pinaceae; genus Pseudotsuga; species Pseudotsuga menziesii. Next base: position 109,370 of record LPNX010916254.1, on the reverse strand, counting down.
GCACTATTACACCATTTTCATGCCTTATTGTTATTAATCTCTTATGAGACTATTTTTTAGTCCCTAGATTACTGTGACAGATTAATAGATGTAACATGATCTCCAGGATCTTCACCAGTTTTACATTCAAACTTCATAATGTTTAAGGGAAATTTGGTTGGAACTTGAGGTTATTTAGGACCATGGCACACTGATTGTTTTTTAGTTTTGATAAATATGGCAAGTCAAAGTTTCTAGAAAAGGAAGTATCAGTTGCATGGAAAAATGTTGGGATAAAAACCTTGTGGTGGGAAATTCCCATCGTCATTCTTCCAAAAAGATTAAGTGGGGTTGCCTCCAACCATATCTTACGATGCATTGACTCCTTGAAAAGGATTCCAATTGTTATGGAAAGGATTCCCCCCAACCAATCCTTGATACCAATTCCACTAGGCCTATGAGAAATTCCTCCCAGCTGGCATGCCAGTTCAAGGTATGAAATTACTACCTCCTCTACAAAATAATGAAAAAGGGGGTAGCTATAGGAAGAATGGAGAATGATTGAAATCCATACATTTGATTATTAAAATTAGAAAATGAGTTTTTCCCACTAATAGTCAAGTAGGTGGAAAGGGTACACTCCCATTGGCGGGAAAGGATGAGGGAAATGTCCTCCATGCCAAGGAAAAACTTGGAATGGTATAGAATAACCAATAAAACCAGTAGTAGGATTCTAAAATAAGGTATTATAACTAATATGTAAACTAATCATACTCATTGTTGTCATACCAAATGTGAAGGCACTAGAACCAAAAGGTGAAGATAATGCACCACTCATACATTGAGTAGCTATATAACTAAAAGGCACATTACTAGAACCAAACATAATGATAGGTGATGTACTTTATATCATTGCATATAACATCTGAGTACTAACATGAGAAGGAGAGAATCCTCCCAGAAGTATAACTGAAGTTGGAGTATTGACCTCTCCCAAAATCCCCCTTAGATAATTCATAGTCAACCCTCTACTTATATGGTATGAACTTGTTCCATGTTCAACAAAACTTGGAATCCACACTAGAACTAGACCTTCTAGACCAATTAAAGGTGGGTCGAATTCTCTTACAAATATTTCATCTTGAAGATCTTCAAATGTAGTGGTGTGAGGTGCATAATCGTTGCTTCTTATAAGTTTTGGTTCACTAATGATATCGATAGAACCTATTGGTTTAGAAGATCCATATGTGTTCATTTGGTGCCTTCGTGGAGGTAGTGGAGGTTCCATTGTGTTTGGAGGAATATTCTGAATTCTCCTGGAGCAGAAAAGTGGTTGATATTCTACCCTTAGAAAATATTTATAACAATTTAAGTCCTAAGGCCAACCAAATCACATAGAGTACAGACATAACACCACTAAAACCATTTCGTAGGAATGTCAACCAGGAAAATAAAGGACCTTTCGAAGTTTAGTGTGGGTTCATTAAGCCCCACAACAAAAAAAATGTTTGCGAACAATTACCAAGGCCTCCACTAATATTCCTTCTTAATGCAAGAGTCCCCACAAGGAAAAGGACACCCTCCAAGGGTACTATTAGTTTGGCTCAATGTTTTCTCAAGGAACGTAGAAACCCCCCTATAAACACCTTTGTGGTACCTAAGACAAAACACTATGGCTATCAATTTCCAGTTAGCATTTAGGGGGATGGTTGACAGTCACGATCGTATGTATGGGCACGATAACTAAGCCTGAAATTTTGAAAGTACCATCACCATAGAGGGCCCAAGGTGGTACTAAATAAATATGCACACACACAAAATCCCACAAATGCTTAGATACATATAAAGGGGGTTTTCCTTCAACCTAACCTCACATGACCTTGATCTTAACTTCAATTTTAGTGGAGCATCTCCGCCACACCATTACGTTGTTGAATTTCTTCCTATCCTTCTAAAAGATCACTATGTTTAACAGTTTAAAAAAGCCTTGAATTGTTAATTTCCAACCTAGTCCAAAGCTCCGTTTTCAAGCTAAATTGATGAACCCTATAAAATAAAGTTCTAATTGATTTTAGATTAATCATTATTTTTATTGGATGCTATTACTTAAAAGGAAATGAAAGTTCAATTGATGGTGTTTTGACACTTACACGAAAGCACTATAAAGATACATGCTTATAAAGTGAATAAACCTTTCACTGTTTTCTAGTGATATCAATACTTCTCAAAATGTAAAAACGTTTTCCAAAATATGCTCACTTTTTTGTTTTGTTTAAGAAACTAATAAGTAAATATAATGAAAGAGAACTCTTTTTTCATTTTTGAAAACTCAAAAACAAATACTAAAAACCAAACAAAGAAACTTTTTCTTTACGATTGAAAAGAAAATTCAAATTTTCAAAAGAAAGAAACTTTTCTCTTAAAAAAAGAAAGATAAAAAATTCTTTTATGTTTTAACGACTGCGAGAAAATAAAGAAGTATATAAAAGTGTTGTAAACTATTTGTTTTGTTTATTGCAACAAATGCAAATAAAAAAACAAATAGCTACAAAGGACTTCTTTTATCAAATTGCAACAAACACTAAAAAGGAAAAGTTACAAAGATAAACTTTTTATTGTTTTACTTCGATGATATGATCATAAAAATGAATGAAAATAGAAATATTTTTATAAAATTAGACTTCAAAAAATTGTACAAACAATCCAAACAAAAGATTATAGGTAAACCTTAAATAAAAAGATTCCTTTTTTTTTTGTAAAAAATTTGTAAAAAAAATAGTTTTTTGAAACCAAAAACAAATCATAGACATTCATAGTCAACTTAGACATAAGATGACCCACATTTCTAGTTGCGAATGGAAACACAATTGAAAAAATAAGTAAAATAATTTGTATGTAGGTTCTATATAGTAGAGTCGCGTATACACAATTGTCTAGTGTTAAAGTCACGTATAGGGAAACATAGAGTTTTTTGAAAATTAGTAAAAACTATAGGGTTTATACACACCTGTTTGGATTGTAACCCATGTACAATTGCGGGAGAAGGAACAAAAACTAAAAATTTAATCCCCAAAATCAACAATCACTTCCCAAAAGGGTCATAAGATGATCAATCACTAATCTATGACAAAAAGATTCAGAAAAATGAGCAGAAATCATAACAAAAACAATTGAAAACAAAAAAACCCTAAAACTACCAAAAATGGAAAAACTCCCTAGTGGAGTCACCACCTATGTTTTGGGTATATTAACAACCCTAGTTACATATGGGAATGATCACCACTGATCGATGCCCATAAAAAAAAACTCAAACATTCATGTAAAAAAGACAAATTTACAATCTTTACAAATTGAGTTTTGAATGGACAAAGAGGTTAAAAATTAATTCACCCCGATGTAAACATTAGATGAAGAACCCCTCCAATTGTATCTACTCCAATATTTTCTTCAAATATCCAATGGAAGCATGAAAATAAAAAAATATATAGCAGAGAACAATCATTGTGGTAAAGATTGAAAATACAGATAAAGTTGCAGAATGTTACATCCAAATCTCATTAATTAAAAATTGCAATTTAATACCTGAAATGGATGGAAAAGAGAGATATTTTATATATTAATGACAACAAGATACACATGTAAGAGTACAACCCGATTCTCGCTGAGGCATCGCTCTAAAACTAAATTCTGAGTTCTTCCACCCAAGTCTTCACACACTCAACATCCAATCCGGTTTCTTTCTTGGGAAATATGCTCAAAAGAATCCCTTTCATTCTCTAGAATAATAATAGCTCTTAAGAAAATGTAAAGACTATGTTCTATATATGGGAAAGGGGGTTTCACAAACTGGGATAAAAAGGGGCTTTTAGATCCTGGTTACAATTGAACAACATGAGAGCACAATCTCCAATACTTAGTCCTTTTTTCCTTCACCTACGCCTCTTTTGGACTAATAGGAAAGAAATTAGTGAAGTTAGAGATAGTTACTTACGTGATTGAGACAAATGGGAAAGATCAAAGCCAATTTTTTTCTCGTAAAGTAACTTATTTTTATTTTTTACCATTGAACAAACATGTACACGGGTTAGACATAGGAAAGTCACATATACACGGTCAAATAGTGCAAAGGGAATACACACAGTCTAACAATGCAAAGGGCATGTACATATTGAAAAACTTGATTTTTAAGAAGCTTTTCATGAGTAAAATTGTTTATATATCATAAGGGATCAATGGAGTCTACAAAAATGGAAAAATGGATAATATCAAATCATCTAGAGCATCTTTGGGATAAGTGTGACAAAACATGCTATAACAATGGCCAATTCCCAAAAACTTGAAGAATCTTAGAGAATTATTAGGATTGATAGGTTATTACCACAATTTCATCAAGAATTATGGTAAAATAACAACACCTCTAACAATTCCATTAAAGAAGGAGGCATTTTATTGGACTTAGGAAGCAACAAAATCTTTTGAAAAACTTAAAGAAGGAATGTGTACAACTCCTGGTTTAGTCATCCTAACTTCACAAAACCTTTATTTTGGAATGTGACACCTCATGGCATGGCATGGCATTGATGTAGTTTTAATGCAAGAAGGAATACCCATAACCTTTGAAAGTTTCCAACCAAAGGAAAAAGCTCACTCAAAAACCAAATTATAAAAATGAAATGTTGGCTATATTGCATTCGATTTACAAATGGTGCCCTTACCTAATATGAAGAAACTTCATGAGAACACATCATGATAGTCTTAAACACTTATTGTAACAACAATTATCTTTAGAAGAGACAAATATGTGTTATAAATATGCTAGGTTATGACTTTGAAATTATCTATAGAAAAAGGACAATAAATTATGATGGTAGATGTAGTTTTAGGGAAAGAAGAAGACAAAGAGGACTTAATTTTAGCTATTTCCATTTCACAATCTGATTAGTTGAAAAAACAAGGATATAACGGAAGTAGGATTAGAAGCTATGCAAAATAATTCAAGAACTACAAGAGGACCCTAGTGCATTGGATAAATTTTCCTGGAAGAATGATTTAGTATTATACCAGGGTCACCTATATTTATGTAAGAATTCCCAACAAAAACATAAGAACCTTTTGGAATTGCACACTTCTCCTATAGGAGGTCATTCAGGGTTCTTGAAAATTTACAATAGGATTAAGAAGGTTTTTTTTTGGGAAGGTCTAAAAAATGATGTCCAAAAGTTTGTGGTTGAATGGTTAGTTTGTCTATAGGATAAGGGAGAGACAACCAAGACACTAGGTCTTCTACAACCATTATACATACTTATTCAGCATTATGAAGAAGTCACAATGTATTTATCACAGGTCTACCAAAATCACAAGGAAATAATCTCATTAGGGTAGTGGTGGATTGACTCACAAAGTATGCCCATTTCTACTCTCTTTAACATCCTCTTAAGGAAAGTGCAATAAATACAACATTAATGGAAATGGTTTAGAAGCTACATGAAATACCCAAGATTATTGTAAGTGACATAGATATTTTTTTCATTTGTAATTTTTGGAAGGAAATATTTTATTGATTGGGTACTCATTTGGCCCCCAACTCCTCTTACCATCCTCAATTCGATGGGAAAACTGATATTGTGATTAAATGTCCAGATGGGTATTTCAATTTTTTGCATATGATAAACAAACACAATGGGTCAAGTGGTTTCCCTTAGTAGAATGGTGGTATAACATTGCATACCATACTTCATAAAAAATGTTCCCATTTATGCCACCTTTATGGCTATCATACTCCATCCATCACATAATCCTTGTAAGAGAAATCCAAAGTTCAAGTAGCCGAGGATCACATAAAACACCAAGAAAACTCATATTGTGAATAAATGTTTAGAAGGGTATATTCATTGCTTTGCATCTGATAAAAAAACAAAATGGGTCAAGTGGTTTCCCTTGGAAAAATGGTGGCACAACACTCCCTACCATACTTCGTAAAAAATGTCCCCATTTATGGCACTTTATGTTATCATACTCCATCCACACATCATCCTTGAAAGATAAATCTAAGGTTCAATTAGTGGAGGATCACATAAAACAGTAACAATAGGTTTTTAAACTATTCAAAGACAACTTGGATATAACATAACATAGAATTAATCAATAAGCAAATAAACGTCGTAGTGAAAGAAAATTTGAAGTGGGGTTTGGGTATCTTTGAGGCCATAACCATAAAATAGATGTCCCTCAAGCAACAAAAGAAGGACAATAAAGTAGAACCTAAGTACTATGGTCTCTATAAGGTGTTGTAGAGGATTGTAAGTATGGCTTACAAATTGGAGTTGCATCAATTTTCATGTGTACATATAGTATTCCATGTTTTTTGGCTAAAAAAGGTAATTTATGACAATATCCCAAATAAGACTATTTTACCAGAGATTGATGAATAAGGGAAAACCATACTAGAACCTAAAACGATCCTTGAAACATGGATCAAACAACTGCGAAATAAAATAATTACCGAGTACCTCATCAAGTGGAAGAACTTGCCAATAGAAGATGCGACATGAGAAGATGAGTTCTTCATGTAGAAACATTCATAATTGATCAAGTGTAGAGGGAAACACTTGTTTGAAGGGGAGGGGTATGTTAATCCTTAGATATCGTGACATTACATTTCTATTATTATACTAGTATTGTCTTTAATGGTCGGCTAGGACCTTAATTGTAATTGTATCCTTTGTCTCTTATATATACCAATGAGACCTAGTTTTAGACATCATCTCATCTTGTCTTGTGCATTTGATACTTTCTAAAAGGAGGCTCCCCCCTTGAAGAGGATTGCTATTCATCTCTTTATTTCATTTCCAAGGTGTTGGGTTACGCTTTCTTTTTATATTTATGCTCTTTTGGGAATTTTGTGCATAAAGGTCAACATGTTTGCTTTGGCGTTTATGTGTTTAGAAAAATAGTAAATAATAAGTATAATAAAGGGTTAGTTAAAGGTATATAATTTGGAGAAAATAATGTATCATCTCATTTTTTCTCAGGCATTATTCTATTTATAAGCTTGTCATATGTGGTTATTTTTCTTAGTCTTAATGTTGTTTCTCAATTTTTGTTGATCCATCCCTTCAACATAACTTGATCGAAAATCTAAAACCTATCAAAAGCTTATAATCTCAATTTCAAGATGAACCAACCCATCTAATTTTCAACTGTATTTGTCAGTGTTGGTTATATCCAATGCTTTACATAATCGATTCTACAATACAAAGAGAATACCAACTTACCTTGATGTGATAAAATTTAAATACAAAATTTTGAAAGAACATTAAACTATGCACTTTTGGAATTATACACTCTAGTACCTATGTATTTCACAGATATCACATTTTCATAAGAGGATACAATTATGAGAAATGCAACAAATTTTTCCATTATAAATTTTTTATTTATCTTATAGTCAAAATAAGTTTGAAATGCCAATATACAACACTTTCAATTAGCCTATGATTTCAACTTATTTTTAAGTCGCTTTGATCTACGAAGTTCATCTAAAGCCACAAATTTCTTACATCATTTGTTTCAAATCAAGTTCACTTAACTTCTTTTCTCTCATTTGCTTTGTTTTTGTGTGTTGATATTGTAGCAGGGAATAAACCCTCGCTACGTGCAGTTGCACCTAGCTTCCGTCAATAGGACGAAAGGATAGAGTCAAATGGATGAAGAAATACCTGCAACAAATTGTTAGAGGCAAACAATGGAGAATCTGCAACAAAATGTTAGAAATCACAACATATATGTCTAAACAACCTACAAAATAAAAACACATAGAATAAATAAGACCATATACCTTCCATCTTAGTTCAAAAGGGGGCCACCATGCCCAGGCTTAGGAAGCTACCTCTCTACCAGGTTGGGTGGTATGGAGCAAAGCTCAACATGCAAGAGGTTTGGCTAGTGGAGAAAAATGGAATGAAGGGAATGCGTGGCTTGAGAATGATGGTTTCTCAAGGCACTCATACAGACAGAGTAACGGTAGGAAGAAATGGATGTGACTTGAGAGTGACCCCTACACCTCTATTTATACTTTTTTCTCAACTTTTTAGGGTTTTTAGCCCCTGTTTGGGGTTTTAATCCCTTTCTGCCCGTTTCTTAGCTCCTTTTGGGGTTTTTAGGCCCTTTTAGGGTTTTTAGCCCTTTTTTGAGGGCTTTAGCCCCTTTGTGAGCTATTTTGTCTCTTTTGTGGGGTTTTAAGCCCTTTTTGATGTTTTTTGAGCCTTTAGGGGAAAAGCATAGGTTAAATAAGGGTATAGGGGTCAATAAGGGTTAGGAAATGGATGTCTTCATGTGGTGTGGGCCATATGGAGCAAGTTGGGTAATTTTTTGGGTTAACAGATATATTGTATCTAGAACTAAGTAAACATATTCATGAAAATGAATGTCCAAGGAAAAACTAAACTCAATCTCCATGATTAGTGTTCAACCTATGTGTGCATATTTATTAGTTCTAGAACAAGATAAGCATATCCACATTTATGCAAGTATGGGGAATAAAACCCAACTCAATTACCATGTTTAGTGCTCTATTTGTGTGTGATTATTTATTGACTATAGCACAAGGTAAGGATATCCACGAAAAATGCAAGTCTAAGGCATAAAATCAAATTCAATCACCATTATTATTGTTCTAACCACATGTGGTTAATTATTGGCTCCAGAATAAAGTGAGCATATACAAAAAAAACCAAATATAATCCCATCTAACTCACCATGTTTAGTGTTTTTCCTATGTGTGTTGATTTATTACCTAAACAACAAGGTAAGTGAATAAAAAGAAATGCACGTTCATGGAACAAAACCAAACTCAATCACCTTGTTTAGTGTTCTTCTTGTGTGAGTTGATTTATTGGCTCTGGAACAAGGTAAGAAAATCCATGAAAATGAAACTTGAGGCCATAACACTAAACTCAATCACCATGTTTAGTGTTCTTTTTGTATATGTTTTTTATTAGCTCTAGACCAAGTTAAATATATCCATGGTTACACAAGTCCAAGGCATGAGATACAACTCAATCACCATCTTTAATGTTTATCCTATGTGTGTTGTGTATGTGCATCTTGGTTACTATTAAATAATTTGTGATTGATGCATGCCCCAACCTAAACCAACTCTTTCTATTCATCTACTTTATGGAGATATTTGTATTGACACATGGACCAAGCACATGCGAGATATGTATTCAAAATACTAGTTTCCACATGATCCTTGTCATGGATTATTATGGAAGTGGGTATGGGAAACATCTCAAAGTACAACTTTCAATTGAGACAAACAATATACAACCACCAAATCCCATATTAGTAGGTACCATTCATTTATGTGAATGGTTAATTTACATCAATAATGTGAACATAAAAAATTATATGCAAGGCATACTAACAGTTTGACAAACTTCATGAATTATATGCAGTCCAAGGGACTGCTATGATTATTGGGAATGCTTAGATTGAATCAAATACAAATGAGGCATTGGCGTTGTCTCATTAGTGAAATCAAGCACAAAAGATTCCCAATTATTAAAATACATCCTATGTCATTGCTGCTATTTTTTTAATGAGAAGCACACCTATCAATAGATGAGAAAACATTAAAAAGCACACTTGACCTCAATAAAAATGTTATATTTCTAATTCCATAGAGTGGTCATCAACAAATTCTACAAGTTATAACGAGTTTACCTTCATGAGCATGGAAGGTGTGTGTCTTGTGCTGGTGGATCCAAGAAGAAAGAATATCCACACCTATATTATAAAAATTGGATTTGGATCTCATATCCACATTAACAATGCACTTGTGAAAATAAGTTATGTCAAGTGTTTTACAAAATACTGAAACAAAACATTATATAATGTAGTAATACGTTATTAATCTATGCTAAAATGGACTTGGTGAGGAGGGCCTTGATATATTTGTTTTCTTAAGGTTCATGATTTGATAATTGTATACCATATTGGCTTTCTAATGTACAAATTATGGTGTTACTATGGTGAAAATCACCAAATGACACACACACACACACACACACACACAATTTTAATATTTTGTGTAATGCATTTCTTATGGAAACTTATTGGACACTTACCCTAATTCAAGGATGATATCTAGAATAAATCAACTTCTTCAATGTTGAAGGCCATGTTAACATCCCAACAATAATCGACCTCTAAAGAGAGCACATGTCACTAGTTGGGATTTAAACCTAGGAGGGGGGGGGGGAGCAATTTTTCCTCTCAAGCACTTGAGCTACACCCAATTGACAACCAAATCATCTACTTGGAAATAATTTTTTTTTAAATTATATGCTTACTAGAAGTGTTTGCCATATTTTTTAGGTAGCTAAGGAAACCCTTACAGTTTCATTTTTGTACTTTCTAGTCCCATTAACCTTCTTTCTAGTAATTAATTTAACATTAATAAAATTAGTTTACCATATCTCCAAAATATTTTTTACATGGGTTATTCTAAAGGTTCAAAACAATTAATTCCTTGCTTATCATCAACTAAATTTGTATTTTGAAATTCAAGTTTAGTGTGCTGACTTGGGTTTTTTCATTTTTAACAGGGTATGTTTTTGTATTTTAAATAATAAGGTCGTTGCCTGATATTTTACTTTTGAAACTATATAGTTTAAATACCAATACGATACATATGAAAGAGGTTTCAAAACATCTAAAACTCTATAAAAAAATTATTAGATAATTAGGAAATTTACATATGAAAGAGGTTTTGGAACATGTAAAACTCCGTCACAAAATTATTAGATAATTAGGAAGTTTTTTTTTTGTTAATCTTGACTTGAGACCATATACTAATATGTCAAAACCAGCTTTAGTGTTCCAAACTTAAAAACAAGTTTTAATCTAAAATGAAAATACATAGTAATATCTTTCTTTTAATAATTTATCTTAGTAACTTCTCCTGTTTTCTCGTAAATCATGATCACCCTAAATACAAACAAATGAACTTCCATAAATATGCAATCTTGAGTGTGCATAAGTATAATATGAGGTCCACAAACAAGTCACCATGAATTTTCTCCCTATTTAGTTGTTCATCTTATCTCTTATAAGCATAAGATATTACTTTGTTACATAATCAATTTTAGGCATGACCTAGAGCTGCATGTAATAGGAAATGCTAAATTTAAGCTACTAGAAACTCCTAGTTGTCCATTTTATTTTAAGCTTAATCCTCTACTTCCAAGCACATCTTTAAATTAGTGGCTATTCGTTTTATTCAAAGTTAAATTAGTTTTTTCTATAACAAAATTATAGAGGTATTATTTTTTGTCCACTCCCACTTTAATACGAAGCCAACCCATTGGGGTTAGAAAATTAATATTTAAACCCATTGTGGTTAGAAAATTAATATTTAGTTTGGATGACAAATGTTGTAACTTACCACTAACATAAGAACCCAAATGAATCCGTGTTCCCTTTTTTTTTTGTTGATAGGAATGACATATTTTGAAGATATGATAATTTCCGTGGACTAATAATTGTGGTAATACCTTTTTTTTGGCAAATGCCTTAGGAATTATATATTTTTTTCTCTATTGATCTATTTTTATTTTTAGTTTTGTTGGTCTAAATTTTCTATGTTGTATTTAACCTTAATTTATTGAGTGGAATTCTCAACATAGGTTTTCTCGCAATGAATTGGTTGATGAGATTTTTTATTTGAAAATCCAATGCTTTATCATAAATTCTATTTTTACAAAATAGAAGCATTCAAAATTCTATGGACACTAGACTTATATCATAAATTCTTTTTACAAAATAGAAGCATTCAAAATTCTATGGACACTAGACTTAGGTTCAAGGGTAAATTGGGAACCTTTAATAGGGCATGGCTTTATTGTTGTGTTGTTGTCTTATTTTATCATGTATTATATTTGTGTAGACTACTCTTTTATAGTTATTGCACTAGTGTATACAATCATGCCTTTTATAATTACTTATAATTCAAGATATCTAAATATTCAATCATAACTACAAATGTTGCAACCATCGAAAGGTATGACCCCCCTGATATGATAAATGAGTTGGTGTTGAACATACGGGAGGCTAATAAGTTAATTAATAATTTTATTACTGAAATATGAAATCTACACATTGTAAAATTAAAGACAAGTTATAAAGCGAAACAACAAAACTATACAAAAAGTAAAAATTGATAAAATAAAGCAACATGTTTCCAGAAACAGGGGCCCTTTATTTATTATTATTATTTTTTAGTTAACATTGTAAAGTCACTTCAATACCAAAAAAATACTACTATATTGAAACTTAATTCAACTATATTTAATCAAAATCATGAAAACATATTTTTCAACAAATAAGTGATTATGTATCATTTAGTGTTTCCCTCATACAAAATATTCTGTTTATATAACATAGATAGTTCTAAATAAAAGAGGACTTTAAGATATGATAGATATTTGGTTTTGTTAAAAAATATAAAATTAGAAGCCCACAATCTTAGATGATAACAAGGCTTCTAGAAATTATAAATGTTCATCATTCTCAAACCTTGTACTATATGAGAAAAAAACAAATCTACATCCAATCTAAACTTGCTGGTGATTTTGTGTGTGGTCTAGAGTGTGTTGATGCTATTGTGGAAGCTACTTCCCATGTTGCATACAATCTGAGGATTGTATATGATATATGGGTGAGATTTGACTGTATGAACTCAAACGTTATATATGGAAGTTGACTATATGACCTCTGGTCGACAACGAACCATATCATTGAATTATGGAATGTTTCCTCTTTGCTGCTATGCTCGTATGAGATCAAAATATTGCTATAAGTTTCAAAATATCTTGAAGTATAATCAATTAGAAAACCATAATTAATTTTTTTGGTATCTAAAAACTATCGAAACTTTGAAAATAATTAATAAAACAACTTTATTTACCTTAATTTATCCTCTTTGGCTTTTATCTAGTGTATGGCATGAAAAGTGATGGTAAAAGGATTATTTAAGGAAAAATGATGAACAAAGATGGTTCTCTAATCAATTACTACTATTATTACTAGAAGTCATCTTTGGATTTGGATTTGAGAGCACTGGAATCCTTTAGGACGTGTTGTCTTTTGGTCTCTCTATGTATTATTAGTTTGCTCTTTGATAGGATCACTAAAGAATTCAGGTGTTTTGGATCTCCCTTTATCTATTTGTGCAACATTAAAGTCCATTAGCATTGTGACTATATCTGTTTAAGTAGTTTTAGATTCGGTCTTGGTTGTTTCACTTTCTCCATGGTTCAAATTAAGTCTCTCCTCTCAAGGATTTGGTAGTAATGGTTTTTCTCAAAACTTGGTGAACATATCCTTTGGGTTTCTTATATATTATTAGCCTTCTCACCAATAGGAAGCTTCGAAGAAAGTGAGTCTTTTGGTCCTATATTTGACTATTTGTGTCTTTGGATTCATGACCCCATCTAGTTTAGTGGTTTTGGTTTTGGGTCTAGATTATATTCTCTAGTCCATATAAGTATTTTACACTATGTTCAACTATAACTTTGGGACTATTTTGTTGAACAAAATATTCCTTAGTTGACATTAAGGCTCCTCCCATTTTCCCTTTTTCATAATAGAACTGGCCCATCGCATGATAGGCGAAGCTCTCCCTATAGTAGAGGTCCATGCTTTCCATTGATAGTCAACTTAATGAGTATATCATTATGGGAGTTGAGATACCATTCAATGTCTACTAGAATTATGTACAACCAAAATAATTATTCCTCTTGTCAAAGAGACAATTAGGAAATTCATAGAGTTCTCTATCGCTATGAGGATTCACTAACATGAACATGACTTTCCTATTCTATTTTACTACAAAATTTCATGAATTGGAGCACCAAATTTTTTTTCAGAATGCAATTATAATGTATATATTAATGCAATAGAAGATACAAATTACAAGTCTTAGAGGAAGAATGTGCAATGCTAAAATCCCAATATTAGAACTCTTAGCAAAGGTTCTCACTCTTTATCTCCAATCTAAATATATTTGTGGGTTTGTTTCCTATGGAATTCAAGGAAGAGGAAATAATACATCATTTGAGGGAGGATTTGGAAGTGGAAAAATAAGGATTTGACCCATACAACCAAGTCCAAGATGATTCCACGAGCAAGCATTTTTTTTGTTTTATATGTATGTAGTTGTTGATGTGTTGAAAATCATTTGTATATATATGAGTCTTTTACAACATAAATTCTAGTAGCAATCCTTTGATTAAATGTGTAATCAAATCCACAGAGATCTATATTATATATCTTGCTATCATGATATAACAATTGTTTTTGGACTAAAATCTATTCTTTTTTTTTGTTGTTATCTCATTGTCCAATTCGATTGCAACTTCTTTCAATACAAAATTTATCTTATTTTGTTAATAAAAAATATTGATGGCAAAATTATAGTTTTTGCAAAACATGAAAAGATTAATTTGAGCACTCACAATATATCAAACCAATCAAATAGTATATATATTAAAAGAAATGCAAAATTTTAATATGAAAATTCCAATACCAGATAGTTAATTAGTTCAATGTTAACTATTTTTAATAATTCTATAATCTAACAACGAAACACAACTCATTAAACATACATTAAAAAATGATTATTATATTACAAAACTTTCATAATATCTAACTCACCATTTTTATTCAGTAATTTAAATATTCACCATAAAATATATTAAACACCTTATTACTAAAAATATTAAAGGCTTTTAATAATGGTATAAACTTTGATAATACAAAAATCTTTTTAGAATGACAAAATTTTTCAATAGAATTTAATATATATCATTTAGAGCTTTTAAAATGTGTTACACATCATTCACAAGTTCTTTCCATTCATGTCTACATAATTATAAGTCTTTGTAATAATATACATGCTATTTGTAATTTCCGAGGAAAAAATACATGCTATTTGTAATTTCCGAGGAAAAAATACACGCTACTTGTTTTGAAAATAATAAAACTTAACAAATACGTAACATTCATATAAATTGGACTTTTATAATGGAGTTACAAATACTTATATTTTTCATTAATTAATTACTCTT
>LPNX010916254.1:52586-89418 GCA_001517045.1 Pseudotsuga menziesii | reverse complement strand
GGGAAAAAACACAATATGGGGGAGATGTTGTAATGTTTTTACTTAACAAAATAATAAAAAATGTTGGCCTTGCACATGGTTTTAAAACCATAAACCATGGTTTTAAAACCATGCACATGGTTTATGGTTTTAAAACCATGTGCAAGGCCCTCCTCCTAAACCATGTACAATAAAACGATGGGTTGTTTAGAAGGCCTTGCACATGGTTTTAAAACCATGTGCAAGGCCTCCTAAACAACCCATAGTTTTATTATACATGGTTTAGGAGGGCCTTGCAAATGGTTTTCAGACCATGTGCAAGGCCTCCTAAACAACCCATGGTTGTAGGAGGGCCTTGCATATGGTTTTAAAACCATGTATGGGGAAATGTTGTAATGTTAGTTCATAACAAAATAAAAAATAATAAAAAATATTATACGTGGGCCATAAATAATATTAAATATTAATAATAAAATATTATATGTGGACCTTAAATAAAAATATGTGTCTTTTGGTTTGAATCAAATCAATGGATACCTACGAAGAGATTTGATCCCTCTCGGCGCTTGATAGAGCCTAGGATTTGGATCTACACTGGTTTATAAATTGAGATTTTATTGCACCGAGAGTAGCAATGTGCTCTACAACTCAATATGAGGGATATGTTGTCACACAACGTTATGTAACGTGACATATTTTAATAATAAAAAAATAACATTACATATTAAAATAAAAATTGAAAAATTGAAAACATGTCGGCTTGAAAAAATTTACATATATATTTATATGCTAATTTATTCATTTTGATGATTATTCCTGAGGTGTAAATTGTTTTGGATGTGTAAAAAATTTAAGATAAAACAAATGTACACCTCAAAAAATTGGATCCCTCTCGGTGCTTGATAGATCCGGGTTTAAGATGGACTTATGTTGGTTAAGTAATTTTTTTTTAACAGAAACTGAAGAAATTTTTATAAATATAAAAAAGGCTGAGCACAACCATCCTTACACAGTTTGAATCCAAAATTTTGCACTACCGTAGAAGGGTAAACAGAGGCAATTAAGCTAAAAAAAGGAAGGAGAATGATTCTGGACTTCTTGCTGAAACAAGTTATGCCCCTGGAGGGGTACTGTCTAACAAATTGATTGTTCAGCAATACACAAAAATACATATATAACCAGGAGATGGTTCAACAATACCCAAAAATACATATATATCTGAGAAAGAAAAACCTATCACTTCTGTGCTTCCTGCCCATGGGTTGGCTTACCAACCGAGGGATCTTCCATCTGACAATATCCAACAGCTGGGGAGTCCTGGAAGTGGCTTCCTTGGTTCATGCTAGTTAGCTTCTGAACGCCCTCCTTGAGATAGTCAACTTTCTCCATGAGCTCATGTAGGTACCTAGTGTTGTCTTCGATTCTTGTAGCGTGGAAATTGAGCCGGTTTGAGATGTATTTAGCTTCGTGAGAAACATTCCTGCTATTGTTGACACTGGTGCCGACCATATTAAAGATCCATCTCATTCCGCTCTGCAAGTCTGCGAGCAAAGACTTGATTTCTTGGATGTCCTTGGAAGAAGCCATAATTTCCTGCTCATGTATATCCAAGTGAGGCCATTGAGGAAAATCAGAACTACAAGAAGAAAATATACGTGATCTAAGTGAGGATTGAATGAGGGTGGGATGATCATGTGATAACCACGATGAGGCAAACACCTCTTCAACGACCTGGTGGAACGCTTCACTGTCAGTATGCGAGCCGAATAAACCAACAAAGAGAGTAATGAAATACTCTTTTGGAGGAACAAGGAGGAGAGGGCACTTATCCATGTCGAAAGAGAGCTTGGGGAAATTCATAATGGTAAATCCTGCTAAGTGAGTGAGGAAATCTCTTTGAATTTCGTTGTACAGGAGGATGAGACGCTTCTTTAAAGCCTTCGCATGGACAAAGGCGTCACCTTGCAGATCCTGTCGCATCATAGGACATATGCTCAAGCGTTGAGGGAGGACAACGAGGTGGGTGGAGTAGTGAAACCCCCTAGGAGGATGAAGGTTATGGAACATGCTTGTGGAGGGTTTGTTCTCTAATTGAGACTATTCCAATCTTATTCTTGACCCCTTTATTTTCCATTTTATCCACTAGACTATTGTTATGCCTTAAGTTGTGGAAATAGGTGACCTGGAGATTAGAGCTCAATCTGATAATGCGCTCATACAACTGTTTATAGTTAGTTGCACTGAAGTTGTAGCCATTCCTCATTTTCTGAATGATCTGTTTAGAGTCTCAAAAGACGATGATCTTATTGATATTTTGTTTTTTGACAAGGTTGATTCCTAGGAAAAGGGCGAGGCATTCGGCTTCATTGTTGCTTTTTCGACCAATCCCCCAAGCATATGAAGCCACTGTATTTCCTCCAGGATCAAAGATAATCCCACCTGCACCTGCCTCCCTAGGATTTCCTTTCGAAGTTTCGTCGAAGAAAAGAGTATGGCAGACTAGTTTCTTCTTCCATTGAAGGAATTCTTCTTTCTCTTTTCTTATTTCCCAGTTTAGAAAAGAGGGTTTGGTTTGAGGGGAGCTTTGCAAGCTGATGCTTTTGTAGAATTTTTCTTCCGAAGGATTGAGCCTTTGAAGGTAATTTGTTTGCTATCCAACTTTTCAAAGATCATATTTTGAATTTTGATAGCAATACGCCGGGGTTCCACTTTCTTTCCATAAAAAAGAGCTCTATTTCTAGAAAGCCATATTTGCCAGCAAGTGTTTTGGGGGATAGTGTTCCAAACTCACATCATTGTAGGTTTCCCTCTAGTCCTACATGGGTAGACAAAATTCCAATTTGTGACCATGTCCTTTATATTATTTGGAAGACGCACGTTTCCTTCCAATGAACCAAGGGCGCATTCCCAAACTTGATTGGCCACTGGGAAAGTTAGAAAAAGGTGAAGAGTTGTTTCATTTTGGGAAGCACAGAGAGCACCTCTTGAGGGGCCCTCAAAAACTCTCTTTCTAATATTATCTGCGGTCAGCAGTTTATCTTGAGCTAGTAACCAAAATAAAATATTAACGTTTGGAAAACAATTAGAGTTCCATACCTTTTTCCAGCTGATTGAGATTTGGTTTCCATCATTGTTTTTCAGAATTTTGAAGCCTTCCTTTACTGTGTAGTGCCCATGAGTTTCCCATACTTTGGTGTCTCGGTCCTGAATGTTCGAAGGAGATATACCATGCAAATGGGAGGAGAATATTTTGTACTCCTCGCTGAGGTGATCTGGAGGATGCAAAGTTTTCCACCCTGACCAATATCCACAGTTGTCCTAGGATGAGATGTCATATAGCCTGATAAAACCCTTCTCTTGCATCCTAGATCTAAGATTATGAAGATTGGAATCAGCAAGAGGAGGAAGACCAAAGATTTTATCGGTCCAAAGGTTGATTCTTTTTCCATTGCCTGGGATCCAATAAATATTGTTTTTAATTATACCAACATAATTTTTGCATAGATTCCAGATAGAGGAGCCTTTTCCTATGCAGTCAATATCTAGACACCTTGCTCTCGATTTTTTGAGATATTTTTTTCCGGAGAATATCCTTCCACCATTCCTTTCTTCCTGATATGAAACGCCAAACCAGATTGGCTCCCATTTTCTGATTCATCAGCCATGGATCCCTGATTCCTAGGCCTCCTATATTTTTATCCTCCAAGACCTTGTTCCAGTTTACCAAGTTGAATTTTTTGCCCATGGTTTTCCCTCCTTTCTAGAGAAAATTTCTTAGTTCTTTACTTATGTCGTTTAGGATGGATTTGGGAGCTAAGAGGATGGAATACGAGAATATTGGATAGGAAGAAAGAATGGATTTTATCAGAATTATCTTTCCAGCTAAATTGAGCCATTGAGACCCCCAATATCTAAGCTTGTTTTTTATCTTTTGTGTGATGGACTTCCAAGAATGAGAGTTGCTGGTGCGTTTAGTGATGGTAATTCCCAGGTACATGAAAGAGGTCGAGTCTATATTCACCTTGATCCCTAGAATATCAACAATATCTCTAAGGGTAGCTAGGGAGATGTTACAACCATAAATCCATGATTTCATTGAGTTTAATTTATTGCTAGATGCTTTAAGAAACAAATACAGAGAGGTTTTGATCCTTCTTGCAATTTGAGTGGACGCACTTCTAAGCAAGATGGTGTCGTCTGTGAAATGGGCGTGGCTAATGGATTGCGCTCCTCTCATGAAAGATATGCCAGGTAATTTCTCTTCATTTTAAAGTCTGTTAAGCCTTCTGCTAAGGGCATCAACAATAAGGATGTAGAGGAAGGGTGACATTGGGAAGCCTTGCCGAATACCTCTTTTGGCTTGGAAGAAGTCAGTAGGCCTCCCATTGATCAAAGGAGCCACCCATGGGCTGTCAATGCAGGCCTTTACCCATCTGACAACTGAAAGAGGAAATCCAAATCTGTCCATAACCTTGTAGAGGAAGGAGTGCCTTACCCTGTTGAAGGCATTAGCAAGGTCCAACTTAATATCCATACCTGCTTCTTTTCAAGATTGATTGGAGTGTATTGCTTCTTGGACCAGGAGAATATGACAAAGATTGATTGGAGTGTATTGCTTCTTGGACCAGGAGAATATTGTCATAGATTTTCCTACCAGCTATAAACCCTCCTTGATTCTCTAAAATGATGTGTTGGATTACCTTTTTTAGCCCATTGGAGATGATCTTGGTGAGGTTTTTGTAAGAGGAATTGCATAAGGAAATCAACTTGAAACTCTTTATAGACGATGGGTTCCTTTCTTTTGGAATTAGAGCAAGGAAGGTGGAGTTTGCTCCTCCTCCTCTCTTATCTCTTGACTGGGTCTAGATTATCATTCTTAGGAGATCTTTTTTGATGATGTGCCAACAACTCCTATAAAATATGATAGTGAAGCCATATGGACCAGGAGCCTTGTTTGGGTGGAGTGACTAAACAACCTCGTTGATCTCTTCAAGAGTGACATTTTGTGTTAGAAAGCTGATGTCTTGTTGAAGGATATTGGGAATCTCAATGCTAAGAGAGTTTAGGTATTCTTCTAGAACTTCTTCTTCCTCAATGTAAAGTTCTTCGATTTTTTTTTTAACTCAACTTTTATTTCTTCTGGATCTGAGATTTGGATTCCATATTAAGAAGTGATCTCTTTGATGGTGTTTTTCCTGTTGTGCTCTTTGCACTGATTATGGAAGAATCTAGTGTTCTGATCTCCTGCTTTTAGCTAGAGGCATCTAGATCTGAGCCGTGATTCTTCTTCCTCTTTGCGAAAGACAATTTGCAAGTTCCTGCTTACTTCTTTTTCTTTCCAGAGCAGGGCTTTGGTGACCTCAGATCTTTCCATTTGGTCCTGGATGTCTTCGAGATTGCTAAGGATAGAGGATTTTTCTTTTTTGGAGTTGAGAGCCGGATTCTTGATACAGAGCTTGAGCCCTTTCTTGGTGTTATTTAGTTTTTTCTCCCAAATATAGCCAGGGGAACCTTGAATAAATATGTTCCATGAATTTTGGACTGTTTCATAGAACCCCGAATCCTTTATCCAAATAGAAGAGAACCTAAAGGGTAAAGGTCCAAGGTTTCCAACACGAGAGAGGTCGAGAGAGACAAGCTTGTGATCAAAGATGGTGGAAGGAAGGATATTCGAAGAAGGAAGAATAGAGATGTCCATAATGGAGGAGCTTACCATAACCCGATCCAGTCTTGCAGCTATGTGACCTGGCCCGAACCGTTTGTTGCTCCATGTGTATTTACATTTTTTGGGTTTGATATCTATGAATTTCCAAGCATTCATAAAGTCTTCCATCCGCTCTCCGAAGGGATCTCAAAATTTTGTGCCTCCTTTTTTATCCTCAAGGAAGATAGTAGTGTTAAAATTCCCTACTATAATACAAGTGTGCTGCATCTTCTCGTGCTTTTGAATATCCAGCTGGTTCCAGAAGTCTTCCTTGTGGCCGTGGATAGTAGGTCCATATATATTACCTATCTAGAGGATCTCATTTGTGTTGAGGTCTTCAAGTTCTACAAACAAACAATGGTGATTTTTAAATTTTGAGTGGAGTTTGAATGTAGCTGCATCCCACAAAGTAATAATTCCTTCTGAAGCTCCTTGAGAGCTTACAATAGTACCATGTCCATCTTTCCAGATATTTTTTGTGGCTGCTATATAGTCATCAGATTGCATTTTTGTCTCCTAAATTGCGAGGATAGACATTGATTCACTTTGCTTTAATCTTTTTACTTCCTCTAATTTATGTTTTCCTCCTAATCCTCTACAATTCCAGGAGACAAGCTTCATTATTTTTTTAGTTGCTTGGGGAAGAACTCTATATTTTTGGTTTTTTCCCTGAGCTTCTGCTGAGTTCTTTTCTTTATGGAGAGGAGGTCTTACCAGATGGTTCAGACTTGATTGCTTTCCTGCTACCTTTTCTTTATTTGCTTCTATTTCCCTTATGAATTTGTTGGGTTTTCTCCCTTTCCTACTTGTTTTCTCTAGTTCTTCACCTGTGCTCTCAGAAGTTTCTTCCATGTGAACCTTAGCCTTAGATCTGGTTATAGAGCCTCCAGAAATATGAGAATATTATGGCAGAATCTCTATATATGCTTGCTGGGGAAGAGTAGGGATGAGTTTATCCTCTTTCCCTATTTCCATGAGAAATGGCTCATCTTTTTTAGCTTCCACCGAATTTTTCTCATTTTATTTTTCTGTTATGACTATTTCTTCATCTTTTACAGTTTCGAGGGCTTGAAATATGTTTTTAGTTGTTTTTTTTGCTGGAGATGACTAACTTGGGCCTTCTTTGCTCCCTTTTCTCTTATGAACTTTGTTCCACTCTTCTTTTTGACTTTCCCCTTCCTTTGTCTGGATTTTTTTGGGGAAAAATATTTTAAAGTGCCCATATTTGTGGAAGGTCTTGCATTTGAAGGAGATCTATTCATACTCTACTGTTTGCAGGTGATTCCATCCATCCATTGATAGGTTTATAGCTTCAGGTAGCCATTTCTCTAGATCCACCTCAACACAGATTCTAGCGCAAGATAACATGGGGGGTTTGGGCTCCGATTTATCAATGTATTTCCCTAGGGAGTTCCCTATATCTTTTAGGTCCTCGTCGTTCTAGTAGTGTAATGTAAGATGAGGAAGCTTCACCCAAACCAGGACTGATGAGGGGAAATATTTTTCAGGGTTGAAATATAGATCCCATTTATTTAAATACATACCTCTCAACCCCATGAAATATGTCCTATTCCTAAATATGAGATCCCTATCATCGGTTTTTTCAAACAGGAAACAAAAAAACCTCGATTGCAAAAGATTTGCTGCACTTCACCTTGAATCAGGGGTCTCTAGTTTTTATTCAACCAGATTTCGATGGATCAGGGAGATGACCAAATCCCTGTGAAATGTCCTACTAAGCCTCTTTCGTCTAATGCGACTGCTTTAAACTTGGAAGCCAAGGAAGAGAGTTTAACTTCAGGAGCTTCAACCCTCTTTACGAATCTTGCATCGGCTGGAGGGGGATTGCAGGGGGGCTGCAAGGAAAGAACCTGTTGAAAGTCGACATCCAACTAGGCTCTACGTTCACCGATGTCAGGATCAGGAGGATCCATGGTGAAGGCTGTCGAAACCCTAGGCAAGGCGGCTAGGTTGGTTAAGTAAACTTAGTACAAATATGATATATAATTTTCTAAAAACAACATCATTTACATACATTCATTTTTTTTCTTTTGTAAATAACTAATTACTAAAGAAAATATAATTATCATAATAAATCTTATGTCATTGACACACTAGATATATTATTTTTATTATTCAGTAATAGAAAATATTATTAAATGAAAAATTGAATTACCACAATTAGTTGTCATAAGGGATAATGGTTTTGAATGTTTTTCACCAACACCTCACCTTTTGATGAGACTTGTAATACCCCCAATATTGACTTGGAATATATTAAATCAAATTTTTTAAATGATGTAAATATATTATTATGGAAAATGATCGACTAGTGAATGGATAAGCATGTATAATGTAAATATTTCTATATGGACTGTGTGGTTGGCTTGTCATGCTAACTCGAAGCTATATAGATATTATTTTGGAAAATTAATAAAAGTGGTCCAAGATGGATGTGTAAAGAGTAATAGAGGGTCTATGATTCCACTAGAGGGGAAGAGGAAAGAGGGCCTATGGGAGATTATATCTTATACTTCAAAGTGTCAACCTTAGAACTCATTCTTTTGCTACCATGTGCCTTATTAAATGAGCCTATTTACTTCATTTTGATTATTAAATCCAATCATAGAATGCATGTGTGAGGTTGGCGGGAAAGTATCCTCATGTAGCTATGGGAGCATGGGACTAATATACTTCTATAAAAATTGTAAGAGTCCTTTCTTCTATGGTCATAAGTTATGTCAATTGTCTTTTCCACCATCCCCTCATCTCCTTTAGAGTCTATCACTCATTATTAAGTAGATTTTACACTACATAGAGTTTTTTTCATGTTGTTCATTCGATTTCCATTACAATACCAGACTATGAAACAACCATAAAATTGAATTGTGAAGGGGAATTTGATCCATAAATCGTAGGCTCATAGATTTCCAGTCTTGCCAGCATGAATGATGCAAAATTTTATAAAAAGAAGAAGATTGAACTCTCTTCTTAGGGTAACACTGAATCCAAACTCCTTTTCTCTTAATTATCAATAACCCGAAAAAAGGAATTCTTCTATTCCAGGAACTTTGTCAAGAAGGGTTTCACTGATTGGATTATTGTATTCAGATAGGTATAAAATGATACATCCAACCATTAAAAATCTATTTTGCTAACATAAATATCAATTATTTGATTAATTATAAGTCTCCACAACTGAGACCCAAATCCTCAATGCATTCGACAAGGAGACAAAATGGCTATGTTTTTAGGAAGATAAAATGAGAATACAAAGAGGAAAATGTTCTTAGTCAACTGGAATTTTCCCAACATTTTTTGAAAATATCCCAACACTATTAAAACATATATATGTTGATAAATAACACACCGAGCACTTCTAAATGTATCCAACAGTGATTAAAAATGCCCCAAACACTTTTAGATTCAACAAGCAATGATATAAACGCCCCCAGAAACTTCTTAATTTTCCCAACAATAAAAAAAATGGACTAGGAACTTCTAAAACATCCGATCATTTATAAAATTTCCCAATAGTGATAAGAATGGCCCAGACACTTCTAAAAACACCCCAACATTTATAAAATCGCTCAACAGTGATAAAAACATCCCAGTTACTTCTAAAAATGTCCCAGGTAGTGATGAATTCTCCACACACTAATAAATTTGTCTCCAGTAAAAGAAAAGTTTCCCAGGAAATGAGATAGTAACTCGAACAAAGGAAAATCGCCCTAGTTAGTTAATAACTATCAAAAACTCAATTTATAAACTCTTACACAAATTCAACAACTCTTTAATTCAGTCCCTTAATCTTTGAGAATGGTCGGGAATCCAATGGATGAGATTATATAGTTGTTGGTATCTTATATATCAGAAAAAATCCATTATGTGGCAAACAATAACTATCAAGTCCAATTCCTCTCCCACACACTCTCATTAACCGATGGCATCCATTAACCATGCAATGAAAAATGCATAAATGAAATCAATAATTTTAACATAAGCAAATCAAGTACACATAGAGAGGAAACATGGAATTTGGCACATTATTTATCCTGAAAAGCAGAATTGGAAAACCAACTTTGAATGGGGTTTAGTAATTTCATTTCTACAACCTCTGTACAATGCATGCTTAGAATTCTCCTTCTAACCCTCCCTGGCCCAGACGAACACCCTTGCAGTGTGAAAATGTAGTGAGATATAAGAGAACTAGGAAATGAGAAGGCCAACAGACATGGCCCTTCTTTTCCCATTCCCACTCTCTCATGATCTTATTATTTTATTAATTTGTTCCTTTATTTTTCTCACATTCATTTTTTTCCCATTTCCATTTTCCTTTGTGTTTATTTCACAAGGATTGCTATATTGCAATTAATATGTTGCTGAATTACATTTGAAATACCGAGCCTTCAACGATTCATTGGTTTTGATCAATTTTGGATCACACCCACACATTGAGAAGCCTTTTGGTCTCCAAAATCTCAAGGAACCAAACAGGATCAATGCGCACTCTATTGTCTTCTCTTGATAGTGGGCTCTAACTTTGGATCTTAGCTATAACTCTATGTGATGTCCCCAGCCCCAAATCCAAGGCCAAGGACACCTGAAAACCCAAGGGAAAGGTTGAATCAAGGTTATGCACATTAGAATAAGGGTAACTAAGGATATGCCAACATGCCAACAAGCCAATAAAATTAAACAATTAGCCTTTAAAAAAAAGGAAATGCAAACTTTTGATACATATTATTTTTCGAATGCACATGTAATACAAGGTAAATGCAAGCATGCATGTAATCAAACATTAATGATCATATCTATTACAACCATATAAGTCATCAATAAAATAAGTTATGTAAGCTACCATAAACAATATAATTAAACAAATCTAGAGGACACCACAATCAACCATATTAATGGTATTATAAATCAACTCTACTGGCTGCCACCTACAACCATAATAACATAAGCAAAATCGGATATGAGGGATTCCATCTACAACAATATAAACGATAATGACATCATATCTCATGGATGCCACATACAACCATATAAATGACAATAAATTCAGATTCATAAGCTATCATCTACAACTCCATAAATAACTCCAAAAGCTGATATATAACCGAGATAAAATCAGATCCATCGACTTTCATATAAAATCATATCTACAACAATAAAATCAAATCTATTGGATACCATATAAACAATAGATCTACCATAACACCATCAAATCTACTGGTTTCCACCTACAACAACATAACAAATATAAAATAAGATCCATGAGCACATACACCTCATCAAATACAATAAATAATATCATAACAAATACTAATCCTTGAAAAGGGAAACTAGCTTAAATAGGACACCGTTCCACCAACCATAGACATGCCATGCTCATGCATATTTCAGAATGAAATTCACTCCTAGGCTGAGGCGATATATCGACAGGAGATGTACTCTCAAAACCAAGAGGTATGACAGGTTCATCTTAACATTAGGGACACTAGCACACAAAAACAATTGTATCTTAGTCAAACAAAAACCATTTTCAATGAAACAAAAAGTGTTCCTTACTAGAAACATCAATCCAAATGAAATGGAGTAGGTATCACAACCCATACATTCTCAAAAATATGTGAACTAGAACATATGATTGCACCATTCTCAACAATGTGAAAATACCACAACTACACCTTTATCCATCTAAACGTTTCCTTCCATATACTCTACCTAGTCAGTTGTGACTCCCCTCGCTCCATAGACCTTGATGATATCACCACCCTCACCCAATATTTACAAGCTATATCTAGACATAGACACACAATGGTATAAGGACTCATGTTGTGTAACCATAAACCAATCTTCAATTCCCATTATAGGGTATTCAAACCACATTACATGTCACGTACCCATAACCCAATATCATGCAGAAGATAAAAATTTCATCGAAACACAGGGCATGGTCATGAACCAGATCTCAACATTTCCAACCCTGTCATGCCCCCTCCCGTATTCCATATATCAGTTCGACAATATACAAGGAAAGATCTCAGAGGAGATCGGACGACGAAGAGGAAATGCGACGAAAATCAATGATCATAATGGATCCCACAGATTGGAACCAAATCAATGGTTCAGAATCCACCTGCAAAAATCAATGGTGTGAAAACCCTAAGTTGTGGGGTCAAAAATTTACAAAACTTGCAACCTCACTTCCCACATCCCGCATCGGAAACAGATCAACGGTAGAGAATCATCCCGCAAAGATCGATGGCGTGGAGATTTGAATGGTGGGATCGGGAATTATGGAAATCGTGACACCGCGATCCTGCATCCCGCAAGTTGAGGAGAGGAAGTTATGGAAGGGAAATCTGCGGAAACCAAAACCCGTGAAACGACATTCCGCATCCTGCATCCCGCAAACCTGCAATTTTGTGCAATGAAGAATTTATAATAGGAAACTCAGCTTTTCCACTGAATTCTTGGATCGATATGATCATTCAGGCCATTACTGATCTGGCCAATCTACCCTGTAGCTTAGTTCGAAATGCATTGATGGGAAAACATACATAGATGCCTATAATTGCAGTTATTCAAAGGAACAATGCATCAATTCAACATAGCAACATGTTCATCACATTCCATCAAGCAATTTGCAAAACAAGAAATACAATTGCAGAGAATAACATAGACAAGAACACTTATTTGAACTGAACTTGTACCGCAACCAGATATGTCATTGCAACGTTCCTCACAACCATAGACCAGTGTGCTCCTTAGTCTCTCAGCAACACTGCCACCCCCAAGCTGGGCATGATTTACTCAAGGAATAAGGGAACACTAGCAGAATCATACATAGCCAAGGTGCAATAACACTCAGCCAAGCCAAAAAAGTTGGGTTTATCAGGATGTAAGGGAAAACATCCCAACAAATGGGTTTCACAGGCCACTCTTCCAAGCCATATCACGGTTGGGTTTCACAGATTGTTCACAGTCAAGCCAACCTTCACGTTAAGGACCAATCAAGCCAATAAATGGGTTTATCAGACTGTTCACAGTCAAGCCATCTTACTGCTGGGTTTGTCAGGCTAACTAGCCAAGCCAGAATTTGCAGTTGGGTTTATCAAACTGTCCAGCCAAAGTTTACTCACTAGGTCAAACACAACAAGACACATCCAAGCCAACAGATGGGTTTATTAGGCTACCAGCCAAGCCAACCAATGGGTTCATCAAGCTACCAGCCAACCCATCTTTCCAGTTGGGTTTGTCAGGCTTCTAAGGAAATGGGCAGGAAGAAATGCTAAGCTAGTGAGCTCATATACAGAGCTAGGAACACCTTCACAAGACCTATTTGGCCTGTCTTCCCTACTACCTACACACCCAACACAAGGAAGTGTCCCCTTCTCTACAACACACATCCTCGGACTACACCTTCCCTTCCAGTGCTCTTCAGGATGTGCATAGCAGGTTTACCAGCCACTCTTATCTTATCGTGAGGTTCCACACTAGGTTTATCAAGCCCATTCTACGTCTCTCCCATTCCTAAGTCTTGTACATAACTCAGACCCGAACTAGGGTGCACAACACAACAACCACAGGGAGACTCCACAACACAGGCTTACTTTGGAACACGAGTAACAGGGTCTCTTACACTGTAGTTTAAGGCACACTGCAACACAACAATCATAGTCTTTCCAAGGGAAATACAGTCATAGAACACGAAGGATACACACATATGGAGCTTCGCTGCTATCACAATGTCATTAGACACTCGCAGAACGCGAAGGGTACACACAAGAAGAGCTCTACTGCTGAAGAGATTTCCGTGAATGGAGAATGGAGATGGATGATGAGCCAAAACGTCCCCCAGTTCTCAAAATGTGAGAATAAAACCAAAAAGTGAACGCGTGAGTCAAACTGACATACGGTTCTGGTGTTTTCTTGTCCATGCAAGCAAAACACGACATTCAAAAACTGGGTTCTCTTCCCAATTCGAAATTGCCCATACTATTCCTCTTCTAGGAAATAACTATCTCAACCACCTTCTGGAAGAATAAATGGTTGGGAAGAAAGACAAGAAAGAGGGTAGTTGATAGTTCTGATGGGTTCTCCCCATGACACATGGATTTTCCCCAAACTAACTCAAGGTTAACATTCCCACCCCCTTATCCTTAGGAAAATCATGCCCCCATCTCATTATTCGTTGCATTGAAATAGCTTGCGGTGGGTTTTCATTAATTTGCATATTTACATGATGTTTACAAATGTGTTTGACTTAGCACAGAAACCATAGGCATCGACCATGATTGCCTATATACCAAACATTAATCGATGATAGGGTCTTGGCCTTGAGCTCCTTGTCATGACTCGATATAATATTTACATCATATACATTAATGCAACGGGGTCAAAACCGTGGTGTTACATTACACGACATTCAATCTTCAACAATATAATCCATATCCTAATAAAGAGCATGTATTTACCAGAAAATAGAGAATTCCACTACACTGGAGAGCTCAGAGAGAGAGAAGAAGAAGAAAAGAGAGCTAATTTGAATGCTTCTATAGGCATTCGAATTCCCAAGAGAGGTAACTCAAATTAACTAGGGTTAGTCAAACCATAAGATGCTAACTCAAAATCCTCCCAAGCCAAATCATTCATGAGATTCCATTCCCAGAATAGCAAAAGGGTGCAACAAAAGTTGGGAGTTACACTTCAAAGAGTGCTGTCCAAAAATACCTAGCGAGGGCGCACATGTACACTAGGAGTTGCAAATGACACCAAACCAAGGCCAAGGAAGGCACACTAGTCAAGAGGGTCCCACCAAACATCCAAGAAGGTGTAATAGTACCTTCATAAACTAAAATAACCAAAAATAGAGTCCAACAAGTAATGTTAGTGAGAGAAACAACTCCTAGTCCCCAACCCCCTCACATGTGGAATCCATGTCCCCCCATTCTTGTTAGTTGTCCATGTTGAGCTAGTTATTTATTAAATAATAATAATAATAATAATTCCCATGTCCATAGTCCTGATACCTTGTGCCACAATAACAAAAAATAATAACAACATATGTTTGAGGCTTAACATATGGGGTGTTACATCCCCCTCCCCTTTAAAACAATGCATCGTCCTCGATGCATACTTATTACATACATGACACAACACAAAATTTAAAAAAATATGAGGTTATGCCTCCATCATAGCATCTTCCATCTCCCAAGTAGCATCCTTAGGACTGCAATGGGCCCATTGAACCTTTACCTACCTGATCTCTCGATTCCATAGCAACTTGAATTTTATGCCCAATATGGAACTAGTTGTACTGGAAAATATCCTTCTGGTTCCACTTGAATCACATTCCAATCAGTGACATGATTAACATTAGGTTTATAGTTTTTCAACAAAGATACATGAAATACATTATGCACTTTTATGCAAGAAGGAAATGTAAGCTCATATGCAATGGGACTTATACTAGATAAGATCTCAAAGGGTCCACAGTATCTAGTAACTATCTTGGAACAATTTCCCAAGTTCAAGGAGATCTTATTGTGTCTAAATTTCAAAAGGAAATGATCTCCAACTTTAAATTTTTTGTCAGTTCTGTTTCAATCTATATAACTTTTTTTTCCTTGAGCTGCTTTTAGATTTTACTTGATCGTAATCATCTGATCTTCCATGTCCTTCAGAATTTCATGTCCAATGATGATTCTGTCTGTTGGATTATCCCAAATGATAGGAGCATTGTACTTTCTCCCATACAATTCCTTAAAAGGAGTCATCTTTAGAGAGGCATGATATCCATTATTATAGGCAAACTTTACCAAGTGCAAATAATCCTCCCACTTGGATGGATGACCATCACATGATTGACTCTTTCTGTATGAATGCCCATCTGAGTATGGTATGTTGTACTCATGTTCAAATTTGTGCCAAATCCTTCTAAAAATCCTTTCCAAAAGTTAGAATTAAAATTTACATCTCAGTCTAATACTATAACTTTTAGAATTCCATGCAGTCTGGCAACCTCTTTCATATAGATGTCTGCAATGTTATCTATCTTATGAGTTGTATTTAATGGAATAAAGTGTGCATCTTTAGTCATCTTATCCCCCACCAACATGATGGCATCATTTTTTATTATTGTCTTAGGAAAATTTGTGATGAAATCTATCATCACTGCATCCCACTTCCTTTCAGGTATTGGTAATGTTTGCAACAAACCAACTAGATATTGATGCTCCACTTTAACCTTTTTAACATTCCATGTATCTAGATATGTATTTTGTAACATCAATCTTCATTCCTGGCCAATAGTATTGCTTCCTCATAGATTATACTATCTTCTAATAACCTAAATGCTCAACATAAGGTACATTATGCATCTCCTTCAGAACCATATTCCTTATATCTCAAGAGTTTGGCACATAAAATTTGTCCTTATGGCTAAGGATTCCATTATCTTCCAACCTATACTTATCAAACTTCTGTGGTACTTTCTGTTGCCACAATCCATCTCTTACTTTCTAGTAATGTGCATCTATAAGATTGGCTTCAATGATCTTATATTTTAAGTATGATGCACCAGTATTGTTAGATGCTACATACATGACACATATCTTCCTACTGAGCGCATCAAATACCTTATTCTCCTTACTTTTGATGTGCTTGATATCAAAGTCATATTTGCATAGCGATTCCATCCACCTTCTCTCTCTTGTATTCAAAGTAGGCTTCTCAAACAAATACTTCAAACCATCATGATTAGTCCTTAATTCAAACTTCTAACCCATCAAGTAGTGCCTCCACATATTCAAGGCATGTATGATGGCTGCAAGCTCTAGATCACGAATGGCATAGTTCTGTTCATGTTCTTTCATATTTTTGGATTCATAACTTATTA
The DNA here is from genome assembly GCA_001517045.1 of Pseudotsuga menziesii. Taxonomy (NCBI): domain Eukaryota; kingdom Viridiplantae; phylum Streptophyta; class Pinopsida; order Pinales; family Pinaceae; genus Pseudotsuga; species Pseudotsuga menziesii. The sequence goes on along the minus strand of LPNX010916254.1, from coordinate 72,826 downwards.
CATGGCCATTATGTTTCAACACTCCACCAATGCCTTGCTTACATGCATCGGTGCATACTATAGAGCATTCATTAGGATCTACAATCTTTAGAACTGGTGCACTGGTAAGCATTTTCTTGAGTCTTTGAAAATTGTCTCCACACTTGGAAGTCCATTCAAAATTCACACCCTTCTTCTAAAAATATGTAATGGGATGATCTAACTCAGAGAAACCTTCAATGAATCTTTGGTAGTACCCTGCCAACCCCATAAAAGATAATTACTTTTGATACATTTTTTCTTGTTTTCCATTCTATTATAACTCTTATCTTTTCAGGATCGACTAAGATGCCTTCATCTGATATGATGTGCCCCAAGTAATGGATTATACTATGATAGAATGAACACATACTTAGATTCACATACAATTGATGTTCTTTGAGTACTTGCATCACCAATATTAGATTCTCTTCATGTTCTTCTTCTTACTTGTAATAGATAATGATTCCATCTAAGAATACAATTACAAACTTATCCAAATACTTTCTGAAAACTCCATTCATTAGACACATGAATGTTTTCGATGCATTTGTCAATCCAAAAGGTACCATTGTAAACTCATAATGAAAACATATGCTCTTGAATGTTGTCTTATTGATGTATTCATTCATGATTATGGCTTGGTGATATCCTGATCTTAGATCTATATTTGAGAATACTTTGGCTCCTCCCAGTTGATAATTTTTTTTATCAATCCTTGGAAAGGGATACTTGTTTTTGATTGTTGCTTTATTCGATTGTCTGTAATCTATACAAAGTATTAGAGTTCCATATTTCTTCTTTATAAACAACACAAGAGATTCCCAAGGTGAAACACTAGGTCTTATGTAACCTTTCTTCAATAAATCTTCTAACTGCATTTGTAACTCTTTCAATTTTGGAGTGCTCATTCTGTAAGGTGCTTTAGATGAAGGAAATACACCTAGAAACAAATAAAGAGTGAAATAATCTCTCTCTTAAGTGGCATTCCTGGAAATTCTTGAAATACATCTTCAAATTCTTGTAACACTAGGTAGACTTGTAGCTCTGGTTCTTTTCCTTCTTTTGGATCCTCCACATGAGTTGCATACAATTGGAAACCTTTTCTGAAACAATTTCTCAACTAGAGAGCTGTGATCCACCTCAGAGAAATGGGTCTAGGTATACCATTCAGTATCACTCGACTGCCTTCTTCATCTAGACAAGTATAAGGTTTTTTGTGATATTCAAGTATGGCATGATGTGCATCCAACCAATCCATGCCAATCATTAGATCGTATGAACCTTAATAGATGATGTTCAATTATGCAAAGGTCTTAAAACCATTCATTTCCAAAGGGAATATCCTTACTACTTTTGTGACCTTCCTATTGGTACATGTAGCTAACTGCACTGAACCTATTGTCTCAAGCTTGTTTCTCTTCAAGTAACATCTCTCAACTATGTTAGGTGTAATGTAACTATGACTAACTCCATAATCAATCATAATTGCTATAGGTACATTAGCAATCTTAACTTATACCTTAATTATCCATTACTGATGATCAACTTGTCTACCATTTAGGGCTGCATTGATTCTTGGAATACTTCTTCCAACATCACCAACAATTGAGGCTTCTTGAATGTTGTTAATTGTACTTCTTTTATGTGGACACTATTTAGCATAGTTATTGTCCTTACATATCAAACATTCAATAGGTGGTCTTGGCTTTCTGTTTGAATGTCCTTCCCCTTTGGTTTTTCTTTACTCTTGCTGATAGGAATTATTACTGTTTTTGAATGATGGAGGATTTAATCGTTTCTTTCTCTTTTCTTGTCTCTTTTCTTATCTTTCCAGTCCTTTTGATATGGATATTTGTTCTTATTATGATCATATAGATGCTTTTCCTTCCAAATGGAATCTTTAAGGGTCTTTGGTTGTTAATAGGAATTCTCAATCAGTGCTGACACTTCTTGTTCCTCTACAATGTAAAACACAACTACAGAACAAAAAGACATAGCAACATAACCTTTCCTTGAATAATCAAATCAATTAACATAACACTATTATACCTCAACCTCAGATCTATTTGTATTCTCTCCAGAAAGTCCTTGCAATGGTCCAATACCTGTAGAATAGATCACAAGACAAACCAAAAAGAGACGAGAGCATCATGATAATTGAATATCCATATTGGTGATCAAGGAGTCCAATAATATTTAATTAAAAACACAACAATCAAATATAGGAAAGGGAAATGTCTTTGTATTAATATATGGATGAGAAATAAGTACAACCAAAAGCCTTGATGTCGATGGCTTCTGTCTCAATCAAGAATGTCTATAGTCTCCTATGACTATGAAGACCTCTCCAAACACAAGTTACCTCTACTTTGCCTATGATCAAACTTCAAACTAGAAGCATAAGGATGTTTTTTCTGGCTTCTCCCACTCTCTCCATGAAGGCTTCATTTATAGGTCTAGAACCCAAGAGATGACTTGACAAAAGGATAGAATGAGATCCCTATAGGTGAGGGAGGTGAATGCCACCTCTCCCAGGAATATAGGAACTAATTCCATGAAGGATTCCATACAGAAGCTTCTAGAAACATCTATTTTTTCCTCTTGACTAACCACCGATGCTTATAGCTAAACTGGACAGAGCGTGAGTCTAGGGTTTTTTTCCAAAAAAGAGGGAAATCGACACTTTTTTCTCAACTGAGCCAGGCATTAGCGACGCTCTGTGAAAAATGCAAGGGAGTGCCATCCCTTCTAGGTCAAGGAGAAAAATTCTCAGGGTGACCCAGACCAGGTTTTCTGGGAGGTTAACAGGCAACATAAAACTCTTATGAATTCTGACAAGCAGTGATATTTCCAGGTGCAACAGAATGCCCCCCAAAGTATGAATCTATAAGGAAATGATAGGTGAAATAGTTTGCAAAGTTTTTAGTCTGATACAAAGGAAAAGAGAGATAGAATCATATAGGACCAGTAACTGACTTTATCCAACCCAATCATAGCTGCGGACCAATACACTGCAGATCTATGATGATGACCATGTCATGGCTACCAATAATACACTGTAGATCCATGAATAACTGCTACAAGATGTAGGAAATAGCTACAAGATATACAAAGTAGATCTATGCCTCTCAATGTCAGATATATAACACAGCCACCAAACATACAATGTGGATCTGTGTCATGACTGTGAATGATCTCCAAATGCAACCTGAGCATAGGCAATGATGATGAGAAAGCCTAACCACTCAGGGTCTTCATCCCAATATCCAAACGATACAAATCTAACCATGTGATTACAATGCCTTGACATCGAAAATGGTAGAATCCACTTGATTACCAGTCAATAATGTAAACTGTTAACAAGTACGAGGGTAACCATCATTTATGTCAATGATCCCCAAGGTATCTCAGTACATACCATCGAATGTGAATAAAGGACTTGAATTCAAACATTCGATGAGATATTTCAATCAAGAGTCAATGACGTAAACTAACATTGAAAGCGAGATAACCTACCATTGAGGCATGTAGGCCCAAGGTATTGCTTAGGTTTCTAGGTCTAATTCCTCAATAATGATTTGAAGTCGATAGGAATAGACTTGTCATAGGTGGGCCATGATGATTCCCACATCAGTGACACGAAACTAGGAACCAAATTTGATTTGAAGCAACGGACTGACTCAGATAATGATTGACTTTTGAGGACAAGCAAAGTTATTGATGGGTTATGATTATGAGAGACTTCCTTTGGACAATTTGACGGCATGACACATGACTTGGCATTTTCAACTTAAATGAGAATAGAACCAGGTGTAATGCAAGGAATTTGACAAATCATTCTTTGAAATGACCCAAAGGAGTCAGGTGACTCACAAAAGTGGATCGACTCGGAAACAAGCTAAAAACCCAACTGTTCAGATATGCAAATGAAGACAGGTGCCATCTTCAAAGGTGGACTGCAGAGTACTGCCATATAAACAAATGAAAACCATTCCCCTTTCCTTTAATTTCCCCACCTCGAAAGGTGAGTGCCTCTTTTGATTTTTACGAGTCCAAATAGGGTAACAAACACTCGTTGAATCTCATTAAGTGATGAGTCCACTCTCATATTTTTTATGAACTTGAGAAAGGAGGGGCTCGTTCCCAAATAGGGTCTTTCATCGTGTAATTTTGTGAGTCCGATGAAAGAAAACTCATTTGTCATTTCATGTTTAGAGAGTTTGAAATGACTAAGAAGACTCCAAAAGGTCCTTTTTCGTAAATAATGCCAGTCGGTGCGAAAAAGAGATAACTTATCCCCAACTAGTCGATCGTTCTGATTCTTTTACAAGCGTGCACGCAACAAGTTTGCTTGGAAATCTTTTTTTTGTTTAGAGAAGACTGAAAAGAGATTAAATATAACTCCCGAACTAGGTTCCTTTTTCATAATCCATTTTTTACGAGTCTGAAAAAGAAAAAAAGTATACTTGACACCTTTCTACTGGATTTTTAATGAGCATGTAAAAAGTGTAAACGATGCTTAGTACTTTTTCGTTTTGCTCTAAGCTCAAAAAAGACAAAAATATCCCAAAACATAACCATGACCCCTTATTCACCTGAAGAAACTCAAAAAAAACTATCAAAAGTCATTTTCCAAAACTATAGAAAAGTAAAAATAAAAACCCACTTTTGCCAAAATAATTTGGATCTTAAAACAAAATAAATTACAATATATTTTGGAAAATTCAAAACATTCTATAAATAGAAGGGTGGGTAAGTTATTTTTACCACTTGTTTTTTACCATTGGGTGAGTTTTGGAAGCTAGATTAGGTAGCAAGAGTTCCTCCGACAATTTGGAAAGGGCATTCCACTTACTTGTTGCTTCACTATTCATAGAAGAGGTAAACACTTGGTTTTTTCCTCTTTTCATGCTCAATAGATTTCATTTTCCTCTTTTGCATCATTTAATTACAAGTTCTAAAAATGTTTTTAAATGATTTAAAAGGCAATATGTAGGATAGATCTTCATTTACAAAATTAGGATAGGGTATTTATCATCTCCCTAGAGGTTTTAAGCCACAACAGAGGGAAAAAATTTTCATTTTTAAGGGTTCTTGGCAATCGGTATGCGTCCTCGATGGCGCTTTGTCATGCTGGGATAGGAGTGTCGACGACGCTCTGTCCACAATAGGAGGGCGACCGATGCTCTACTTTCCATGGGTAAGAGCGCCACGGTGCTCTGTGCACAAAATCCAGCAGCGCCGCAGGAAGAGAAAGGAGGAAAAAATAAAACCCTAGGTCACTCAAAAAATGATTTTTAGCTATTTTCAAACTTGATTTTTAATTTATGATGTCATTTATCTTTTATTTCTTTTGGCCATGATAAATTTACTGATTTCAACAATTGGTATGTTGCAGGTATACCATGGTCATTTGGAAAGAAAGGGAGCATGAAGTCCCAAACGCCCAAGCAGTGAATGACCCAGCCACCATCGAGGCTTTACAGAACTGTGGGATTCTTAAGTATTTTTGGTGAATTCTAATTCAAACTCTTGGAGAATCATGATCCAACATGAGTATTTTCCCCCAAGCACTTGACGTGTAAGAACGTAGTACATGGGGTTGGAATCCACGTAAATAGTGGTGGTGCAGAGCGAAATATAATGACGAAACTTCTGGACCGTGATGGCCGTGGCTAGAGCAAGTTTTTCCACATGTGATTATCGAGTTTCAGAGTTGAGAAGGATCTTACTAGCATAATAAATCACATGTTCTTGGTTGTGTTCATCTGTTTGGATAAGGACCATGCCTATAGTAGACAAGGATGCAACCACATAAATGAATAGTCCTTAGCATAATTTGGCGGTTGCAGCAATGGTGCATGGGTAAGTGCATGTTTAAGATTATCAAATGCACATTGCGTGAAATCATCCCAGAAAAAAGGGGTATATTTCTCAAGAAACCTCTTGAAACCATGTGTCCTTTCTACATAATTGCAGACGAAACGACGTAGAAATTTTTCCTTCCATTGCAAACTTTGGAGTTCAGTTACGTTCATGGGAGAAGGTAGGGCTAAGATAGCTTCAATTTTCAAGGGATCTATGCTGATGCCATCTTTGGAAACAATAAAACCAAGAAGTCGTCAAGCTTCTACACAAAAAACACATTTATGGGGATTTAGACGAATATTAAAATGACGACATCGAAGAAACACAACTCTCAGATGATTGACATGAATATCCTGCTGCTTGGAATGAGCAGGCAGGTCATCAAGATAGGGTTCCACAACATGTTTAATGTCATGAAAAGAATATGACATGGCACGTTGGAATGTTGCACTCGCGTTCTTTAAATCGAAAGGCAGTTTATGATAAGCAAAATTCCCCCAAGGGCAGATGAATGCCGTCTTGTGTTGGTCTGACGGGATAATCTCAATCTGATTATAGTTGGAGAAGCCATCCATAAAGGAGAAAATAACGCTTCCGGCATAGTTATCGGTTATCTGATCGATATAGGGAGTGGGGAAGTTGTATTTTGGACAAGATCGATTCAAATACCTAAAATCGATACAAACCCTAATAGTACCCTGTTTTTTGTTGATGGGGACTATGTTGGACACCCATTTAGTTAATGGTACAGGGTAAATGAAACCAGCCCTGAGAAGTTTCTCAACTTCTTCTTTAATAGAGGCTTATTTTCTTGGATGAACCTGTCGTAGTTTCTGATGGACGAGCTTGGCATCAGGGTAAGTTTTGATTTCATGAACAACAATAGAGGGATCAATCCCTGGCATTTCTTCATATTTCCATGTGAAGACATCTCTAAATTCCTTAAAAAGGGCCGTGTATGTTTTAACCTCTTTAGGTGAAGAGTTCTGTTGAAAATATTTTCCGAAACACCAGGTTTCACCGATATGTCTACAAGCATAGTTTTCGTAATGTTGCATAAGTTTCCCTCAGAATCGACACTACAAGTCAGGATCAAAGATTGAGGGTTGAGGACTATATCAGATGAAACCATAGAGGTGAAGTGGTCTTCTACCATATGGCAAGGGGGAAGGAAAGAAGATCTATGGTTATAATCTTCCCAAGGCATCTCGTCTAACGACGTAACTTCCATCATAGATTCATCTGTAGGAAGTGTGTGTGAAAGATAAGATAGATATGGGGAGGGGTTTTCGAGGCAATATGACACGTGATAGCGGCATGAGGCCACCAACAAGTGGTCATTGGTGGGGGAATCACTGGTATCTTGGATTGCATTGTAAACTTCCTCGAAAGGGGAAAAGGATGTGGATTCATCAGTAATTGATTTTTCTTTGTCTATATGAGAGGTAGAAATCATGTTAATAGATGCAGTTTGAGAAGCAGGAGGAGGATCAGATGAGGGAAAAACTCCCATTAGTGAAGAATCTTTGATAATACCTACTCCAATGTCCTTATATTGTGGGGTATTCAGGAGCACAATGCTATTTGAATCATTTGTAATGGCACTAGGTGTGATGAAATCTAACTGATCAACAGTAACATCTTTTCTTGGAATGGGAACTGGACGATCCAAAAAATGGTCGATGCTACAACTTGCATAACATAAAACTAGTTACGACCTAGGAGTAAGTTGTAATCCAAAGGAGCGTCGACGACTTCAATCTGAATGGAGACTGATTTTCCCCCCAGTTCAACATGGATGGCAGGTAGTAATCCATAGGGTTGAAATCCATGACCATCAAAATCCTTAAGAGTGGTAGGTGAACAGTTGATTTCCGGAGATCCAATGGCTCTCCAACAAGATAAAGACATAACTGATGTAGAGGAACCCTCGTCCAAAACGGTACGACGGATAGTCTTTCCAACAATCTTGGTAGTGATCTGGAAAGCTAACTGATGTGAGAGTCTCGTCTTGAAATCATCTAGTTTGAAAGCGATGATATTACTATTCTTAGGATCCGTAGCTCCAAGGGCAGTAAGCAATTTTTTCCGTTGAGTTGGGCAGGTTTGGAGTACCTCTAAAGATGACATAGCGCAGGGTGTCTGGGCCAAATGTTCAACAATATTATAATATTGGGTGGCATGAGTGTTAGGATTGATTATGGACTTATGTAGAGTGCCCTTTGGTGGACAAAAAATTGCTTCTAGTATAGGTTTTTCGATATGAAGACCATTATTAGGAGGAGGTGTGGAAGTTGAGGGTTTTTCAAATGGAATATCATCAGGTTTCTTTTCGAGAGGAGGGTCATAATTGTGTGCTCTTGTATTCAAGTTCACCGTTTCACTAGACATCATACGAACTTCATCAGTGGATGAAGAAGTTTCGTTCAATGAATTATGATCAATTAACTACTATTGGGAAGGGAAAGGATCTTTCAAAATAGCTGGGGTGGGTGAAGCTTTTAAAAATTTACCAACTTCCTCACGACGAGGACATTCTTTTGTAAAATGATCACCTCCGCAGATTAAGCAAGGATACTTTACCTTTCTCTTTCCTTTTGAATCATTATCTAGATTGTGTTTTATTTCCTTCCTATTGGTTATCAGGTTTTTTAGATTTATTTTTCCCTTTTTTCTTTCCGCTTGAAGATTCAGTTGATTGGACCGCGTTTACTTCAGCGGAAGCAACAGGAGAGGATGCGGTTTTGGTAGGTGGTGCTTGTTGATTGGATGGAGCGGCAGTTTGTTTCTTAGAATATTTATCCACCGTTTGTGTTTGAACTGAACCAAGTATGCCATCAGTAGGTGGTTCAATTGTGGGTCTCGATGGATTTGTTGTAGGCCGAGGAGCATGTGGAATCAAGTCATACAAAGTACCTGATTGGGAGTAAACCAAGTCCAGGTATTGAGTGTGACTAATAGCTTGCTCCTCAGTAACGGAACCTACCATGGAAACATCTCTAGAAATAGGTGGTAGTAAAGACTTTGTAAACCAATCAACGAGTAACTGATCAGGAATAGGGGCCTTAATTAACCTTTGTCTTCTTCTCCATTCAGGAATGTGATTGGAGATATGAGTGGATGTGGTTTGGCGAAGTGAGGTTAAAAGGTCTGTACCTATTTCATATCAGATTGGCAGTTGAAAATGTGTCAAAAAGGCCATTGCTAGGGCATTAAAATCCCAAAAGGAGTGCCGTGGTAACTCGATGTACCATTTTGCGGCAATACCAGTGAGGGTTCTTTGAAAAAGGCGTAGACGGATTGAACTGTCCATCAAAGAATTGGATGAACACCATAAGTGAAATGTCATCACATGGTTTTTTGGATCTTCACCGGGTTTACTGTTGAACTTTGGTATATCAGAAGGCAACTTTACAGGAATGGCAGGCCAAGAGGGGTCATGATGGATTGGGTCATTTATCAATCTGGACAAGTCTGGCAAATCTAAAGAAGCCAAAAATGGTAGTTGTTGATTTGGTTGCGGATACTGGTAGTACTGATAGGGCATTTTATAACCAGTAGGACCGTAGGCAGATTGATAGATGGGTATGGATGATGGCCCTAAAACTTTTTGAAAAGGTTGTTGGTTCCCAGAATTTCCATAGGGAGGTGGGCCTCCTGAGGGAGGGGGTCCTCCAGAAGGTGGCGGCGACGGCGGTGGTGGTGGTACTCCACCTCCAAGTGGTGGTGGTGGGTCTTCGGGTGGTGGTCCTCCTAATGGTCCTCTAGGACCTCCAGGACCTCCAGGTCCTCCAGGTCCTCTAGGTCCTCCAGGTCCACATGGTGGTCCTCCAGGAGGGGGGCCACCATATCCTCCAACAGTATGAACAAAATCTCCTCCATATGACAGAAAATTAGACCAACTAGGTTTTCCCCAAGGTACAAAAGCATTTCTGGGGTAGGGAATTCCAGGATAAATAGTCGCTGGTGGTGGTTGTTGATAAGCTTGATTAACCATAGGTGGCTGAGTTCCTGGATAAGTATATCCCCAAGAGGCTGGGTTATTGACAGGTTGCCCCCCTAAGGGTTGTACTGAACTGGATGGGGGGGGGGGGATAACATTGGTATTAGTAGGAGGGATGACTACTATAGGTTGTGCTACAACTGAAAATTGTCCTGAACTAGTAATAATTCCACTAACAGATGACATAATTCGCACTGGGGGTTTCCCCTCGGTGTTAGAATGTGTTGACATAACTTGATTTGTGGATTTCCCACCAACCATAACTTGTATGGAAGGCCTAGTAATGGGGTCAGGATGTGAGACTGTAGGATTTTCATTTAGACCTGGATTACTTTGAAATGGAATTTCTTCAATAGGTCCTAACACTTGAGCTAGTGAACGATATCCTTCAGTCCATGGATTGCAAGAAGTCTCGCCATAGGTTGGACGACCTTCAGAAGAAGTTTTAATTTTAAATTCAGACCAAGGGTCTATATTATGGGGTAACCATTTAGGCAAAGTTTCATAACGAGACACAGGTGGAGGAATAATTCTTTCTACTCTCTTTGAAAAGTTATGAGCTCGATCAAGAGATGCATTAATTCTTCTTTGTTCCTCCTCTCCTAAAGGAGGATTTCCTGGTGAAGGCCTAATAACCCTAGATTCAGCAATAGATTGGCCCATAGAATTCCTCCAAAAAGGAGCATCCAGACCATAATCTGGTGAGGTGAGACTATCAACACGGCCTTCCAATGACGGATTCATAGAAACATCAGCTGCAAGAGGGAGTTAAACCAAAGGATTTGTAAAAACAGTGAATTCTTCTCTGATTTCACTAGCTAGGGTAGTCCCTATAGGAACATTAGTAGAAGCTGGTTGTTCCATGGTTATCCCTTCTTGTCCTTCCACAGTAGGAGGAGAGTTAGGAGATAAACCCTGCAATCTACAATATTGTCATCTCACAAGTTGCTCAGCCATGGTGGTGGCCGAAGTTACCTAATCTAGGTCAAAAAATGGGAAAAGCACACAAAAAAACCTACATAGAGCTAAAGGTCACAAGCAGACTTAGATGATAGGATGGGTTTAGAATAGCTGGTCTCTCACTAGGATTGTCAAGTAGGTGGAACTCATGATATACCTCAGGGGTACGTGCGTAGTAATCTCCCCGAATGTTTTTTTCGGTGTATTGCTCCACACAAGACGGCTAAATGGATTTTCTTAGATGGTCAGGGTATCCTAGTGGGGTCTCCCGATATACACAAGGTACGTGGGAGCTCAAATCGGTAGTAGTACTGTCTAATGCAAAACCGTTCACAAGGGGCCTTGTGATACATGATCGAGTACGTGAAGTACCTTTCTATATACCTCAAGGGTACGTGAAAGGCTGTTCGATATACCGACAATACATGGAAGAACCGCGCGAGTCCCGGGTTGTAGTGCGGACAAATAACGATAGCTCCTACGCTTAACGATGCCCAAACAAATCACTAACATATAAATCAAGTTTCTATACAATTTTAGACCTAAAGCTACCATTAATTTTATCTGGACGGTTAGGTGAATGTTTGTGGAATGTTATCTCCAATAATGCAAATTAATCTAGATGTAGATGCACTTTTTGACTTCGATGAGAACTAACTAGGGTAAGGATGGAAACTTTTTCTTTCTTTTCAACAATATACCATAAGAAAGTTGTTTTCAACAACAAACAAGATCCAATAAATAAATGCAAAGGAAGTCCTTTCAAAACAGAAAAACTCTTCAAACAAGCACTCTAAAGTTTCTGAAAATGATAGAGAGAAAGCTAAGCCTCTAATGTGCATGCAAAGCTAATTTTTGCTACAATGTCAAAAATACCTATTTTCCTGAATCACTCATGCAAATGAAAAAACAAACAATTTTCACAAGCATAAAAAAAAATGATTCTTTTTGTATTTTTCTAGAAAATATGAGGCACACAAGGTAGTCTTTTCTACAAAAGAAACTAATCTTCTCAGAAGAGGCTATAGGTTTTCTTTTCAAAAGGAAATTTTCAGACACTTCACTAAAAATACCAAGATCAAACTACGTTTCTGATTCTGTTTATGACAATGCAAAAGATAGAAATTTTTGGATCTGAGCTCAAAAAGAGAATCAGATTCACAAAAATCAGTGAAACAGACAGCAAGAAAGCAAGCAAACCAAACTGAAAAGTCTCAGAGGACAAAATTTTTTTATTTTATTTTTTAAACAAAAAATTTGCAAACAGGAAGTTTTGAAGACCTACGTCGATGCGCTATAAGGAACTGTACCAAAGTGTCCCAGGCTTCTACGACACTCCTAGGCTTCTACAAAAAGGCGTCGTCGACGCTCTGTCAAGGAAGAGAAAAAGCGGTGTCGACGCTTTGGTCGTGAAGGAAAAAGGCGGTGTAGGGTAAACTGATGCTCTGTCAACCAAAGATAAAGGCACTGATCAACAGTACACTGAAAAATCTAAGAGCCTGTAGGAGAAACCAAAAAGACTGAGCTGACTGAAAAAGTGAATTTTTTTTTAGTCAGAACAAAGGCAAAAGATCAGAGGCATAAGATGGATAACTCTCCTTGTTGATTGAAACAACTGAAAGGAGAGAGAAATAACATTCATAGATGGAATGCTTAACGATGTTTGTAGATCTGACTGGATCTGCACCAGATCTGATTAGATCTTCCCCAGATCTGACTAGATTAGGCTAGCTCCCCAGCGGAGTCGCCAATTTTGTTAATAGGAATTCTCAACCAGTGCTGACACTGCTTGTTCCTATTCAATGTAAAACACAACTATAGAACAAAAAGACACAGCAACATAACCTTTCCTTGAATAATCAAATCAATTAACATAAAACTATTATACCTCAACCTCATATTTGTTTGTATTCTCTCCAGAAAGTCCCTACAATGGTCCAATACCTGTAGAATAGATCACAAGACAAACCAAAAAGAGACGAGAGCATCATGATAATTGAATATCCATATTGGTGATCAAGGAGTCCAATAATATTTAACTAAAAAAAAACAATCAAATATAGGAAAGGGAAATGTCTTTGTATTAATATATGGATGAGAAAGAAGTACAACCAAAAGCATTGATGTCGATGGCTTCTGTCTCAATAAAGAATGTCTACAATATCCTATGAATATGAAGACCTCTTTGAACACAATTTACCTCTACTTTGCCTCTGATTAGACTTCAAACTAGCAGCATAAGGATGCTTTTTCTGGACTCTCTCACTCTCTCCATGAAGGCTTCATTTATAGGTCTAAAACCCAAGATATGACTTGAGAAAAAGATAGAATGAGATCCCTATAGGTGAGGGAGGCGAATGCCACCTCTCCCAGGAATATAGGAATTGATTCCATGAAGGATTCAGTACAGAAGCTTCTAGAAACATCTATTTTTTCGTCTTGACTGACCACCGATGCTTTTAGCTAAATTGGATAGAGCGTCGGTCTAGGGTTTTTTTCCCAAAAAGAGGGAAATTGGCACTTTTTGCTCAACTGAGCCAGGCGTTGGTGACACTCTGTGCAAAATGCAAGGGAGTGCTGTCCCTTCTAGGTCAAGGAGAAAAATTCTCAGGGTGATCCAGACCAGGTTTTCTGGGAGGTTAACAGGAAACATAAAACTCTTCTGAAGGTTGACACGCAATGAGATTTTCAGGTGCAACATTTGTCTTTCATATTGGATCTTCTCTTTATAGGAATATGGTAAACCGCCGAGGAACCTCAAAATCTTCAGTTTCTCATCCTTCCTGAATTGTGTATAATTCAAGAGTTCCAGGAACCTTTTTTCATAAGCTTCCATGGTCTTGCTTCCCAACTTGAGTTCAATTAACTCCATATTATTTTCATAGTAGTGCTTGTTGAAAAAAGTTGTCATTGATGTCAAAAGGGGTTCGGTAATGACAAAGGAATAAGTGATGACACAATGGAAGGACAAGAAATGACATATGTGATAAGGATAGAAAGACACATGAGAGGATCCCATGAGGGAATCGAGTCTTTGGATTGATATCCTGGATGAAAAATTTGCAGAAATGCATGGAGGATGAAGCTATAGAGGGTATAGACATATCCAAATAAGGAGATCAAGTCTGGGTGAAGATATATCGAGTTGATTGAGCGATCCTCTGATCAATCAACACAGAGGTTGCGCTCATTCCTTTGACATAGATTAAACGATCTATATTAAAGGAGAAAAATGAATCGACGATGGGGAAATAATTCACGAAGTGAATCTGCACGGGAGATTAGAGATCCACAAAGTTAAAGTGTAGTTTCATATTGATAGCATATTGACGGATGAGATTAAAGCCACAAGAGATCGACGGCTCACAAGAGTTGCGGAAGATGAATTGTGAAAGAACATTTTGGAAAAGTTGAAAGGAATACCTGCAATCCACAATCCACAATTGCGGAAGAAAGAATTTTCAGATTGCAGAAAGGTTGTTGTGGAAAGATAATTGCAGAAGTAATTTTTGAGAAAAGTCGAAATGCATATATGCAATCCACAATCCACAGAGTGTGGAATAATTCATGCGAAATATAATTGCGGAAGAATTTTTTGAGAAAAATCAAAGTGCACATACGCAATCCATAACTCATAATTATAGAAGGAATGAGTTCCCACAAATTGTGGAAAGGTCGTTGAAAAAACACAATTATGGAAAGATAATTGTCCCCAATCTGCAATTTGCAATTTTAGAAAGTTAATTGCGGAAGGTAATTGCAGAAAGATGATTGCGGAAAGGTAAATGTAGAAAAGTCAATGCAAAAAGGCCTGTTGCAAAGAGATTATTGCAGAAAGGACGTTACAGAAAGGAAATTGTGGAAGGTCGTGATTGATAAATTAAACAGAGTTAAAAATGACAAAAAAAAAGGTGTTTTCGAATTAGTTTGTTTGTCTATGAGGAATCACGATGACGATAGGTGACTGCTGAATGAATAGATATGTTTGAGGGTATATAAACAATGGTTTAAACCTTCAAATAAGTGTCTCTATACATTCAATTGATAGATTGATTGAAGAAAATCCAGAGATCAAATTATCATATAAGGAAGGTTGGGAGGCGCTAGGGCAAGCAACAGGCCTGCAAGGGGATCGTAGCCTCCTTCTAGTGGTAGCTGGTAAATAAGGTGTTGTAGCATCCTTTTAGTAGGAGCTGATAAACTAGGGGGTCATAGCCTCCTTCCAGTAGTTGATGGTAAATAGGGTGTAGTACCATCCTTGTCTGTAGTAGTAGGAAAAAACTATTTGTAAAGTATAATTTTGCAGTAATAGGAAGTATTGGTGGTTTACCCAATTGGGATTCCACAATAAATTTGTGTTATGTGTATACTTTTTGATCATGTGTGTTAATGAATAAATTAAATGTGGTTTAAATTGTTAAAATTTATCAATACTAAGTCACCCCCCCTCACAGTATTGTCTAATATTCCAACAATTGGTATCAGAGCAGGATCCTTCACTACAACTTAATCACTGGAAGGAATATCCTATTAAAAAGCACTATGGATCAACAAGGGTTATCCACCAACATACCTCCTTTATTTACATGATATAATTATGCATACTGGAGTGTAAGAATGAAATGGCATCTAATGGCTCTTGGGTACAAAGTTTGGAGGACTGCTGAAACATAATATAAAGTACCAGATGACGTACCTATAGACGAACCCAATATGAGGCCAATGCAAAAGTTCTGAATGGAATTTTGAGTGGGTTAACAGAATCAGTACTTGTAAAAGTCATGCAACACAAAACATCCAAACATGCATGGGAAAAACTAAAATGTGTCTATGAAGGAGAGCACAAAGTCAAGGAATCCAAACTCCAGACCTACAAAGGACAGTTTGGAAACCTAAAAATGAAAGAGGAAGAAAATATTGCAGAATATCTTCTAAGAGTAGATGAAATTGTTAATGCTGTTAGAGGCATTGGAGGAGAAATAAAAGGGAAAGACATAGTCGACAAGGTACTGAGAACCCTACCAATTAAGTATGACTCAAAGGTGTCATCTTTAGAAGAAAAAGATGATCTTAAAATTATGATAGTAGATGAACTACATGGGATATTCACTACCTATGAGACGAGAATAGGACAGAATATATCATCAAAGAAGGAAACAACCTTTAAAGCCCTATCCAATATCCAATCTAAGGACCTAGATGATGAGGAAGCTCTTTTCATCAAAAAAATTGAGAGAGGCATTGACAAGTACAAAGGGAAGCTACCCTTGAAATGTTTTAACTGTAGAAGGATTGGAGATTTTTCTAGAAAATGTCCTTACCCAAAACAAGAGGATAGTGATGATGAAGAACCTTGCTGTCATAAGAAATATCAAAAGAATAAGATCATATACAAGAAGAAGTTTCAGAAAAATAATAAAAACCTCTACTCCAAAGAAGACAATGAAGATGATGAAATAAGTGGAGATGTTGAAGTCCTATTCATGGGTTTCAAAAGTGAAATCTATAAAGAAGAAATAGAATATGTGGTAGATATTAAAGCAGAACTTATAAATGCTCATGAATAATTAGAGAAGTATAAAAGGAAGTAAAAAAACAAACAAACTCACATGATAGAATTTGAAGAGAAAAACAATGATGCATAAATAATGTTTGCTGACTTAAAAAATTAGGTTCTAGAAGTCGAAAGGGTTGAAAACAATCTAGAACAACAACTCAAAAATAGAATACAAGAATATGAAAGGCTTGAAGAAGAAATTATGCACCTTAGAAAGAAACTGGATGAAGAATATATCAAATCAAAGTTTGAAAAATGCTCAAGGACTTTAGATGAAATCCTAAGTGTCCAAAGACCATCAAGCGATAAATCTGGATTAGGATTTGACAAATAAAAGAAACCAGGATATTCTTCTTGCAAAAATCAATATGGAAATAAAATAAGCTATGATGTTGTACTCATGAGCCAAATTAAAAGGGAAGAAAGTAAGAAATTTGCTTCTCCATTACAAAGAACATATATTATGCCTAAAAGACAAGTGACAAATAAACATCAACAACTCTCTTTAGGAAATTGTTATACTTGTAACAATTTTGGACATATGGATAGAAATTGTAAACTAAAGGCTCCTGTGGAGAAAGTGATTACATCACATACTTCTGTCTATAAGAAAATATTACCAGAAACAATCTGAAGGGAAGAAACTACAATTCTTTTGCTCCTCTATAGAGTTATAGTACAAAATGCTACAATTGTGGTAATTAGGGACATATTGCTAGAAAGCGTAAACTAGCAATTTCTATGGATGATGCCTCAAAATATTAAGGCAAAGAAGAAAGTATAGCTTGGAAGAAGAAGGATGATGTTGAATGTTCATTAGCTCTATGTGCTACAGAAAAAAAAATCTATGGCATATGGATAGTGGATGCTCAAACTAGATTACAAGTGACCCAACTAAGTTCCTAAGCCTAAAAATGAAGCAAAAAGGAAAAGTCACCTTTGGATATAATCTATCCTCTAAAATAGTCGGGAAGGGTACAGTGGCTATTAGAGACAAGATGAAAGATGAAAATGTTCTGCTTGTGGAGAACTTAAAACCTAATATTTTGAGTGTGAGCCAAACGTGTGATCAAGGACACATATGTATATTTGATTCCAAGAAGTGTGAAATCAGAAGAAAAGATTCAGGAAACCTTGTTGGAACTGCTGTGAGAACTCCAAGCAATGTGTATATTCTAGAAAATAAAGAACAATGTTATATGAGCCAAGTTGATGAAAGTTTTCTATGGCATAGAAGGATGGGGCACCTGAACTTTGACAATCTTGTAAAAATTAGTCAAAAGGGAGCTATAAGAAATCTTCCAAATATTATAAAACCACCAAATCATGTTTGTAGACACTGTCTTCATGGGAAAAAAATGAGAACAAGATTCAAAATCAAAGATCATACAACCTCTCAGTCATTAGAAATAAGTCACACTGATCTTTGTGGACCAACAAGGACTAAAATATTTCAAGGTGAATATTACTTTATGTTTTTAATAGATTATTATACAAGGATGACTTGGGTTACATTTCTTAAAGAAAAATCAGAAGATTTTATAAAATTTAAAGCCTTCAAAGCAGTTGTTGAGAATCAAGCAAATCACAAGATTAAACGTCTAAGATCAAATAATGGTGGATAGTTCACCTCAAATGAATTCAATGAGTTTTGTGAAATTCATGGAATCAAGAGGCAGTTTTCAACAACAAAAATGCCTAAACAAAATGAAGTAGTTGAGAGAAAGAACATGACAGTTCAGGAAGCAGCTAGAGCTATGCTTAATGAAACAAAACTTCCCGATGGATATTAGTGAGGAGCAATATATACAACTGTCTATATACAAAACATAGGACAACTAAGAGTAAATAGTAACAAGAATCGTTTTGAGCTATGGTTTGGAAGACCAACTTTAGTTAAATATTTTAGAGTTTTTGGAAGTAAATGCTACATAAAAAGAGAAGATGATAACCTAGGAAGTTTGAATCTAGAACATATGAAGGTATATCTCTTGGATATTCTTCCAGAAAAAGGGCATACGTATGTTATAATATAAAAACACACAAGATAATAGAAAGTGCAAGTGTAACTGTTGATGATACTAATTCAAGAAGAATCCAAATCCAAGAAAGTGAGGTTGTTGAAGAAACTGATGATTAATAAACAAATGACAAAAAAAAGAAGAAATTTCACAAGAGGAGGATGCTCTTGAATAAGAAGTAGAAAGAGTAGAAAAATAAGACTCACAGTAAAATGGAGGTGAATACTCTCCAAGATCTGATACAAACGGCCCATCTAAGAGAATACAAAAAGATCATCTTGAGACACAAATCATAGGTGACAAAGATGTCAGAGTCATTACAAGAAGGAAACTACTATTTAATGAAAAAGCCTTACTATCAGTGCTGGATCCTAATAACTTTGCAGAAGCTAGAAAAAATGATGATTGGATCAAATCCATGAATGAAGAGTTGGATCAAATTGAGAAAAACCAAACTTGGGAACTAGTTCCAAGACCTGCAAAAAATAATATTGTAGGAACCAAGTGGGTCTTCAAAAACAAGTTAAATGAAAATGGAAAAGTGATAAGAAACAAAGAAAGGCTAGTCTGTAAAGGATATGCTCAAGTGGAAGGTATTGATTTTGAAGAAACCTTTGCACCTGTAGCAAGACTTGAAGCAATCATAATGTTCTTGGAATTTTCATGTTACAAAAACTTCAAAGTATATCAGATGGATGTAAACTATGTTTTTCTCAATGGAGAACTTGAAGAAGAAGTCTATTTTGAGAAACCTGAAGGTTTTCTCTTATCAGAAAATCGAAATCATGTTTGCAAACTTAAGAAGGCACTCTATGGTCTTAAACAAGCTCCAAGAGCATGGTTCCCAAGACTTGATAATTATTTAAAGCATCAAGGATATATAAGGAGGGCCACTGACAATAATCTATACATAAAATTAAAAAACAAAAATATGATTATCAGTGTAGTCTACGTAGACGATATCATATTTGGAAGTGATCTACAAATTCTAAATATAAAATTTGATTCAGAAATGAAGACAGAATTTGAGATGTCAATGTTAGGAAAAATAACATTCTTTCTAGGCTTACAAGTATCTCAATCAGAAAAAGGGACCTTCATCTATCAAACAAAGTATATTAAAGAAATGTTGAAAAAAATCAAAATGGAAGAATCCAAACCTGTTAGTACTCCTATGGTCACAGGTTGTAAATTGAGCAAGGATGACGAATCTTTAGAAGTAGATACTACTATGTATAGGTCAATGATTGGTAGTTTATTATATGTAACAAATACAAGACCAGATGTAATGCAGGATGTAGGTGTGGTTTCCAGATTCCAATCAGCCCCAAAAGAAACACTTGTGTCTACAGTAAAGGTAATTTTTAGATATCTAAAAGGAAATGTGGATTATGGATTATGGTATCCAACAAGCGATAACTTCACTCTAAAATAATTTATTGACGTAGATTGGGCAGGAAGTATTGAGGATAGGAAAAACACTAGTGGAGAAAGATTCCACCTAGGATATTGTTTGGTTTCATGGCTAAGTAAAAAATAGTCCTCCATTTCATTGTCTACAGTAGAAGTTGAGTATATTTCTGCTGCTTCATGTTGTATCCAACTCATTTGGATGAAGCAAACATTGGAATACTTGTAAAATATGAAGACCTAATTATTATACACTGTGAAAATACAAGTACTATAAACATATATAAAAATCATGTTATGCACTCTAAAACAAAACATATCCTGATTAAGTATCATTTTAAGAGAGAAAGTATCACAAAAAATGATCAAATTGGAGTATACTGATACGAAGGAACAAATT
>LPNX010916254.1:38486-52506 GCA_001517045.1 Pseudotsuga menziesii | reverse complement strand
ATGTAAGGGGAGATATGTTGACATAGGGAGCTGTCAGAAGGAAACCTTTGTCATTTCTGTCAAAAGGGGAGACTGATTTAATGTTGCCGTCAATGCCAAAGGGGGAGAATGTTGAAAGAAGTTGCCATTGATGTCAAAAGGGGTCCAATAATGACAAAGGAATAAGTGATGACATAATAACATGACAAGCAATGGAATATGTGATAAGGATGGAAACACACACGAGAGAATCCAATGAGGGGATCAAGTCTTTGGATCAATACCTAGGATCAACAATTTGCAGAACTACATGGAGGATGAAGATATAGAGGTTATAGATAGATTCATATAAGGATATCAAGTCTGGGTGAAGATAGATCGAGTTTATTGACCAATCCTCTGATCAATCAACGCAGAGGTTGTCTTCATTCCTTTGAAATAGATTAGATGATCCACATTAAAGGAGAACAATGAATCGACAATGGGGAAACAATTCATGAAGTGAATCTGCATGGGAGATAAGAGATCCACAAAGTTAAAGTGTAGTTCCACACTGATAGCAGATCAACGGATGAGATCAAAGCTGCAAGAGATTGACGGCTCACAGAAGTTGTGGAAGACAAATTGTGAAAGAACATTTCAAAAAATTTGAAAGGCATACCCACAATCCACAATTATGGAAGGAATAAGTTTCTGATTGCGGAAAGGTTGTTGCAAAAAGATAATTGCAAAAGCAATTTTTGAGAAAAGTCTAAATGCATATCCGCAATCCACAGAGTGCGAAAAAATTCGTGTGAAAGGTAATTGAGGAAGCAATTTTTGAGAAAAGTCAAAGTGCACATCTGCAATCTGTAACTCACAATTGTAGAAGGAATGAGTTCCCACAAAGTTCCCACAAATTGTGGAAAGGTCCTTATGGAAAGACAATTGCAGAAAGGTAATTGTCCGCAAAACGCAATTCACCATTTTGAAAAGTCAATTGCAGAAGGTAATTGCAAAAATATGATTAAGGAAAGGTAAATGCAGAAAAGTCAATGTAGAAAGGTCTGTTGTGGAGAGATTATTGCAGAAAGGAAACCACGGAAGGTCGCGACTGATAAATTAAACAGAGTTAAAAATGACAAACATAAAAGTAATTTTGAATTAGTTTATTTGTCTGTGAAGAGTCACGATGAAGATAGGTGACTGCTGAATGAAGAGATATGTTTGAGGGTATATAAACAATGGTTTAAACCTTCAAATAAGTGTCTCTATACATTCAATTGACATATCGATTGAAGAACAATCATAGATGAAATTATCATATAAGGGAGGTTGGGCGGCGCTAGGGCAGGTAACAGGCCTGCAAGGGGGTCATAGCCTCCTTCCAGTGGTAGATGGTAAATAAGGTGTTGTAGCATCCTTTTAGTAGCGGTTGATAAACCAGGGGGTCATAGAATCCTTCCAATAGTTGCTTGTAAATAGAGTGTAGTACCATCCTTGTCTATAGTAGCAGAAAAAAACTATTTGTAAAGTATAATTTTGTAGTAATATGAAGTATTGGTGGTTTACCCAATTGGGATTCCATGATAAATTTGTGTTCTGTGTGTTCTTTTTGATCATGTGTGTTAATGAATAAATTAAAAGTGGTTTAAATTGTTAAAAGTTATCAATACTGATTCACCCTACCTCTTAGTATTGTCCAATATTCCAACAGTGCTTTGAGAGGTATTCCTTCTGGAACCATTTCTTGAACTTTCTCCAAGATATTCTATATTTATCAATATCTTTTAGGTTAAATAGATGATCCCACCGAATGCATGCTTTACCTTTCAAATGGTAGATATCTACCCTTACTTCCATGTTTGATGTGTATTGATGCAACTAGAATAAATTTCTAATTCCCAACAACCAAGCTTCAACATCTTCACCTTGCTTCGCTTTCCCATCAAATGTTGGGGATTTGACTCTTCTTAGTTCTCCCACTAGTTCATTATATGCAAAAACTATCTTCTTTTATGTTAATTGGGGTCTTTTAGGGATGGTTTATGAACTCCTTGATGAATACCTTTTCTTCTTCATTTTAGACGGAATATGATGAGGTCTTCTTGAGGATAATCTTGATATTTCATATCCTTTTCTTGGTACATGTCTTCTGGCATCTTGATTATTTATTGGAGTTGTTCTTTGGGTTCTTTGCAGTTATTTCAGATCATGCATGATTTTTTCTTGAATGCGAATGATCCTTTTACTATATTATTTTCTCTTACTTACTGGATATTCCATACTTAAGGGTTCACTACTTCTCATGTGTCCATTTGTCTTTGCTTCTCTTCTCCCAAAATCCTCTTTAGGGTTGTATGGTATACGTCCTTCTTCAAAATCCATCTTCGGATCTCTATAGTTGAGCTCTAATCTCTGATCTCTTACTACTGTAGCTTCCTCTTCACTGTACTTACTAAGTATTTGGTCTTCATTGCTTCAATTGGGGTTTAAAATTGTATTTCAATAACCACACTGCATGCTCATTCATTAACTAACATAACTGGGGATGCAATGTGTTCATTATCAATCAATGTTAGCTGAATACCCATCTCTTTCACAATACATACATTATGATTCCAAATACATAACACAAATTTACAAATATGTAGAAGGCCCAATAGTCGTAGAGTTGAAACCTTGTTATGATACCACTCTGTGATGTCCCTAGCCTCGAATCCAAGGCCAAAAACACCTGGAAACCCAAGGGGAAGGATAAATAAAGGTAATGCACAATTGAATAAGGGTAACTAAGGATAGGCCAGCATGCAAACAAACCAATAAAATGAAACAATCAACCCTATAAAAAAATAAATGCAAACTTCCGATGCATATTAATTTCCGAATGCACATGCAATCCAAGGTAAATTCAAGCATCAATGTAATCAAACATAAATTATCAGATCTATTTAAACCATACAAGTCATCAATAAAATCAGTTCCGTAATTTTCCATAAACAATATAATTAAACAAATCTATAGGCTTCCATAATCAACCATATTAATAGTATGAAAAATCAGATCTATTGACTACCACCTATAGCCATAATAACATAAACAAAACTAGAAATGAGGGATGCCATATACAACCATATAAAAAATAATAACATCAGATCTTATGGCTATCACCTACAACCAAGTAAATGACAATAAAATCAAATTCATAATCTATTATCTACAACTACATAAACACCATCAAAAGTTGATATATAACAGAGATAAAATTAGATCCACCAACTGCCATATAAAACAAATCTACAACAATAAAATAAAATCTATTGGCTTCCATATAAACAACAAATCTACCACAATATAATCAGATCTACTGGCTTCCGCCTACAACCATATAACAAAGATAAAAATTAGATCCATGAACACATATACCTCATAAAATACAATAAATAATATCATAACAAATACTCATCTTTTAAAAGGGAAACTAGCTTCAACAAGACAAAGTTCCACCCAGATGTAGACATGCCATGCACATACATCTTTCAACATGATGGTCAACTTTGAGCTGATAACATAGATCCACATGAGAGGTACTCTCAAACCAAGAGGTATGGTGCACTCATCTCAACACTGGGAATACTGCCACACAAAAACAACTTATCTCAGTGAAACAAAAACCATTTCCAATGAAACAAAAAGTGTTCCTTAATGAAAAATTCACTATGGACACAAATAAATAGGTATCACAACCCAAAAATTGTTAGAAATAAGTGAACCATAACACATTATATATGCCTTCTCAACACCGTGAGAATACCACAACTACAACTTTCTCCATCTAAAATTTTCCTTCCATCTACTTTACCTACTGAGTTGTGGCTCCCCTCGATCCATAGGCCCTTAGGTTATCACCGCCCTCACCCAGGATTTATGAGCTATATCCAGACAAAGAAAAGCAATGGGGTAAAGACTCATGTTGTCTAAGCATAGATCAATCTTCAATCCCCATTATAGGGTCTTCAAACCTCATTACAATCTCTTCAATATTCAACATTACCATGCATATCCTACTCAAGAGCATGTATTTCCGAAACAAGAGAGCATTACACTGCACTAGAGAGCTGAGAGAGAAGAAGAACAAAAGAGAGCCAATTTTAATCCTTCTTTAGACATTTGAATTCCCAAAGAGAGGTAACTCAAATTCATTGGGATTACTCAAACCACAAGAGTCTAACTCAAATTACTCCCAAGACAACTCGAATTGGTAGAGGAAATAATTATTCATGAGATTCTAGTCCTAAAATAGAAAAAGGGTGCATCAAAATTTGGGAGTTACACTTCAAAGAGTGTTGGCTAAAAATAGCCCGTGAGGGCACAGTAGTACATGTGGAGTTACAAATGACACCAAACCAAGGACAAGGAAGGTGCCCTAGTCAATAGGGTCCCACCAAAAATCCAAGAGGGTATAATAGTACCTCCATAAACCAAAATAACCTAAAAAATGCCCTGACAAGTAATTTTAGAGAGACCAACAAATCTTATTCCCCAAACCCCTCACATGTGGAATCCATGGCCCCCCATTCTCATTAGTTGTCCATGTTGAGATAGTTATTTATTAAATAATAATAATGATAATAATGTCCATGTCCATAGTCCAGGAACCTTGTGCCACAATAACAGAACAAATGATAACATATATCAGGGGCTTAACATCCAAGGTATTGCACTCTAAATTTGGATCTGGATCTGTCATTGTGGCTCTAACTACTGGATTTTGTCCTAGCTATGACTTAGCTCATGGTTTTTTCCCACTTGTTTCCACTACAAAAGTCTACTCATTAATTCTAATCTCTATGCAATCCTCTGATCTGAAATCTAGAATCAACATCCATTCCCATATCCTTCTCAACCTTAGAGACAATTGATCTTTGTAGTTCAATGAATTCAAGTAGAATGTTAGTCTCTATTTTTTCTTGTAACACAAAGTTACTCATTGAATCCACTCTGAGCAATCCCTAGACTCAAAATTTTAATCAGATTTCTCTCCCATCCCCAGCATGCAAATCGCTTGCATTATCTTTCTTTAAGAATGGTTTATCTTGGAAGTCTATGAAGCCAAGTCAAATTATGGTCTTCTCTCAGTCACTATTGAATGTATGCAACAGTGCTTCGATAGTGAGGTCCTAGTGAACATACTTAGCTAGGATCAATTGCTCCTTAGTATGTAACAATTTTATGTTGTCTAGTCATGCTTCAACCAGTATTCAATGATTAAAACAATGACCCAATATTGAGATCCTTTTTTTTCCCTCTTTCATGATTCCATTGAACCGTTGCTTGCTTCATTGGTGAGGCCAACCTCTTATTCCACTACAAATTTATGTACACTTTCTGCTCCTTGGTATGTTAAGGCATTGAGCTCTTCACTACTAGAATCATTTGTTGCTTGTCATGGTCGCAATTCTCTACTGCTAGGATGAATTACTTCTTATCATGGAAGCAACTCTCTGTTGTTGGTAGGTGCTAATCAACACTTTGTCTCTTTAACAATGTCAACAAGATGACCTTCTTGGTGTATAGAAATGTGAGCTTCTTCATGTGACAAAACATACACATGCATGGCTACAAGTGACAATTATCAACAAACTACGATGGTGTACCACCACCATTCAATTCCCAACCCAACATTCTACACCATATCATAGTTGCTTTTCAACACTCTCAAAATGAAATCAACTATTCACTGAACCACAAAACATACTCAACCATGGCTAGTTTGTCTGTTGTCATGGATTTCAAAGGAACCCCAAAGTCATTTATCTCCATGCACTAATATTTGGCCCATCTTCGAAAGTGGATTATTCTAGTGCAAGATCGAAAATAAAAATTGGAATGTGACTTCCCTTGACATCAATTTGTTTTCCACTTTTCTAATTTTTTTATCCTCCTAAGTGGCTATCTTTATTTGGATAGTTTCTACTCCTTGGGTTGTAGATGTAGAAAACTCTTCATCAGTTCTCATCTTCACTCTCCATTCTCTTCTATTGGTTCCATAATGGGTGAGGTGAAGCTCTAGATGAATCCTCCAAAAATTTGCTTCCCAATTTCCACTCATCTTGCAATGGTGGAAAAAGTTCTTAAAATTAATTGGATTTCTTTTCTTTCCTTCCTTCTCCATTTTCCCATGAGTTTGTCGATGGTTAGATAAGTATTTTTGTCATCCTTATTCTGAAAGGAATATGAATATTTGTGCATGGCTTGCTTCTCACAACTAGAATCCACATAAAGACATTTCTTCTTGCAATGATGACAAATCGGGGATGTCTTGATTGATGTATACCTATTGGTCTTCTTACTCTTTCTATGGCAGATTGGTTTGCCATTACTTCTACATGATGGTGGAGGATGAATTTTCAAGATCTTCTCATCCATTCCCTTCTTCATTATGTCATAAGAAGGTTCAGGAGGTAGTGGGTTTCTAACTTCATTTGGTGCTCTTTGCTCTAATGAGCTATCCATGTTTGTCACATATCGTGCCTTCAAAAAAATAGTCTTATTGGAGATAAAATTTTCCATTCCACCATTGAATCCTAGGCCTTCATGCTTGGCCCACGATGCAACTACAACGGGGATTGATATTCCTTGTATTATATTTCCAAGTCCTTGTCCATTGTATCCCATCTAGTTTAAGATTTTGGAACCAATGGCTCTGGTATGCTTATCAAATTCACCAAGTTTCTCTTGAAAAATGTTTATGGAAGGTAAACTTACCTTAGTGTTATCATTCATGTTTCTATTTTAGATAGTGGTAATGGAAGGTGGCTTTTCTTCATGGCACCCTTTGACAACTACTTGTAGTTTTGTTAAGGCTTCCTCCTTCTCTACCAACTCCTTTTGTACCCATTCCATAATATGAATAATCCTACCTTCTTACCATCTATCCAACTGAATGACCTTCTCACCAAGTTGTACAAGTTGAGCTCTATGCTTTCCCCAATTTATCATGGCTGCAATTTGGGTGCCTTGTTGCTCTTCAAAATTCTTTAGAAATGGCAATAGTTTGTAAGAGGTCTCAAGTTTATCCTCCATCTTTGTTCTCCTCTTGTTGAACATTTGAACCCATTCCTTCAAGCGTCCACTCTCTTCTTGAAGCTGAGCATTGGTGGCTTTCAAATATTCCAACCTCTCTTTATTTTTTTTACCCATGCTAAGGTCTGCAATGCTCTATTCAAAGTTATGGTGTGTGCTCTATTCAAAGTTAGTGTGTGTGGAAAGTTCTTTTTCTTGTTCCTTTTCTCTTTCTCTCCAATTCTTGATTTCTTCTTGGATCTGTCTATTGAATTCTTAGAGCTCTTGCAACTTCGACTCTCTCTTCAAATATTTTCCCATGGTGAAGTCTTCTTTTGTTCTCTAAATACTAGTAGGTGTGTCATGGTCAAGTATACAACCACTTGATACCATGTGATCCATTAACTGTAGGATAATAGCATGTCAGTCTTGTTAACACATATGATGTAAAAATTTATAAAAAGAAGAATATTGATCTCTCTTCTTAGGGTAACACTGAATGTAAACTCCTTTTCTCTTAATTATCAACATCCCGCAAAAAATAATTCTTATGTTCCAGGAAGTTTCTCAAGAAGGGTTTCACTACTTTGATTGTTGCATTTAGATAGGTATAAAATGATACACCCAGACCTAAACAAGAAATTATGATAACACAAATTCCAAGTCTTTGATTAATTATAAGTGTCCACAACTGAGACCCAAATTCCTAATGCATTCAACAAGGAGAAAAAATGAGAGGTTGGCTATGTTTTTGGGAAGATAAAATACGACGTCAAAGAGAAAATGTTCTCAGTCAACTGGAATTTGCCCAACAATGTTTGAAAATACCCCAACATGATTAAAACATCAAGTTGTTGATAAATAACACACAAAGAACTTCTAAATACATTCAACAATGATTAAAAACGACATAAACACTTCTAGATTCACCAAGCAATGATAAAAATGCTCCCACACACTTCTTGATTCACCCATTAGTGATAAAAATGGCCAGGGCACTTCTGAAAATGCCCCAACATTTATAAAATCACTTAACAGTGATAAATATAGCCTAGGAACTTCTAAAAATGCCCTAGCATTTATAAAATCGTCCAATAGTGATAAAAACGACCCAAGCACTTCTAAAAAACGCCCCAGGTAGCGATGAGCTCGGCAATCAGAAGGTCAATAAGCTTGTTCCTTCCTTTCACATTCCCACTCTCTCCCAATATTATTAATTCACTAATTTGTTCTTTTATTTTCCTCACATTCATTTTTACTCCATTTTCTTCTTGTGATAAATATGCTTGATTAAGCACTGTAAGGGTTTAATTTTCTTCTTGTGATGAATATGCTTGATTATGCATGATGTGTGCGTGAGATTGCATACATTTAGAGAAAGAGATGCCATATAGGTGAGTAAAGAGGTTGGGAAAGATAAGAAAATTTACCCATTACGTTTATTCTATTTCTCAATGCTTGAGAATCCATGGATTGATGTTACGAGAGGTTCTACAACATTACATAATAGGTTGGACTATTTATGCACATATTAGTAAGAACTATAAGGGTTGCATTTTCTACTTGTGATGAATATGCATGATTATGCATGAAGTGTGTGTGAGTGGATAGAGTTTTACATTCACAAATTTGCTTATGCATTTCTTATTTAGGAATTTGTATTACGCCCCATGGGGAAATTTTTTTAAGATTGAATTCATAAATACCCCCCTCTTATAGTACTAATGGTGGATGGGGATGTGACAGAGTGGTTTCAGAACTATTGGTTGCAACACCAAGTCTATATGGGAAATAATCCATAGTTATAGGTAGATTAGAGGTTATCAAAGGAGACTTTGATGAGGAGCATTCAATAAATTAGATCCGTAAAGGTCATCAAGAAACTAATTAGTTGATAATATAGGAGTCTAATAAGAATATTCCAAAAACACGAGTCCAATAAAGGTTCTATCGAGATGAGCTTAGTGTGTCATTTTCAATGATAATACAAGAAGCCGATAAGGGGAGTTTGGTAACTTGAGTATGATAAATGTTCCATCAATATGAGCTTAGTGTAATATTTTCGATGATAATTCAAGAGATTCATAAGGGGAGTATAAAAACATGAGTTCGATAGAGGTTTTATAGGGATGATATTAGTGTGAAATTTCCGATGATGATATAGGAGGTCGATATGGAGAGTCCGAAAGCATGAGTTTGGTAAAGGTTATACAGGATGAGTTCAATGTAATGTTTGATAATACATGAGGCTGATACAGGGATTAGAAAAACGTGAGTCTGATAAAATCTCTATCCGAACGAGCACAATGTAATGTTTCCAATAATAATACATGAGGCCGATAAGGGTTGTTTGAAAACATGAGTCCAAAAAAGGATCTATTGGGATGAGCTAAGTGCAAATTTTTTGATGATAATATAATAGGATTCCAATATGGGGATTTTTAAAACATATATCCAATGAATTATCTATGGGGATGAGCTCAATGTAACGTTTCTAATGATAATACAGGAGGTCGATATTGGGAATTTGAAAACATGAGTATGATAAGGTCTCTACTGGGAGGAGTTTAGTGTAAAATTTTCGATGATAATATAGGAGGACGACAAGAGGAGTATGATAAAGCCTATAGTTGGATTAGCTCAGTGTAACATTTTTGATGATAACACATGAGGTCGATAAGGGAGTCCAAAAACATGAGTCCGATAAAGGTTCTATCAAGATGAGATTAGTGTAACATTTATGATGATAATACAGGAAGCCAATAAGGGGAGTATAAAATGGATTATTGGATGAGTATGGTCTAGGTGAACACAATGCCACATCACCCCTACCATTTTACATGTCATGTCAACAAGATGCCACATGAATGGTACGGATAATCTAAAAACAGTCTAGAGCCTAAAAATTGTTTTTCCCATAACAAGAGTGCTTTAACTTAGAATTTGATGAGACCCACGGTCTTTCGATGCCATTGAGAAAGGTTACATAAATGCTAGTGACAAGCATGGGCCCATTCTGCTCCAATTTAATAGAAATTTAGAAATAGTGTTTTTTAAAGATCAGTACTTAATGACTTGACGAGGGATACGTTGGGGACAAATTTGTTATGGTGCAGTTGCGATTCTGGAAAAAAAATATAAAATTGGTGTCTTATGGCCATATTCCAAAATGTGTAAATCCTAGGTGCAAAAGAAGGCCAAAATCCACTATTCCATGGCACCTTTTTGGGAATTTTGGAAAACTTGGAGGAGGTAAAGGTGATCCTATATGTCGAGACCAATTTTTTTCTTTCTTTCTTTTTTTTCTTTTATGAATTTGGAATTTAACTACTCATCAAAATGAACACATTTTCTTAGAGTAAGTTTGTCCAGAAATGCTCAGTTTTGGAGATATGGGTTTTTAGAAAATAAGCAAAGTCTGAAGAAGATACAAAAGTTAAAAGTAGTCAATTCTATAAAATTATAGAAATTCACTAGAGCATCAGATCATGTATATGAAGGTTTCTAATTAATCCTTGTCTTGAGTATTATTATTGTCCGTTATAATTTTTTTTTTGGTTCTCCATAGGTTTTCTTCTACTGGTAAATGAAGTTGGTCGTTGAAACTAAATGCACATGTGGGGAAAGTGTAGAATTGGGAAAAATTGACAATTTTGAAAGGCTAACTTTCTCCCTAGAAATATGAAATGGACATAGTTATAGTTATTGGAAATATTACCCATAGTAGAAAAAAACGTGCACAATCATATTTTGAAAGAGTGATTCATATGTTTCTAAAAATTGAACAGTTAAGTGCCTGTTGCCATAATTTGACAAAAAAGTCAATAAGGGTAGTTCCTAGAATGCATGGAAATTAATTTTATGATTTTATAATAATGTAATGAAGATAACAAGTGTTCTTATATGAACACTTTTGGAGATACAATATCATGTATAATGTAAATATTTCTATATGGACCATATCATTGTCTTGTCATGATAACTCAAAAGCTATGCAAATATTATGTTGGAAAATTAATTAAATTGCTCCAAGATTGTTGTGTAAAGAGAAATAGAGGGGATATGATTACACCAAAGGGAAATATGAAAGGGGGCATATGGGATATTAAAACCTTTATTTCCAATTTTCAACTTTAGAACTCATCCTTTTTTCTTCCACGTTTTTTAAATGAGCCTATTTACTTCATTTTCACTGTTAAATCCAATCATTGAATGCATGTGTGAGGTTGGTGGTAAATGTCTCCTCATGCAGTTATGGAAGCAAGGGATGGATAATACTTCTATGAAAATTACAAGAGTCCTTTGTTCAATGGTTAAAATTTATGTCCGTTATATTTTTCACAATCCTCTAATATCCTTTGGAGTCTACTGCTCATTCTTAGGAATATTTTATAGTACATTGATCTTTTCTCATGTTGTTCATTCGATTTCCATTATGATACTAGACTGTGAAACAACCATAAATTCAAACTATAAAGGGGAATTGCAAACATTTAAAGAAAAGAGTTGGTTGTGGGTGAGAGTAAAGGCTGGGCAAGATAAAAAAATTTACCCATTATGTTTTGCTACTTCTAAATGGTTGAGAAGCCATGGATTGATGTCATAAGAACTTCTCCAACACCATACAACAAGTTGGACTCTTTATGCACAAATTGTTAAGCATTGTAAGGTTTTATTTTTCTTATGAAACTTTGGGGAAGTGAAGGGAAATTTCCTCCTTGTATTGTGTGGGGTAATAGAAGAGAGTTGCATGCCTAGGATGGTTGAATGAGAATCTTCTAAATGCTTAGAGGTGATTAGTTTGTCTAGGCATGATAGCAAATGGGTTGTGGGTTGAGGGAGAGAAACATGTAGGTGTTTCCTTTACCCTTTGTGTCCTCATAGCCCGACTTGGGGGTGGTATTTGCAGAAGATACCTACGGTTGGGTGGAAAATATCTCTTACATAGCTAGTTGCTTGGATATTATTGCTAAAAGATAAGTATTTTCTCTGCATATGAATGTGGATAGATTTTATTTTCTTTGATGTTTGAATTATAATTTTGTATAGCTTCGAAGAAGTAGGTACGTCGTTTGGATTTATATCTACCTCTATTGATTCTGTAGACATCATCTCATAATCATCAAATCTTGGTTTACCATTTTCGGCTTCAGAACAAGGGGGACAACTCATAGTAGAAAATTTGGTCCTGGGATTCTTAGGTGGGATTTCAAAAATGAAATGCTTCATCCCCTTGATATTCATGTCTTGAATTCATAGATAATTCTTCTCTTCAACCTATTTTATTTTATCAGAATTATGGGAAGTGTGCAAGACAACTTGGGCTATCTCCTTTGATGAAAACATAATAACATTTCCCATACCTTACCTTATTATCATCCATTTACATATTGAACTCACCCACATTTTGAATTTTCCATATTCCTAAATTATTCATTACATAACCAACTCCTAATAATTCCATTATAAGAATCACCACAGTGAATCATTTATTGGTTGTGAGGGTAATCATACCCGAAAATGATGTAGAAATTGACTCCCCTTTAGAGATAACCCTCATGATTATTTCAAATCCTCATATGATTTGAAATAAATATTACGATTTATCCATTATATAAATTCAAGGGATGAAATCCTAAGCTTCATGAATTAGATCATATTCCTATTGGGAAAAATAATTGCTTAGTTTTACCTCACATAAATTATCAATGAGGATCAGTAAACTGATGGGGCATGATGCAAATTATATGCATAATCAAGACTCAATTGGTCATTCCAACTAAGAACACCAACAATCTACTCAATGAGGTACTGGGTAGGTTGGATGAGATTCACTGTGTGTATGCTTTTCAATCACATTTCTAAACTTCACAAACAATGATAGGCACCAGGATTACCAACATTATAAAAGTGTATAAGCAACAAACATACCTCTTGTCCCCAAATCAAGCAGAGGAAAAGTAAAACACGTAGGCAAGAAAGTGAAACCAGGTTATTGAGAGGTCATAGGTTCAAGACGTGTGATGTTTCAAAACACATATCAGAATTTTGGGTTAATAGATTCTCAATATCGAGGGACACCACACTCGACTGACAGACATACATGAAATGTAAAGTGTTGGAATATAAATTGCAGGAAATGAAATGAGCAGAAAGGAAATAAACAAGAAATGAAATAAGAAACTAATAAAATGACATCATATAATAAAAGGAAACATTTGGGAAAGATATATCAGAGAGAGGGGGTCCTTCCTCCCTTGGAATAAACTGCTAAGTAGGACTAAAGTACTAGCTCACAATATGTAGCAACAATATTTTTTATTTCAACATCAAAAGATTACAAAGAGTACAATTATCTTTCTCCAACATCTCATTCACTAATATCTAACCTCTTTTATATAACATATAAACATGGTAGATCAATGATATTCTCTCATATTTATACATGAATTTATAAGGAGAAGAGGTTACATGAAGATGAGATCAGATCAAAAATATGTGGATCTCATAACAAGTGAATCTTGAATCCTAAACATGTGTATTTCTTCATAAAATCTTGGATTTAGTCACAAGATTGTTTAGAGAGGTTATTGAGATAATAATCCATGAGATACATATTACCAAAGTCATGTATGTGAGTTGTGACTTGGTTGAACTGCTTAATTACTGGAATTACAAGTGCACTATCAAAATTGCAAGAAATTGCCAAATTAACCATTTTTAGAGATCATGCCAAACCACCAATAAAATTAGGTTTTTTTGAGGAGTTTTCTAAAGATATACTAAATGACCCCATCTTGAGAAAAACTCATGTTTTAGTTTTCCAAGATTCTTCTCCAGGTGTTCAGAAATGATATGGAAAGTTTGAATACTAGAATGACAAGTTATCGTATCCAAATGGATTTTTGTAACAAAGAGATGACTGCCAGACTGGAAAGTTCCAGTAATGCACTGTTGAAATGATGCGCATCCTATTGCAATTCTAGAAGTAAGTTAG
>LPNX010916254.1:0-31848 GCA_001517045.1 Pseudotsuga menziesii | reverse complement strand
TAATAATATCAATTATCATTTATTGATCATTCATTAATGTGTGTTCATTAATTCTTCTTCTTCTCTCATTATGCTAATTCTCTACAATTCTCTGTGAGGGTAATTGTGTGCCTAGATCCTTAGCCAGTTTATGAAATTCCTTATGCCATCAAGGCTTTAGAATTTCTACAAAATATTGGAGGGATGAAGGATGAAAATCAATTGTTGAGGGGTTGCATGCACTAGTTTATCTTTTTGTTTGTTTGTTATCATACTATTAGAAGATAGAATTGACCTATTCATTTTCATCTTTGCAACTGTCCTGCTAACTAAATTCCCACTGAACATAGGAGAAAAAAATAGCGATCTTTTGGAGAATAGGTTGCTATACGTCCATTTTTTTCAATTTATTTGGAGGGCACCACCACGTCCCTAAGAGGTCCATTTCCTATTGCTCCCCCAACCTAAGAAAAATGCATAGCTTTCATGCTATCAATGTCTATCCTCCTTTTCTGTATTCATGCTATCTTCCCTTCCCCATTACCATTTTGTATGCAAAAGCAAAGGATTCAATTCAACATTGCACCACCAAATTGATCCATTTTCAATATTGGATGACTATCAGAATTGAAGATTTTGTTAGTACACTAGTGTGCTGAAAATATTATTGTGCTACTGGATCAGATTTTTAATTTTTAAATCTGCTCCAGGTTGGCCAACATTGTTGTAATGCAGTAGGTGTATGTTGAAATTTGATGGGTAGGTTATAACCTTTGAATACTTCATGGTGATGTATATCTTATGGACTATATTCTTGGCTTTGTTGTTGAGGATGTAACAAAGCTTTGCTGAAGATGCAGTAGAGGCACTGAAATTGATAGAGATGTGTTGATTTTTTCTTTGAATTTAGATAACCTATAGGAAAATATGGGAGTTCTATGGGATGGATAGCTGATGAGGCATATTGAGAACAATGAAAATATGAAAGTGAGCAGGGTTACTAGGAATGATGAATGCTACTATATTATTGGGATATAATATGAATACAAAGAAGATGAGATGGTTTCCAACAAACTGATGTTGTTTGTAACTTAGTCGAAACCTTATTGAAATAGTATATGACCATGCTGCTACAGTAACTTATTCAAACATGAAAATGAATTGCTGCATTGTACATAGGACCAGAACAAGCCAACATTTATTGAAATTTATTCACTATCCCACCCTACTTGGAAGAGGAAAATCTCTTCTCAAGTGTAGGAACATTTATAGTGTAATGATGTGCGTAACCAGATAAGGAATAAACTCATATCCAAGTATGGAAAATGCACCTTGATAAATGCTTGGATGTGAGGAACAAGCTAGACAATTTTATTTGGTGCCAATATATGTTGAAGGATGTGGTACCCTGGCTTGATGATTATTTGGAACCATTATTCAATGTAATCTCAACCCATTTGGTTCTATTCTTTATCAACACTAATTTACCAGTCCTCCTTTGTCATACCTTGTAGATATTCAATCTTTTGGATCTTTCGCAAAGGATACAGGAACAAACTACCGAGAAACTCTTTGATCTCATGTTCCAATACTCTCTCTCCATCGAATGTTGTCCATGCCTCCTCCTTAGGTCAACAAGGAGAATCAGGGAGAGATACTAGATATGATTGCTTCCCATGGACTTTAGCTCTGTTACTTCCCAGAGTGTAGGTATGTTCTGAAATGATATCAATATTTTCTCTTCCTGGGATGCAAAAATGTACCCTACTACTGCTAATATCTAAGAGATCTCTTGGAGCAACATTATTCTCTTCCCAACAACTCTTTATCATGCTTGAAGGATTCCTATTGGATGATAATCCCTATATTGCACATGGATTAGTGCAGGGAGGTCTTCTTGAAAAACTACAACTAATTTGCAAATCAAACATCAAAGCAAAACACAATCCAAAGAAAAGTATGTACTCATGCACCCCATGCTCTAAGAATTTGTTGTCACCAAGTTCTCGACATGAAGCTCTTCCCTCTTCCATGCATAAAATTGAAATAAAAGGACTAGAAACCAAATTACGGTTACACCAATTCATCCATTACCAATATCTTATAAATCCAGTGAGATTGTGTACCCATTGAAGCTGGATAACACGTAGGTTCGTACCTCTCAATTGACCAAACTGTCTCTTTGTGTTTTAGGATATGGGCAATTTTCCAGAAAAGATGATATGAGAAAGGATAAACCAATTAGACACCAATTCTTTAACACATCCCTAGAAATGATGCCAAAATGTTGGGAAAAATAATTGCTTATTTTTACCTCACATAAATTATCAACTAAGGTTAGTATTTTTGATGAGGCATCATGCAAATTATATGCAAAATCAGGACTCAATTGGTCATTCCAACTAAACAAACCGAGTATTTTCTCAATGAGGTACTAGGTAGGTTGGATGATATTCACTATATGTATGCTATACAATCATACTTTTAAACTTTGCAAACAATGATATGTACCGTGATTGGCAACATGATCAAAGTATCCAGGTAACAACCATACTTATTGTAACCAAATCAAGCAGAGGAAAAGTACAACAAACAAGTAGGAAAGTAAAACCAGGTCATTGAGAGGTCATAGGTTCAGGCCTTGTGATTTTTCAAAACACCTATTGGACTCCTGGGTTAATGGATTCTAAATATCTGGGGGCACCACACTCTACTGACACACTTGCAGGAAATGTAAAGCACTGGAATATAA
This sequence comes from Pseudotsuga menziesii, assembly GCA_001517045.1. Classification (NCBI taxonomy): domain Eukaryota; kingdom Viridiplantae; phylum Streptophyta; class Pinopsida; order Pinales; family Pinaceae; genus Pseudotsuga; species Pseudotsuga menziesii. The sequence goes on along the minus strand of LPNX010916254.1, from coordinate 29,117 downwards.
ATTGCGGGAAATGAAATGAGAATAAAGGAAATAAACACGAAATGAAATAATCAACTAATAAAATTAAATTACACAATAAAAGGACACATTTGGGTAGCGCATACTACATAGAGGGGGCCCTTCCTCCCTTGGCATATGCTTCCAATGAGGACTACAATACTAGCTCACGATATGCAACAATAAGCTTCTTTATTCCAACATTAAAAGATTACAAAGAGTAAAAGGATATTTCTCTAACCTTTCACTAACTAATCTCTAACCTCTTTTCTCTAACATATAAATATGGTTGATCAATTATATGCTCTCATATTTATACATGAATTTCAAAGGAGAAGAGGTTACATGGAGATAAGATTAGATCCAAAATAAAAGGATCTCATAACAAATAAATCTTGAATATTGAACATGTGGAAAGGCAAGGATGAAAGCCTACTGTCGAAAGTGAGCCTAAACATACCATTGAGGCATGCAAGCTTCAAGGTACTTGACTAGTTTCTAAGAATAATTCTCGGATGATGTGATGATGTCGAAGGGAACATACTCGTTGAAGGAGGGTCGTGATGTTCCTCAATCATAGACATGAAACTTGGAACAAAAGTGAAGTGATTTTGATAATGGAACAACCAAAAGACTAAATCGGATATGACCGACTTGAAGGAAGGTAAGGTAACTATAGAAGTAGGATGTGGTAAAGAATTCCCTTGAACATTGAATGAAAAACCAAATTACTTGGCAACATTGACTCAATGAGCCAGAGACCAGACATAATGCAAAGGCAGGACAATGAAAGTGGATCGATTCGATGACAGTGGATCGAATCGATGACAAGATGAATACCCAACGTTTTGTATGAAATGCATACAAGTGCCATGTGTAAGAGTGACTAGGGGCTTCCATTAACACAAATGAAAAATGTCTCCCCATTCCCTTAATTTCCCCATCACGGTGGATGAGTACCTCTTTGCTTTTTAACGAGGTTGAAAAGGGTAACAAACACTTGACATAGATCATGTGATGAGTCCAACCTCATATGTTTAATGAACCTGATAAAGGAGGGAATAATTACTAGAAAAGGGTCATTCATCGCTTGATTTCACGAGTCTGAAGAAGGTAAAATCGATTGTCATTTCATGTTTAGAGAGTCTAAAATGACTAAGAAGACTCCAAAGTGGAATTTTTCATAAATTTAGTCCCCGAGGTCCGAAAACGTATAAACCAATACCTAGGAGAAATCTTTTAGTCACGGTGAAATAGAACATACCTTTTTCGTGAATGAATATAAGTGGTTCGAAAGAGGGGTAAACTGTCACCAGATAGATGAAATTTCAAATACTTTTACAAGCGTGAAAAAATCAAGTTCGCTTGGCGATCTTTCCTTATTTAGGGAGTCTAAAAAGAGCTTAAAGACGAATCCAAGGGGGTTTCCTTTTTTGTATCCATTTTTATGAGTCCGAAAAAGCGATAAAAGCATACTCGATACCTTTACCCTGAGTTTTTAATGAGAACGACTAGGGTATAAAAGGCGCTCAAAACTTTTTTCAATTTGATCCAGAGCATGAAAAAGTAAAAAAGAGACTCCATCATAACCCAAAAAAAGTCCAATAAGGTCCTAAAATCCTAAAAAATAACATTAGTACACTTTCACCATAAAAACTAGGGAAAAAATATGGTAAAAACCCACAATATTTAAATATTCCAACAATGATTTTCTATTAAAAAACAAAACATAATATAAAAAATGTCAAATAGTAAAAATTGTTTACCATTGTGTTTTTACCATAGGACTTGAGTGAAAACTAGTGTTTCAAAGGAGGATTTACAATGTGGATTCCAAGAGCTATGGTCACCCATTCGAAGAACCATCAGGTGTAGGTAAGAGTTCTCATCCTTCCATTTCTTTTGATGATTGAATTTTTACTTTTTATCATGTTTTTAGTGGTTTTAGGAAGGTTTTAGTAAGGGGAAGAGTGTGCCATGGGAAACACTCTTCTCCCTTTCGGGTGGTGTGTTGACACACTCCCCATGAGGGGAAAGAGCGTCAGGGGCGCTTTGTCCTCTAAAGGAAGATGCACCATCGCTATGTTACCTTTAGGAAAGTGCATCCATGGTCGTGACCCTTCAAAAATAATATATTAAGCATGAGTTTCAATATTTTTGCTTAATGAAATGTGTCTAATATTTGTCATGTTGATTCCCATAGGTGCTTAACACAAAACATGGTCATCTAGAAGGAGCACAAGCATGAATTAGATGATGCCCAAGTGAAAAATAACCCAATGACAGTGAGAGCATTGAGGGAGTGTGGAATCCTCAATTACTTTAGGACTCAGGGCCATAGGGACCATGTTCGTCTACTAGATCACTTGATATGGATGTGGGACTGGTATCAACAAAATTTTTAGGTGGGCACTCACATCCTGACAATTTATGGCGAGGACATCTATTTCTTGACCATATTATGTAGGAGAGGAAGTCTGGTGTCACTCTCCGGTCCCAGTGGAGGAGATATGACCATCGATGATCTCATTGACGAGCACTACGTGATTGGAACGAATTACCAAGGGGGAAATATTTCGATCAAACACATTATGGATCGACCGTTGAGGATGGTAACCTTCACTATTAAGAAGGTAGCAGGTAGTAGGGCTCCCCATAAAATTTACCATGCTCATATGTTATATGCATTGGATTGCATGACTCCAACTATATTCAACTGGAGTGAGGGTCTATTAGTGAGCCTCAAAGACCAACTTACGAAGTGCCACCAAGGACAGCTAAAGCAGTTTGGATATGGGGCTGTGGTAGTATATTTCTTCATGGAGAGGGTAATTTTGTTATGCCTTCAGGTACCATTTAACAAGTTGGAGCCTCATGATCCACATATGATGAGGTGGGTATAGGCTATGGCCCATCATGGAGGTGGTGGAGGGCCCACCATGACCTATGGTTCAGTATTCTTCTGGTGGCTGTGAGGCCAACTTATGATGATAGAGGACTATGCATACACGGGGATCGATTTCAGTGGTGACCCTGATATTCTATTACCCAAGGATGACCACGGTAAGAAATATACTACTTTCATTATGTTTTTATTTTATATTATATTTCATTTTTTGTGTTTTGGTGATACTGAGACATGGAATACTAATTTGTATACATTGGTCCATCCCGAACTATAGGAGCACCACCTATTAAGAGGCAATGGATGGTGATAGAGATTTCCATTTGGAATTGGATGTTCAGGATGAGCTATAAGATATTGAAGACAACCTACATAGATTGACGGTCGGTGTCCTGGAACTCTCTATCGATGATCTTCCCTAATGTTACCAATGCCACACCGCAAGGGTATCATGCTAGTTTGGGAGGCTAATCTATAGGGTAGCTCGTGTGGTCATGTGCTACCATGAGCATGAGGATTAGTTCGGAGTGACTCTTGTTTTGTAGTATATGTTGAAATCTCTTAGGCTTCATATTTTTGACCTTTTGATGTATTGAAAACTTGATAGTTTCATATTTTTATGGTACACAGAAAGCTTATGGATTCATATTTTTCCTCATGATCTGTTGTATATATATATATATATATATATATATATATATATATATATATATATATATATAACAAATTTTTACAGAAATGTGTGTATGTGATGTGTTTTTACATGAATGGCTACTTATTATGCATTTTCGTGATCTTTATACATGCGATCAATATTAAATGAACACCAAACATGAGCTAAGTACCAATCCAAAACATAATATGTTAACGAATCAACCATTGCATTCAAATGTCTTGGGATATGATGATACAAAATGAAATTGAAATACCTCTCTAGAAGATGAACCCTTCGAAACATGTGAAGAAGTAAGGGGTTACAGACGGTATAGAATCAGTTCAATTTATGTACAACTAATTCCAAATCTAAATAAACCCTAATTGGACTCACACCATTTGTTAAAGATTCAATTAATAAACCAATCACTACATGATACTCTGCAAGATTGTTCATAGCAGGACCTAAACTACTTCCTCTTGAGCTTACCAAATTACCAGTAGGGGAATAGAGTACCCAAACTGCTGATGCAAGATTCAAGGTACAACGACTAGCACCATCTGTGAAGCCATAGTAGGTGGTCATTTGTTCATTCAAGCATAACACTATATAAGCAGGATTACCTAAGATGAATCCTACATTCATAACAAAATAACAATCCAAATTACACACAACACACTCTATAAACAATATTTACAAGGTATCTATGCTAAATGAGCTAGGAATAGTACCTATTAAGGTAAATTCCCATTTCGAGGCTCACCCAAAGGTATCCCATCGTATTCTATCAACTCATAATATCCTTTCTCTAGGACGCGACTGGCAATGTAAGGGCCATGCCACATAGATTCCAATTTCACACCTCCCAATTTATCATGTTTCTGGTCACATGTCAGGACCAGGTCACCTTCATTGAAGAGGCGAGGCTGAATGGATCGGTGGTACCGAGCTTCAATTCGTGTTTTGTGCACCTCATTTGATAAGGTTTCATCTCGATGAGTCTCATCAAGTTTTTTCAGATACAAGAACTGTTCTTCCTCTATAGTAGTTCCACAACGAGTTTCAGAGAAGGAATCTCACATTCGATAGGAAGAGTTTCCTCCAACCTATACACCAATTGAAATTTCAGAAATCCAATGGATGTATTGACGGTGGTGCTATAAGCACATAATGCATAAAATAACTGTAATTTCCAACTGGACTTATCTCATCCTACCATATTTTGAAGCATGGTTTTCAATACTTTGTTGATAGCTTCAACTTGGCCATTGGCTTGCGGGTAGTAGGGTGTGGGGTTATCGTGGTGAAAACCTAGTTTGGCACTTAGTTCCAACAACATCTGGTTTTGGAAATGTGAACCGTGATCAGTCACGATGGATTGTGGGACTCCAAACCTAGCAATTATGTGGTTAAAAAGAAATAGGGCGGCGATTTTTCTGTATTTAGCGTATGTAGGCATGGACTAAACCAATTTTGTAAATTAATCCACGCTTACAATGATTTAACCATGCCCCCCATCTAAGGCAGGCTTGCAGTGCATGGAATTGATGCCCCATTTCATGGATGGATCGACAACAATGACGGGATGTAATAAAGCTGGGTGGGTGCACTTTTTTTATTGGAAAATGGGAATTCATGGCTTCCATACAATATTTAAAGATTGAGGGCCAAAAATACCCAACACATAATATTTTTTGGGAAATAGCCATCCTAGAAAGATGACCACCACAAGCTCTGGAGTGACATTCATTCAACACTAATTCAACCTCTTCATGGATTAAGCAATGCAAGAAAATTATATAAACACCATGATGGTACAACATATCATTGATGATAAGATAATACTTGGTATGATGAAGAATATGGAGATGTTGGTATCAGGTTGCGTTCTACTGAAAGCGTTGAGTCTGGTGATGTAGAATCAAATATCCATACCAAGGATCATACATACTAATGAGGAACAAGGATTCATCGAGAAATGAATCAAAGGGATGCATATCCTCAATAATACGGGGAACGCCACACATAAGTTCCACGAAGACAAGAGACTTCTTTGAACTGAATTTTGAAAATTCTACCTCGAATTCCTGAACAATGAAAGTCTAGTGAGAATATTTTCCCCCAAGCACTTGACGAGTCAAGATATAATACACAAGGTTAGAATTTGCATACATAGTAGTTGTGTGGAGCAAGATGTAGTGACGAAAAATTTGGACCACGATGACTGTGGCCAGAGCTAACTTCTCAACATGTGAATAACGTGTTTCAGAGTCAAGAAGACTCTTACTCGGGAAATAAATCACATCTTTGTGGTTGTGTTCATATGTTTGAACTAGTACCATGTTGATAGTAGTTAAAGATGCAACCACATACAAGGAATAATCCCTAGTATAATCAGGTGGTTGCAACACAAGTGCATTTGTGATAATGTGTTTGAGAGTGTCAAATGAACGTTGTGTGAGGTCATCCCAAACAAAGGGTGTGTCCTATTTTAACAAATGCATGAAACACAATAGAAATTAAGCCCAAAATCTGACACCTTGCATGTCTGAAATTCGATACTTCTCTGTTGCATCTTTGACCCATGCAATTTTTTTGGCCTTTGGTGGAATACCGTTGGATATTCGACATGTTATCAATGTCGGTCGAAGATCCAACACAACCATGGTGTCTCATATTTGATAGTTATTTGTTTCAAAGTGTCACTAAAAACTTGCAAAAACCGTCGAATATCCGATGCTTACCGACACTTGAAGGGTCAGTCTTTCGACGGGATGAAGTGTCAAAGTCATGGAAAAATCGTTGAATATCTGACACGTACTGACACTTGAAGGGCCAGCCTTCCGACGGGCTGAAGTGTCAGAGGCATGGAAAATCCATCTAAAAGCGTTGAATATTCGACAAGAAAGGTGTTGGAGCTTCAACAAAAGCGTTGGTTGACTGTTGGCTGAAGGTGTCAGAGCTTCAACAAAAGCATTGGATCACTGTCGAAAAAGCAACGCTTGGTGGTAGAATTAACAATTTTTTTTTGGACAGGTTTCCATTCAGGAAGTGGTGTAGTGTAGTTCACTTAAACATGTAGTAATAGTGGTAACATTTGAATGTCTTAAACGCACGAATATTTTGTGGTTGGTCATAATGAGGAATGTATAAGTTGACGACTTCCAGAGTACTTACAGTTTTGCATCAAAGTTGAAACCACCAGGTGCAAGCCCACCTTGAATAAAAGGTAAAGATGTTGTGTAAGTAGGATTTTACAATTTTTATGACATTCATAAACATGAAAGCAATTAGAGACTTCTCTGGATAAAAATCAAGTAAAGGCTTACATTCTAACAGTCAACATGATCAAAGTTGCTTCACTAATATCTATGAGAAATTGATCAGTATCCCAACCTAGACATGTTGAATACAAAATATAAAATATTAGCTCAGAAAGGGATGCGATCCATTCTTCGAAAGTGGAAACTTGTGAATTCAATCAAACAAAACAGGACTATAAGCCCCATTACCTGTTTGGGCATCTACAGTGTTTGCGTCAATATTACCAAGCATCCCATAAATTCGTGCCATTTCCGGCTTGTGATGACAGCTGAAAAAAGTCATCATATATTAATTCCCAAAGATATCATCCATTTTACTACTGGACTGTAAACATTCAGAAATAAACATATAATTTGGTCCTTAGGATAAATCACAAGGAAATAAAACTATCAAGGGGCGGATAAATGACAGACTTTACATTGAATTTACTAGAATCCAATGACACTAGAATTATTTGTTTGATAGAACGCTAGTGGGAAGTTTTCTTACCTATGCCCAACGAGGGTTGCATGGTTGCACTCAATGTTCAGTTTAAAATCATCTGGATTGCAGTCCAACCATGTCAAATGCAGAAACTGATTAGCAATTTAGCAACTAAAAACAGTACATGTTAGAACTAAAAAAAACAATTGCAAGAATCATTCCCAAACATGGTTTACAGGAGACTGCAAAAATACAGGGAAAATCATGAATCTATGAGACAAGGAATATGCCCAAACACAATCCCTTAATATGCACATGATGGTGAAAATCCAAAAGTCCAAATAAATGCCACCAGAAAACATCCAAGGCCAAAGTCCTTGCAGGACAAGGAATGGCTTCATTTTGTAATAAAAAACTACAAGAACTATGTACATGCAACATTGTGCAGTATTAAAGTGTGGTTTTAAAAAGGCATCGGCAAAGTCCAACCATATCAAATGCAGTGGAGCTGGAAAATTGATATTACAAAAGAAAAGCATGGTAGTCCCTTCTAAATTACATGAATTCATTAATAAAAAAATTCAAATGTCCAGCTGTAACCAAAGGATAATAGACACAATGTTAAGATGTTAAAAATATGCTGTAATCAGGGATGAATTACCTGAAAGTTCAAAAAATGCTATGTGCATAGGTTGGATCAAAATTCAAAAAACTGATGTACAGTTAGGAGGTTAGAATACTTTACATAAGTATATGCAACATTCTGACAAAAGAAAAGCATTCAGGAATTGAAGAAATATACACTTGCAAGTCCATATCTCTGCAGGAAACCCATTGTTGTTGTAGCATCCCAATCATACCTAGTAAAAAGGATAACCAAATCTTAAATTACTGTTAAACCTATCAACTTCTAATAGTACAACAGATGGAGATGAAGACAAAAAACAATGAATTTATATATAAACTTAAAGAAGGATTGATATTTAATGGTGTTTTGTAGGCTCTTGTGAAGTTGGGTTCAATTAGAAAAGTTCCTGTAACCAAAACAAGAAGGATTAGCCATGCTAAAGTGAAAATTTGGCATCCCTTCAATTAAGCTTTGAAGTTTGACATAAACTAACATTAAAGCAAGGCATTGGGTTCCTTCACAATATCACCCAAGCACAATTTTTCCTAATCTGCTAGAAGTATAGGTTTAAGAAAAAATGTTACCATTGAAGCCTATACTCTTATTCCAATTGACTGCTGCTTGTAGAAACCTAGCCTAAAAATTGAAATAGAACCAATTTTAACACTTAGCATTAAAATAGTAATAATAATAATAAAAGAAGTCAAAATATCAATAGTTGAGTCCCTAGCCAAGACCATGCTGCCCATGTTGATTCTTTTGTTGATACTTGTTCTGAGTGGATGCCTCAAAACAACATTATATTGAATATTCCCCTAATTCATTCAAGGATGAAGCTCTTAGATGGTTTCACCACCTAGCACTGAATCTATTAGTCACTTCCAACAAATCATAGATGCCTTTGTTGGACACTTTGACATAGATAGACCTATGATATTGGCATGAAAATTTTGTTCAACATAAAATAGAGGGATGATGAATCACTGTTTCATTATTACTTCTGAATGTGGCCTCAAGTTGTTCCCTCATGCAAAGCAAATATTGATTATTGTCAACTTGTTGAGCTCACAAATTCACTTAAACCACGAGTATGTCTTTACTTGCTTACAAAACATCCGAAGTGATAATAGAATGCCATAGAAAACTGCCTTGCATATATGAAGATTTGGAGATTCAAGCTAGTCTAGACTTGCAACAATACCAAACACCTATTATTCGTGTAGATAGAAACATTAGCATAAGAGGAGATAGCGTGGTTGAAACTTCAAACACAGAAAAATAGACGTGATACAACTCTTCTGACAAACAATGTTGATAATCTATTTTGATTTACAGTTATTTACCTGACAACTCTTACGACATATCCGTATGGTATGCTTCTATATATATTTTTCATTCCAGAGCACACACTCTGCCAGTGATCATTGAATTTTATGCATCAAAATAATCTAAGAAGTGTTTTAAATATGATAGATTTTCACTCAACATGTCCAAATGAGTGATGATATAGAATCATTTTGTCAAACATATAAATAAAATGCATGCTCAAGTCCATTAAGTCAACTGAAGGACTAAAATGTAAAATATAAGTAGTTTGTGGATGCCCAATGGAGATATAAATCACTTGAGAAGAACTCAGGACATTATAAAGGATAGAAAAATAATTTAGTTGTCAATTAAAGATAAGGGCCAGAGAGAAGTGTTGTTATTTACAAATAACTTCATAAATGCAATAAAGGATACCAAGGAGTGTTATGAAATGGTGAAAATAAGAGTCTTAGATGGCATAAAGTCCAATAATGTTGAAAAATGTGACACTAAGAAGGAAGTGTTAGTATAATTGAGTAGAATGCTAGAAGGATATGTTGAGATTACACAAGAGATTCCAAGCAGTTTTCCTCCAAAGAGGAAGATTGGGAACAAGATAGACATAATTAATTCATCCATGTATGTACATGCTTCAGTAATTACTCTTCTTCATATTACACCATTTATCCTTCCAGTTAAATGGCATACACAACTTGTCAAGTATCGCTTTCCCATGTTCCAATATCCATTTCCATGGGATTACATTGGTTTATCTCATTGGAAATATCTGCATACTTTTCTTTGTGAAGAAAAACTTCCCTCAAAATGAGCCAGTTGGATTCTATAGCATATTACTGAGTTTTGTAAGCTGGAAGGGCTATTTTTTAAGAATGTATATGGAAATCAAAGTTTCACCTAGAATGATAGATGCATATAATTTTAAATATGCATCATGCATGGAAATCACACATTGCAATATTACAATGATCCTCTTTTGTACATTTGAAACACATTTTTTTACACAAACAAATTGATGTAAATCACTTTTCAATGATTTCTAGGAAGTGGCCCCAACATCATGATAATCTAAAGAATTAATTACACTGACAAACACAATATAAACGGTAAAATTCATGAATATAGTATCCCCAATATGTCGAGGTGATCAAGATATGGTTGATCAAAACAAAGATACTAAGAGATTTGTTTTGTGAGTGATACCTTTCGATCATCCTTGAGGGAATTTCATGTTGTTTCATGAGGGTTCAACTATATATATTTCTTACTAAAAATATAGCATATCAATTTATCAAATGAGCATTATTGAACATTCGTTGATTGCTTGAGCATACAAGCATCAGATGTGCCACACCCCTATGGTTTATATTCTTTTATCGTGCACAGACCTAGAAAACACCACTAACTTATACAAGAAATTTCCAAAATATCAAAGGTATACAAGCTTTATCGATGGAATAGCTAGCAAAGAAGTTCCAGAATCTGCAATAGAAACACAACCTCCAACACAGAAACCTGCAACTAAATGTTCATAAAATGCCATCAATATTTTCATAAGATTCCTTAAGAAGCAATCATGTGCCCAATTGAATAAGATGGACTGTATGCTGACCTATTGATTGATCATCAAAGAGGAAGTCTCCCATGTCAAATTGAAGGAAATAACAAAATCGATATATTAGAGTATATTAATCCCATGACATACCTACTAGTAACTATGACTCATACAAAGAGCATGGTATGCATGTGTTTATCCTTAAATATAGTCAATCTTAAACCTGAAAAACTAACATGATTCTATTACATACCTTCCAGTAACCCTTTCAAGTAACATGAGCATATTGATGTTTACCCTTGAAGTGATTAGGATCAACACCACCAAAAGTCATGGCTGCAAATGGGCTTTCTTCAATAAAAACATTTTTTCCTTGGGAAAGAACCTCGAAACTATTTCCAACAAATATGAAATTGTTGCCTTTAGCGAAAAGATGTCATACCAATTCTAGTGATCTATCATTGTAAATCAATGAAAATGATTGATACTCTTTTTCAGGCCGTTGATACCTCTGGAAGATTGCCTGAAAACAACAAAAATAAACAGTTTTTATAACTTAAGCATTCAAACAATGCCTTCCAGAAATAAAGTATCAAATAGATCTTTATTTTTTCAAGTAGATCTCACTACTTTGCTACCATAATTATCAATGCAGTTATTCTTCTTTTGTATTCCAGAGTTGAGATGTTTGCTTTAAGTGACCACTTTAAACTCAGTGATAAATTGGAAGCAATAAAGAAAGATATAAATGCCTAATAAAATATTTGCACAAAGAAGACTTTGTAAAAAATTAGCAATTATGAGTAATAAAGTGCACAGTGATGTTGGGGGGAAAAGTTACAATGGAAACTGAAAATACCAATGTGTACCATGCCCAACTCATAACCTACAGGGATAAGCACAAATATAAACATGGTTTTCCACTGCACAATCAAACATGAAAGTTGAACAAGATATGAGATTAAGAAATAGATTACAAAACTACTGGAGAAAGATAAACTTGGGCAGATAATAATATACTCATGCAGAATAATAGGGAAACAATTATTCAGATTCCATTTTCCTCACAAGTCTATCTATCTTTTTCTGTCTTTTGACCTTTCATTTTCCTATCAAACTCAAATGCCTATCATATTTCTTGTAATGAAATGTCTACATTTAATTTTGTTGTCCTAGCTATATGGAATTGGTAAAGTATTACCAAGGGGCCAGTTATCATGGAAAATCAAACTATTTAAGGTAATTTTTTAGATCAGATAGAACAAAGTTTGCCTCAATGTATGGTAATCATCATCATCAACTAAATGCATGTGTGTGCACATGCATAAATACCCAACACATAGCTCAATCAAACAAAAGAAAACATAATTATACCTTGATTTGTGGATCTTCACACTGTCTTCTTATGCTTTACCTTTCAAAACATCATTCAACATACTTCATATTTTGTCCTGTTGCAATAGTTTCATGTTAGGACCCATCAAGTAAATTTATGTTTGTTTATGAAAATAACAAAACCAATCTAAATAAATACAATTCTATTACAATGTAAATTACAATACTATTCAACTATTCAAGTAAATTAATTGTTAAGAATAGATCACCTGATAAAACATGGATAACCAAAAATACTCTGTATATAAGGCCATCGATCTAATCAAAACGCCATTCCTTGCCTCTTAACTATGGAAATGTTTCTCAACGCTATCTGTAACAAGTTCCAATGGAGGAGTCAAATAGTAATAGTGAAAATTATACACTAAAATTATAGAAATAGATGTTTTTTAATGTATTCTTCCTTACCATTCATTGAGCTCCTCTCTGTTTCGAGAATAATTTAATATTCTCTACTAAACAGGACCAACCACGTGAAGGTGGAAACTCTTATGGCCCCTCCCCCCCTTACATCACTCTCAACTCCCCAAACCCAATGCATCTACTTGCAAATAAAAATTTATTTCACTATTTCACAATCCAAATAACAATGCATCTACTGCAAATTATTTCACTCAATAGTTGAAAGATGCTTTCATTAAATCATTCATTAAACCATTCAATCATTCGATAGCTGAAAAAACCATTCATTAAAAATTCATTTAGTTAATGGCAGAAAAAAAAATCAATAAACCATTCATTAAAGCATTCATTCGAACATTCATTCATGAAACAAAGGAAAAAACCATTAAATGTTTTTTTTTTTTATAAATAAGAATTACTCAAAATTTGTTTAGTTACTTCCTTTTTACTTTTCTTCTCTTTAAATATTTAGTTAGAGTCACATTTTCCAGAATCTAATCATCGGTATCCCTACTAGTCTACTCGCAAGGTTGAACTTCAGGCGAGGGGTGATGAATTTCTACAATAATGTCAAAATATTTCATTAATATATTTATATTTTGATAAATACGAGTAACTCATTTTAAAAAACATTATGAATGTGTGTTTTTACCTGCCATGGGCACATCAACATGTTCAACATTATCTTGTACAGGCCCAACCTGTTCCGTGTTATCTGCATCTACATGCTCTGCAGTTGATTTGTATAGAATTAGAATTAATGTTCATCATCTGCAATGGTCTATAAAAAATAGTAGCACATTAATAAATTCATTACTAGGATGAGAAGCATGATCTTCGTTTGGCTGGTCATGTACATCCTCGACATGAACGGGATCATTACTTTCCTGCATAAAAAGGAATAAATAATTTATGTTAATTTATTTATAAGGAATAAGTTGCATGAGCATTAATAAATTATCATTAAACTATATAGTTTTTACATACTTGGGCACCAAATGGATCAGCAGAAGATCGTGCAGTATGGCCAGACAAGCTTCTCCGGTGTTCAACAACGGCGTCAAAGACCTATTCGAAGCCAAGCTTCATGTAATCCACACTGGGAAATTCTTTGAATTGGTCGGCCTTCATATTTGCATGATGTCATTAATTTTACATTTTTTTCCAGAACAAAACAAAAATAATAATATGTATGATATTTGGATGCGGATTCAGGTTTTGCGATACTTACATATCGGGCCGCCAAGTTGGAGTAACCACCAGGCCCAAGCTTGTGTTGGCCAATTTTTTTAATTCTTGCCTTGGTGGCCTTAGATGTGTCCAAGAGCCTAATTAAGTTTTTAAATACGTTAGTCGATGTACCAAAATTGATATAAAAACTAGTAATAATAAGGCTTACCACTACATTTTGGAATGTATTGCATACCTCCCAGTTCTAGCTGGTGGTATCTTTCCTAATTTTCTCAGGCCCTTCTCTTTTCCATCTTCCACTAGGGATTTCCACTCCATAGATGGAATCATTGGAGGGCGCTCATACCTAGGGTTCTTTACTAGGTGAACCCTATACTGGTCTCGAACAATCTTCAGATGTTTTCCAGCCTTCTGTAGGACCTTCGATGTATCGAAGGTATATTTTCTGAACAGACTAACCAATCGATTAGTCAGATCATCCTTTAAAGCTTTTGGCTGCTTGTTCCACATTGTGTGGCTGGTGGGCCCAAATATCTCCAAGGCCAAATCATTCATATGTTTATAAAATATATCATTTCCTGCAAAACATTAATTTCATCATTAATCAACATTAAAAAATATTATCGGTATATTAGACACAAATTATAAAAACTAAATTGAACTATCTATAATGACCTGGAATCCTCTCTATATTTATTGGAACTGGTTCTTCATTCGCCAAAAATGTGCACACTATTGAACCAGTGCTAGTGACACGAGAAGATCCAGGAAATGCTTCCACATATCTATCTAATCCTGCATCCACCCCTTATTCTGCATCATCTGTTGTGGGTGGGACAACATCGGTTGCACCCTATGCTGCCCTCAAGGGTGTTGTAGAGCATGTTTCTGACTGTTCAATGGACAATAAGGGAGTAGTATGTGGTGTACGTGGAGTGGTTTGGTCACTGGGACCAACATTTCCTTGACCACCACTGATAATATCCATAGCGTGCTGTAAATTCAAACCATTGTATTATAAGTTCAATAGCATATAAAATCAAATATTATAAATGAATTTACATTATTATTCGAGAACTTGCATCTAATTGTTTACGTTGTTGTAACAACAATTGAATCCTTTTTTCGAGCCCTTCTATTTGTGGAACTCCCAATGTTAGAAGAATCAGTTCCTCATTTTGTTTTTCCCTGGTCTTTTGTAGCACCCTCAATGGGTCTGCAGAATCTCTAATTTCATTATCTCTAATGAACCGGGAGACCTCATTTTGTAAAGAGTTTTGAGACGTTTTTTCATAAACTGAATCCCCTGTCTACAATTGAAATATAAAAAAAATTGCTTAGTCTTTGAAGTAATAGTGTGTGCAAACAATTATATTAACAAAAATTGTCTATCATGATAGAGTTATAGTATTACATCTAGGATTACCTGACGCCTAGACAAAGGTGTGGTCTGATCAACAAATGGGGACTTACCTCGATCATCCACATGCAAAAAAAGTAGAGAACATTATCACAATAAACGCAATATGTAAAAGCTAACAAATACAGAAAAAAATAAACACTATGCTACATGTTTTATATGTGTACATTTTTGAAGTTTTTAGAATGTGGAATTACATTTAGGTTTACTGGTTGTCTCGAGGCTCCAGTCGTCTGATCAACAGCTAGGGACTTTCTCTGGTCAATCTGCTAAAAAGGTATACAACATTACCATCATGAACGCAAACATAAAAACGAAAGAATACATAACAAAATAAACATTATGCGTCATGATATACATGTTTATGATTTTAAAGTATTTGAAATGGAGAATTACATTCATGTTTGGTTGTTGCCCCGATGCTGTAGTCGGCTGATCAATAGCCGGTTGGATTCCCTGATTAACACTCTGCATGGAAAATAGATAAGATTATATAAACGAACCTAATATACTAATGAAAATACATAACAACATATCTATATGTCCATCCTAAATTTATTACATTGGCAATGTTGATGTATACTTGCTGCCTTGACTCAGGTCGACAAACATCTACGGAGTCTGCGGTGCCCCTGAGAGAACCCTGTATCAAAAACATACTAAAAGTTACCTAAGGAAACATGAAAAGTAGAAAATTACAATTATATGCTAACGAAAAATTCTATAGATGTTAAAATAATTAATAAAAGGTTGGTTAAATTGTTTGTTGTACCACAACCATACTAACTGTGTTTGTATCTACACGATTCAAATTGTAATTAATAAACAGTTCTTTGATAGCAGCTATTGATTTAATTGCACATACAAAGACACGGTTTCCTTCACGC
Organism: Pseudotsuga menziesii; assembly: GCA_001517045.1. Lineage (NCBI taxonomy): Eukaryota > Viridiplantae > Streptophyta > Pinopsida > Pinales > Pinaceae > Pseudotsuga > Pseudotsuga menziesii. The sequence continues at coordinate 13,009 of LPNX010916254.1, read as the reverse complement.
GACTCGAATATGTAGTTGGGTTGCTTTAGTGTAGACCCTGGTTGTGTACTGTTTATAAACCCCACAATATTACTAGTTGTTTTTGGCCTTTCGTCCATGTACAACGTTGCTCCTTTATTTTGAGATTTGTCTTTCAGTTGTATATAATTCGCTGACAACCCATATATATGCATACTTCGTGTATATTGGACCAGGTGCATCCAATCACTATAGTTGTAACAAGGTCCAACATACTCCATCAATTCTGTACATCTATTGTATCCAACCTTTATGCCGTCCATGCAAAACAACCCCAATCCATGCAACGACGACGGTGCAATTCTATATATCCTTTCATTCACACAAAAATCATCGTTTACTTAAGGAAGATCCCTAGGAACCCATTGTTTCACTAGGTGTTGGTACCTTAAGGGCACGTCGATGTCTCTCACTCTCTCATCATCATAGGAACATGATCCCCCTCATTTAAGAAAAAATTTCATGCGTTTGTTGAATTTTCTTCTGATCTTCTGACATCTAGTTGATATAGCGCTTGTAGACCTACTGGATGTCTCACTTTCCTCTAGCCTTCCCAAACTCCCTTCATTGGAGGAAGACAGGTCTGACAAATACCTGTTTGGTTCTACTTGCACCATGGCCAAATTTTTTTTGGGCATAAGCATAGCAAAATACTGGTAAAAAAACTTGGAAAGACTTATAAGCAAAAAACTTGTTAAAGAAAAAGTTTGTCAAGAATGAGTTTGGTTAATAGGTGTGGGAATTTGGTAGCCCTAAAAATTCTAATGTATGCCCATATTTTAGTTACATACAAGTCTCCATTCTCACTTATTGCTTGCATTTCCTTTTCCTAACATGAATTGGATAGGCTTCATAAGCTTCATATGTATGCTTGTGCCCATTGAAATTTGGCCTTTCAACGTTGTCAAGATTGAGACGATCTATTATGCATATGAAACAAATATAACACACCAATTTATGCCAATATATGTATGTACAGGGCCTGGAGGTTCTCCTTTAATGGAATATCTCCTTGAAAGAACATATCTTCGCATTCATGTACATTTACTTCGGATAGAAGTGATACGGAGTTGGTATGTTGGTCACTTCCATCAAAAAGCATCTTTGACATGAGTTCCTTTTTTAAGGAATCTTGGTTAATCTCCTCTTCAAACTTCTAGGTCACTTTTCCACTCTACATTGGCCCGATTATTCATTTTCCTAGCCACTCCTCTCTCCTTACTCTACACTCATTGTTGTTGTAACCCTTACTTTTGATGGTTGTAAGTGGTTTTTAGTTTTCCCATGAATGATGTTGTGATGTTGTAGATTATTATCCATTTTACCTAATATGTTTTATGATATTTTTCATCGTTGCTAGGGTGCACATACCCGTTGTTTATGGCTTCTTAAGCTTGAAAGCTCAAGGGCCTAAAAGTTCCCATATCTCATCGAGGACCCTTTACGAGTCATAATAACAACTATTCTTATAGGATGTTATTCTCCAAATGATACACCAAAACCATACTCATTGGTTAATATTTGTGTAGGGATGTTTTTCTGATCTCTCCCATAATTTATCATACTAATGGGATTGTGACTATCAAGTCAATGCCTTATTTTCATAGTGGAAATCCTACAACAGTACATTGGAAATTCTAAAATATTCTAATGTATGCCCTAAAAAATCTTATGTACGCCCCTCTTTTAGTTACATACAAGTCTCCATTCTCACTTATTGCTTGCATTGCCTTTTCCTAACATGTATTGGGAAAACTCACAAAATATCATGTTATACATGGGCAATATGATATGCTCACAAATATTTATATAATGTATTATAAATGTGTGTTCCTAAAGGATTTGGAAATATACATGGATGGGCACTATGCTTGGTCACCAATGATTTCATGTCTTTGGAAATATGTTTGAAAAATACATCACATATAGCAAGTATGATGACATGTAGAATGTTGGAGCGATTATGGTGGTTGTGTATTTGGATATGCAGGTGTTCTTATTATTGGCCCAACCCCTTTTCAACAATAAAATTTGCAGATTTAATCAACAGTACACTGGAATGTCTTATGACTAACTCATGAATCTTCCCATGGTTATTAAATATCCATCTATAAACCACTATTGTGGTTTCATCATTGCTCCCAATCAAGAACAAAAAAGTAGACATGAATTCTCTCCCTACATTAAGTCCACGTGCACATAGTGACTAGCTTTGGTACTTCCTAACTTTTCAGTATTCCTTTTGACAACAAAAGTGAAACATGAAACAATATCCTTACTTTCAGCATCTTGCACAGCTAATGGATTTGATCGAACTTTATAAGTAATTTGTTACCAAAGTAAATATTTTGAGACCTACAAAATAAGGGGAGCGAGATGAATGGTTGAAGGAATCCAATGGAGGATGAATTGATTCCCTGTTTTACCTACCCAAAGGTCCTTTTATAATGAAGATTATCCCTAACTTATCATTGATTTGTAGTCTTGTATTTTTCACCCATACTGCTCTAAGAAACACAGTTTTATGCCCATCTAGTATGTATCTTCATGTCACAAATAGGTACCACCACAATAACAGAGTTGGGAGATTTCAACTTGAATAGAGTTTTATGCTAAGTTGAACAGAGTTGGGAGATTTCAAATAGGTACCACCACAATAATGGAAGAAATCAGACTAGTTGCTACAGGCATTCTTGGAGGCATATTTCCCAGTGGTAACCTACAACAATCAATATATATATATATATATATATCTAATCCATGGTGGTGAAGAGCGGAAATTTCTAGATCTGCTACTTGGCACATTCAGGAATGAAAATAACATTTTAAATACATTTATATCAGTTTGTAATATTTGCTGATTTATTCCTTTTAGCTTGTCATGATTATGCTTGTTTTCCCATATTAATTTTCAACCCTACGGCAACGCTAACTTGTTTTTCCATACTAATTTTCAACCCTAAGGCAACCCTAAGGAAATCCCATAGTAGAAAGAACCAAAAAAGACTATTCCACACAAATCAAAAGGCTCTTAAATTAACTATATCATGCCTTCCTCAATGATTTGATGAAACAAAGGGGATGGAAAAAGGGCAAGGAAACATCAAATATCACTCACACCAGGGAATGATTCTAAAGCTAACCAACTGTCTAAACCACAAAGGTCATCTTATCGTGTTAATTGTAAGAGGGGCAAAACAAATCAGACACGGTGAAAATTGGCATAAAATGTTCTAATAAAAAATGGAGGACATCAAAATACCTAGTACTTGATTCAAGACCCAAAGAATAAACCATAAGATTCATGATTGTCCATTAATGGCCAAGTATTACCTAACACAATTTCCAATGAACTAAGCACCTCATGGTCGAATCAGGATATTAGGTTAAGTTTATTATAAATTATAAGAAGCAACCGATAGCGCAACCAAACATCCACTCTACATGATCTCCAAGAACTAACATCATTATATCTCTACTCATTCGATTTCCTACAAAGTGTTGTAGCTTGCTTAGTGCTCCTCTCTATTTATCATTTACGTTCAACTTCATGGTGAAATCAACAAGCCTAGGCAAATCTTCTAGTACATCGCCTTTAAAGTAATGGACAAATAATGATGTTGAGTACTTGGAGATCCTGTAGAGTGGATTTTTTAACCTCTTTAGTGCTACTCTGTAGTGCATAACCCAACACTTCAGAGGCATATTTCCCAGTGGGACGATTTCTTTGTCTCGTCTCCTTACCCTTGTAACAAGGTCTAGGAAGTAGCTTCTTTTAAGACTAACAGGAACAATATGAGAATGGGTTTCATTATTTAAATGTAATATTGGATTTTGAATGAAACATAGAGTAAAGCTTATATCAGTTTGTGCATTATTGTTTGATTGATATAGTGCATCTTATCTGTGAATGGTTTACCAACATGTCCATACCAACATGACTAATTAGGTCTCTTATAGTTTCCTTTAGCCATGAAATGGTTGTCTCAATATTGTTTTTCCAATGGCATGCCAAAATAAACTAAGAAATGCTTTTTACGCATAATTATGTCCTCCAATATAACCCACATTTTCCCTTTAGATCTTGTTACACCTTATATTATGAGGAAAAGAGCCCAAAACTTAATATTGCTACTCTTGTATAGATTCACACCCATAACTACTTAAAGGCATGTTCTATGCTACAGGAGGACATGGACAGTCCTTAATTGTGCCCAAAACTGAAAATGAAGACTTATAGGTCCTAGATTTAGGAGAAGGGGACATTTACATCCCTTTTTACTAACAAATATTGCCCAGAATGTCTCTATTCTACCCAGGCTAACTCATAATTGTCAACTAGACACTTGATGCAAATAGGGGGATAACACATATCAAAATAAGATATCAAAGCAGTGATAAAGTCCTTTCAGAACTCAAAAAATCCATTTCCTAATGGTTGAACGGTAAAAATTATTTGGGTTTTAACTTTTTGTATGATTTAATGAAGGAATATAAGTTGAGAGTGATGAAAGAATTCAGGAATTTCTAGTTATGTAGATCCATGATGCGATTAGGGTGGTTCATGAGGGTTGACACTCAATAAAATGAAACAAAATATCAAAAATGGTTCTCAATCTAGATTTGTCTACAGTATATGTTAAGGTAAGTTGGAAATATATGAGGTTAATGCTAATCTAATTGGGATGAATCTGGAGTTAGTATATTGGATAACAGGATGTTTGTCTTCATTTTTTTTTGCACTCCTTATACTTGGGTCATCCTACTTATAATGGGAGTTAAGACATGCCTGCCTTATGTCAAGTTTTCTTCTCTTCTTATTGGTCACTAATGACAAGAATGAGAGGAAAATTTGTGGAACATGCCCTCTGTTGTGAAGATGAAAAAGGTCTTGAACCCACAATTGCAACCTAGCCCATTCATTTGTCTAGATTGAAGTGGTCTTTTTTGAACACTAAGATTATATAAGATGCATTTATTAAAATAAAATAAAGAAATAAAAATAGGAAAAAAAAAACATGACTTATTAATCTCCACTTGTAAATTCAGGTTCAGGCCCAAAAGGTGGAGATGGAAATGAGCCATATGATGCAGCTTATACACTATTGAGGTCATCCACTATGCACTCTGAATAGGAATACCCTTGCAACTAAATTCTCCACCTACTCAGCTTAATCCTGATCAAATAGGGACACTCTCACTGTTGATCTAGGTAGGAAATGCATGAGAATCAAGAACACAAAAAAATGGCATGCTCCATTTCCTGGTGTTGAATTGTTACCTGCTACTGCCAGGATACATGTTTTTTGTTAATTTGATAAGGTTTTTTTGAAATTATGGGCTTAAGATTGAAGGCACTCTTTCAGTTCATACCATCATTCACAACATAAATTGAGCCGAAAATCCGACACCTTGCATGTTTTAACCTCTTCAGTGCTACTCTGTAGTGCATAACCCAACACTTCAGAGGCATATTTCCCAGTGGTAACCTACAACAATCATATATATATATATCTAATCCATGGTGGTGAAGAGTGGACATTTATAGATCTGCTACTTGGCATATTCAGGAATGAAAAGAATGTTTTAAAACATTTATATTAGTCTGTAATATTTGCTAATTTATTCATTTTAGCTTGTCATGATGATGCTTGTTTTCCCATATTAATTTTCAACCCTAAGGCAACGCTAACTTGTTTTCCCATACTAATTTTCAACCCTAAGGTAACCCTAAGGCAATCCCATAGTAAAAAGAACAAAAAAATACTATTCTGCACAAATCAAAAGGCTCTTAAATTAACTATATCATGCCTTCCTAAATGATTTGATGAAACCAAGGGGATGGAAAAAGGGCAAGGAAACATCAAATATCATTTACACCAGGGAATAATTCTAAAGCTAATGTACAAAGCACCTTATGTCTCCTACCCCATCCCTTTGATGTCTACATCTTGCTGCTCTCACCTTGCACCAAGCGAATGTACAAAGCACACTCACCAACATCTCTTCAAACTATAGTAGAATGGAGGCACACCATACAGGAGCATGTTGCACCTCCACATATCATTTTGGACTTCCTCTTCACACCTTGATCATTGTCAAAATAGTTGTTACAAGATACCACTAATGTATTATTAACAAGTAGTGTAATATCGACCCTTGCGTACCACCTTAATATTTAATAATAAAATATTTATGTATGTAATATTGCGTAAAATGGTAATTAATTTTATATTTTTCTTCTTTAAATTTAATTTCAAGTTTTTGAAAATTTGAAAATCATATTTTCATAATATACTGAGTTTCTATGTCTGGTAACAATAATTAATGTGATTTGGTGTCCCACTAAGTAGAAATACGATCTATAGCAAAAAGAGCAGGAAAATAGAGCAAGTTCAAACCTAGAAGTAGTTACTTTAGGTGCCATGAGTGCCACTAGGGGAAGTGTTGTTTCATTTTAGGTTAGCTTTGACAAGTCTCAGGTTGGGTGAAGGTGCAAAGGTAATGAGATCCTAAGTGGTAGTTGATTGCTTAATTACAAGGTTACAAGAACGAGTGTACGATTTGAATTGACTGAAGAGTTCGATACGAGTGTGCCAGTCATCCAAAAATTAGGAATCAGGGATTCAAAACCCTAACCCTAAATAACCCTAATTATCCTACATTATCATACGTAAACAACTTTATATTAGTCAAAACGAGGTGGAATAATTCGAGAATCTGATTTGGGTGTGGTTAATCCTAGGGCCGAATCCAGTAATTGTGCTTAATTATGATTATCAAGGGGACTAGACCAACATGATTGTGGAGGTCAAGCTGTTAATGGGGAAAAAATAGAAAGAGGAAATGAGTAGGCATGTATATCATGAATCCTTAAAAAATAATCATAGAAAAAAATGATTTTAGTGACCATTAAATATTCCTTAGGGTTATATATATATATAATATTTTTTGTATAATACTTGATTTAATTTAATATAAATATTCATGTTAACAATAAAGATCAAATTGATGCATGGAATTGTTAAATGAATACAATAGAAAAAGATGACAAGGGGGAGGAAAAAATACATCCCCAAGGAATGCCTAAAAGAAAGAAAACGAACCTAATAGAATGAAAGTGTTAAATCACTAGAAAGCACCAATCCATTGAGATGGGGAGTAATGAAGAAGCTCAAAGAAGGAGGTTCCTTGGTTGAGACTTGTTTCTTTGGAGAACTTGTATTTTCGAGAGCATAGTTTCCTTGCTTAGCCTATCCTTGCATTTTTCATTATCTCACCTCCTTTCTAAGAAAAACAATAGGAAGAAGCTTAGGGTTACATGGATGAATTCATCGAGCCTCTTTGCGAGGAAAAAAATAGGAAGACAATTAGGGCTTACATAGAAAGATGCTTCGAATCTATTTCATAGGCAAGAACAAGACGAAGGATGTTAGGGTTTACATGGACATATTCTCGGGGTCTCTTTCTTAAGAAAGAGAAACATAAGAGGTTAGGTTTTCATGGATAGTGCTTTGAGTCTTGGAGTTCATACATTGATTGTATAGTTCATTGTAGCAGGCTCCACAACCCATCTACAACCTGGACATTGGTTTGTTTCAATATGTTCCATGAGGATTGGGGTGGGTTATGTGGATTTCCCCCTTTTCCATGGTTTTGAGGATGGGGGATGATGGTAATCACTAGATGGAATATCAACTGGTAACCCCAAGGGACTCAATGGGATTTTATCTTGAGGCCTATGTGAACTTTCACATGAGCGTTTACCAATTGACGACCCTTGGGGTTAGCAACCATAAAACTATCATGGTATCAATTAAGGAGGATCCTTGGGATTAGCAACCATAAAACTATCATGGTATCTAAAAAGTTGAAGGTACCAATATCAACCTTCGGATGCCAATCTCCAATATTTTTGCACCCATAACCTCACAAAAACTCCGTGAAAACAAAGAGTTTGGAATTTGTAGGTTACTAGAAATGTGAAAAAATTGGAGTTACCAATAAGAGTGTAGGTATATCAATTGATATTAGTGATAAAGTAATGAGAAAGCATTGGATGCATACACTATCAAATATGTGGTATAAACCTCAATACATCCTTAAACTAATATCTATGGGTATATTTTTATTATTATTATTGCCCATTGGTAGTTATTTCCATTAATTTATCAAATTACGAGTGGATTATGGTGTGTTTTATTTCGTGAAATGATATTTCTAGAGTAGGGATTCTTTACTATTTATAGGCTATTGAAGCAACTCAAATGTGACACTATTTTTTATCATCACCATTAATGACTCGTTTATAGGCATTATCTAGGTTCTCCTTGTCAGGTACCACAACTACCTTCTCTTATCCCTTATCTTTTGAAGGGTTGAAGGTATTACAACAGGTACTGGATCATCGAATGGAAAAATATAGTATCTCAAACTGATATTCTATTGTTTTGATAGTATGTTTGTAGGTTCGGTGCTTTAGTTATGCTATATTGACAAAATAAAAGTTGTATGAAAAACAATGTCATGCCAAAAGGCCCTATAATATAGTCGTTTTGGAGTATGGATAATTTTAGGGGCGAATTTTAGCCCAGTGGGCTATTTTTCCATGTTTTTCTCCCAAAAAAGATTCGCCATTTTGCATTTTTTGAAGCCCTGTTTCGCCCAATTTTGATGGGGTAAAATTTTTTCACCCTAAAAATTGCCAAATTATTATATAAATGATATAAAATCCTTGCAAATTAGAAAATTTTTTGAAAAATATCGCCAATCATTTTATAGTTGGCGTTTTAAGAATTGGTAATATTCGCCAACATTTGTACACTTTTAAATAAGAATTGTTCCTTAAAATCATCCATGTTTTGGAGAATAAATAGGAAGAAGACTATGAGTGAGAGAAGGTACACATACCAATAATAATAATTTTGATAGTACGTCAAGATATGTGAGGCATGCAAGCCATGCATGTAGCGGAAGATGTAGTGCTTCTCTCTAGCAGTTGACCACGAACTAAGGAAAAACACACTCTCCAATGTTTTTCTTCACGTTTTGGATTCAGTATGTTGTCGATGAAGCTGAGACTTGCTAGGAAGGATAGTATAGGTCCTTCGATGAGATGGGAAGGTACATGCAGAAGTTTTGACCTCCTTTTGTGCCCTAGCAAATTGTTCTTCTCCAGAATGGGTGATGCACTCCTTCCTCACATTTTTGCTGGTGATGATTTTGCTAAATGGTTGGTGAATTTTTATTAATTTAGCTGTGTGTAAATAATTGGATTTATTAGTGATTAGACATTAATAACATTAGGCATGAAACATTTCACATTCCATATGTATTAATAACATTTGACAATAATTGGTGTTTATTAATAAACATTATACATTAAACATGAGTAAACATTAGACAACATTAATAAATATTATATATTATACATTAGTAAATAGTATACATGGTTGATAAGGTACAATTATCAAACTAGTTTATTTAGTAAACAAGGTACAATTATCAAAATACTTTATTTAGTCAAACTTATTACCTTTCTTTTTTGCATTGACTTAGCCACTTTCAATTCACTAACTCTAAAATAGCTAATAAGTGTTGGCTAATAACGGTGACGATTCGTGGTATTATTTTTCATTAGGTTGCAACATGGCAAACTTGTGAAACATAATACCATGAATATTCACCGTTGCTTGGCTGAACACTTGTTATCTTTTGTGAGATATAGTTCATGTGGACAGAGTTCTTGAACTCTGTCCTCATGGATAGTTTTGTTTGATGATGATATTTACAGGTATGTAGAAAAAAATTTAATATTTTGAAAAAATAGTTATTGTAAGTGGTTTAATTCATTCAATCACTTAATGAAAATATAGTGTATAGTCCAAGATATCATGGTGTTTAGAGCTTGGGAATTACTGGGTTAAGTTCGAGTTGCTTTCTAATATAAGGTTTCTATAATAAAACACCTTAAAGAAGAAATCCATAACATTTGGCAAAATTCTGGCAAACCCTTGTTGTCACTACAATTTGGAGAATACTGGGTTAGTTTCGAGTTTATTTCTAACCTAGGTATTTTTTAATGATCTTGAATGATCTAGGGGTTAGGTTCGAGTTTCTTGCTTATAACAAAATAGGGCTCAGAAATATTGCTCGGGGCAGCAACCGATTTTTATCCTTCTCCACTGGGCCGAGCATACATGTGAGCAAAAAAACTCTATCTATCGTGGCTATGGGGGAACTCGAATCCTTCTCTAAACCTCCCTTTAGCATCTCATTTCAGTGGGGTCGGCTTAATAGCTTATTTGGGAAGCAGTTGCTGAGATAACTCTAATAAAAACAACCAAACCAGTTTGAATGCGAACCAAAATGTGGTGGGTTCGTCCACTAATTGTAACGCTCAGACTGGCTAGACTTCAGAATCCATATCAGCCAATATGGGTCAAATGCGGGTCAAATGCAACGTAACTCTATTTTTACCCCTATTAACTCTATTTTTGGTGGAATGACAACAATTAGGAGAGTCAAACTTTGGGTGCTGATCAATGAGGGTAACCTACTCTAATAGCCTCTGTATTTCCTCTATTGGCTAAGAAACCCTGGAGATTTGCATAACTATCTTAAAATTTTTAAAATAGACATGAATTAGGGCACGGTACTCACAATTTTGGGATGCATTGTCTCGACTGACAATTGGCCTCCTTGTCCTCTACAAAACCACAATCCACTCTCCTTAGTCTTCGTGGGTCCAAATCGTTGCTCCCACTGTCCAAATTGTTGCTCCCACTGATATTATTGTCCGGCCAAGTTGCTCAGAACATCACTGATCACTGAATGACAAGCACCCAACGAGATGCACAGAGGAAGAAGCTTTCTCGTGAAGCTGAATGGAAAATAGCACAACGGTAAGTTTTTTTATTATTGTTTTATGTTTTTGTTATTTTATTTATATATATGTATTTAAAATAATTGTTTTATAATTATTTATATATATTGTTTTATGTTTTATTTTATTTATTTATTTATGCTTTATTTTATATATATATATATATATATATATATATATTATGTTTTATATATATATATATATATACTATGTTTTATTTTTTTATATATACAAAGAGGGGGGGTGTATCTATGTGAGTCTTTATGTGTGCAATGAATCTATAATGATGAGGATGAGGAAGTCGCTGATGATGATGATTTCGATGATGATCATGATGTTATCCATGATGTCGATCATTATGATGATGATGATCATGATGATGATGAAGATGAGGATGCTGATGATGAGGATGAAGATGATGATGATGATGATGAAGATGACGACAATGATGATGATGAAGATGATGATGTTGACGATGATGAAGATGATGATGATGATGATGGTGATGACCGTCTTGATATCATATGAAATGATGAAAATGCTAACGATGTTGATGATGATGATGATGATGATGCTGTTGATGTTGTCGATGGCGATGATGATGTTGCTGATGATGACGAGGACGATGAGGACGACGACGACGATGATGATGGATGATCATGATGTTGATGGATGATGATGTTGATGATGATGATGTTGTTGATGATGATGATGTTGTTGATGATGATGATGATGTTGATGATGATGATGATGATGAAGATGATGATGAAGATGATGATGATGATGATTAAGATGATGTTGATGATGATGAAGATGATGATGATGATGATGATGTTCATGATGATGATGAGGATGGTGAGGATGATGACGATGATGAACCACATGATGATGATGATGATGATGATGATGATATTAGTAACTCTTTTTAAAACAAAATAAGATAAAAGAATAGGTCTAATTAAATATTTACCTTTCATAATATTTCATTGTTGAAGATGGTGATGATGATGATGAAGACGATGACGATGATACATACGCCAATGACGATGATGACGACGATGTGTGATGAAGATGATGATGTGTGATGATGACGACGATGATGATGAAGATGATGATGTCTGATGATGAAGACAATGATTATGAAGACGATGATGAAGACGATGATGATGAAGACGATGATGATGAAGACGATGATGAAGATGATGATGATGATGATGATGATGATGATGTTGATGATGATATGAGGATGGTGAGGATGATGATGACGACGATGACGATGATAATTATGATTTTGATGACGATGATGACAATGATGATGATGATGACAATGATCATGAGGATGATGATTTTGAAAGCATGCATGGCTTGGCAATTTTCTTTTTAAAACAATTTCAAAATTAAAAAGGGCCCAATTATTTTATAATCATTATAATATTATTTGTGCCCTTTTTGAGCTTGGATTCTATATAACAAAATATGATAGACCAATATGGTAACATTGTCGTCATCATTGTCATCACCATCATAAAAAAAAGTCAAAAAATCCTAATAAAATAAAGAAGAGAACAATGATTTATTATCACATACACTTTTACTAAGAACCTTGACATATATCTTATTTAATAGCTATAAGGCACAAATATGCTATTGAGGAGACTCAAGCTTTGGTGGGTGGAATGACAACAATTAGGAGAGTCAAACTTTGGTGGGTGGAATGACAACATTTAAACAATTTAAGAAGCCATTGTTGTGGCAATTTAACAAAGTCTAAATATCTAAAATGATTTTGATGTTTGTCACCAAACTTTAAATTTGCGGTAAGATCAAAGATATATGAAAATTTTGGAATCTAATATCTTTTCGTGAGCCATAAGGTATGTAAAAGATTAAAAAAAAAACATTAATGTTATGTTCTACATTCTTAACATCTTTCCATGTTTACTCCATTATTCATATTGAATTTGGAAACATAAAAGTTATCTACAAAATCTAAAATCTAATATTTTTATTATAGCAATAAACTAAGTAAAAATTTTGGACATCAATTTTTCTAACTACATTCTTCTATATAAATATCTTATTTAAATTAAATACTTTTTTAAAATA